>SSNU01000272.1:164252-260309 GCA_012064415.1 Gyrodactylus bullatarudis
GATATCGTCTAATCTAATTCGTTTTTAGAGACCAAATTTTAAATTTTTAATAAAATATTTTTTATTGTTATCGTAAGCCTGTATTTTTCAAATCTTCATAACTTCCTTATTTTTGAAGCTATCAGGAAAATTTTTTGACTGTGAGAAAACTTATTTCTTGTAGAACAATATAGCAAAAAGAATTTACTGAAAATATTTTAATTTGTAAATCTTATATTCACTTAAAGTTGGTTAAAATTTGAGGGATAAATAATAAGAAAGGGGGGTCTCATAAGAAACGGTCAATGTGTACACTCAGTATACACTCGGACATTTAGATGTGTCAGTGTATAGACTGACCGTCAGTGTATACACTGTACGGAGTGTACACATTGAACGTAACATATACATTATTTTTCTCAACTTGAAAGGGGCAGAGAGGAGAGGGATAGGTTTGTTACATTTTCTATAGAGGTAAAATTGTATTAATATTTATTGAATGCAAAATATTCAAAAATGCAAACATTGAGTCAAGGAGAGAGATGCTACTTGGGAATCCTAAGTCAAGGTTTAAATTACTTGAGGGATCAAAATTTATCGGTATTCTGAGATATATATTATATATATGAGGGAGGTAACTTTATTCACTCATAATTCTATTTTAAAGGAACTGTAAATAGTTTAATGGTCACTATTCTGAAAGAGGAACTAATATTCTTTCGAATGAACTGTGACTCATATAGCAGCAATAATTTATTGTGAAGTAATGTCTAGTTTTATGAAAAAATATGAAAATTTCAACGTTTTTATTGGAAATCTAAGAAAAAAAGAGAAACTATACCCGTACAATTTCAAAATTTTACTATATTGAAGTAATTTGGTCTTTTTTAGGCGTCAAATGATGGTCATATATCCTAAAGGTTTTTTTAAAGAAATTGCATGTTCGTTATCAGAGTATCCTTAAACCATACATAATTTTCAATCCAAGCGATGTCTTTAATTGGTCTTTGATGGCTAAAAATTTTGCCATTATTGTTTTAATGCAACACTTTGATATCTTAACCTTAACTACTCAAAAAGGGGGAATTTTGCATGATTCAAGACCCCAGAACAATAATTATGGATTTCTTATAATTTCAACAACAATAAATTGGCTCCTTGACTAATTCTTATGAGCTTAATTCTTGAATTAATTTATATTTATAAATTATAATTAAACTTGAATGAATATTTTTTATTAGAAACATCTTCTCTTGCAGCATCTTTTCCGGCCAAAGCAGTATGAATTCCAACAAGGATAATGACGCACAAAATATCTGTAAGCAATAAGAATAAGGAAGAAGCAAATGAATGTCTTGAGTTTTTGCTGCAACTTTTTATCAGCTTCATCTTGTTTTTCTTTTGCCGTCTTCTTTTGTGTTTTATCTTCCTTATTTTCTTCAGTTGTTGTCATGACATTGGTAGGTAATCCTCTAGAAAAAAATCAAACTTTCTTTTAATGTAGTTTAATCGTATTAGGTTAAAAGGTTAGCATGCAGTATTGAGTTGAAGCTTATTTCGATTTCACATCCTACCTATTTGTAACATCGGATATAAAAAAACACTTGACTTTTTATGCAACTTTTTTGATAAAGTCTCCCATTACTCAAAGCGACAGTGTGTGTAAAAACATGCACCCAACTCACAGGATTTATAGACTTTCCTTTAAAAATCCGCAATAATTTAAAGATGAGCTCAAATTGAGGAGAATAAATAGCTCAGGGCAAAATAAAAACACAAATTTCCTCCTTCTAAGAAATCTAAAATTAAATTTATATTGAATATTTTGACCGTTGATTCAAATTTAAAACTACATTTTCTTTTTCTCGATAGTAGTCGAATGAAGGAAATTAAATGTTTGATATATTTTTATTATTTTTTTGAATGTAAATCCCTGAATCAACGATCAGCAACAAGATCCACAACCGCATTTTCTAAAGTTGGAGTAAATGAACCACATGAGAATTATAAGCGAGATTATTTTCCTCTCAGTACTCCATTTCTTGACTTGATCCATGAGCTAAATTCTACAAAGTGTAAGTCTAATGAATAATATGTGTTCTGATCCTCAAGTAATCGAATGTTTACTTTATTCCAAAATAAGGTTATTGCGTATTTCTGCAAATGAAACCATAATCCAACACGGTCCCAAAATAATGTCATAAGACTCGAGTCCAGCTAATTCTTTAATTAAAAAAAATTCCACCAATGAAATTATGGTTTATTTGGCAAGTATATCTAAAATTCATATATAATTTGATAAACGAATTCGCTGAAAATTCATTAATGCATGAAACTTGATTGATCTACTTGCATACCATATAACTAAATGCTCCAATTCCCTGATGACATGTTTTCCAGATGTTGGAGGCAATACTTGTTGATTAATTTTCTCTTATCTCATAGTTTACATTTAGAATGTTAGTAGATTACTATCTTATTTTGGTCAAGAACAAGACATATTTTTCATGAAATATCTTTGACTGTTTAATGATTACAAAGAAGGACATTTACGAAAGATTAAAAAAGTTATCAAATCGATCCCGATAAATTATAACTATGGGACCATTACTAAGTTAATAATATTAGCAGTTTATTCTTGTTTTATAGCTTATTTTATGATGCAATTTGAGTCTACCATCTTTTAGTAGAAACTAAAATAAATCGAATTTTATGTCCGATTAAACTTTTCTCTTTGTAAAAAGTTTGGAATTTAAACATTTCGTATAGACTATCTACATTGGGTTCGGGTAAATCAATGCACGATAGAATTTAGTACCCAGATGACACTTGGCATAATTTTTTTGGAAGGAAAAAAATCATTCTATATGGCAATGCCCATTTTTTCCTATAACCTCGTACAAACATCATGGAAAAACAAATTTTACCATCGCACTCCACTTCATAGTAACTCAGATTAAGAAATATCCCAAAAATTTCCGAATCGCTACAATTCTACTTCAAAAAATAAGATCAGAATCGTTTTATTGTAAAAATCCTACATATTTGTAATCAAATAACAAGTCTCTTCTAAATTTTATAATTTCTAAGTAGACTATATTGCTGGTAGGTGGACATCATTAATCCTTGATCTATTATCATCATCAAGGCTTCAAGAACGATAAATTGGTGCGGAGAAGATCTGAGGTACTATTAGAGATGATTCTTTTGAAGTAGAAGATATCATATCTCTTTTAGACATACTATTAAATTCAAATTTAAATTATAATTATGTAAGATTATTGGAAATTAATACTGTTTTTTAATAATTTGGATACAAGTAATTCTTCTGATTATAACGTTGTTCGCTTGTTATCTAACTATGTTGTCTTACACTGTATTTGTCTATAAAAAGAAAAGAAAGAGAAGGGTGTAAGGATGTTTTAGACAGATCCGAATCAGAACTATCTGAAGAGATTATGAGATCCCTGCTTTTAAAATAAAACAGTTTGTCCAAGATATTCAGGTTTTAAGCTGCTTTGCAGTAAGAATTCAAGATTTTCATGGAACTAATAGAAAAGTCGGTACGAAAATGAATTAGACTACTTACTTAGTCTAATATAGTTGTAGAATCTGACACTTGATTCAGCTTCGAAAACGACCGAAACCATGAAAAAGTTTAGAGTTTCTTCTTAAACTATAAGGAAAATTCTTGAAAGTAAGACCCTGGGCATAGAGAAGAAAAAGACCTAATTCCAATTATTCATTCATTACAGTTTTATTATTCTTAGGGGCTATGTGCCTTGTCAAATTTATAATTTAGATAAATCTGCCTTGTTCTTTTATTCATAATGAATCGGAAGATTTTAACTAAGAGAAATCTGACTACCCATGGATATAAACAAGGATAGAGTGACCTTATTATTCTGTACAAATGCAGTTGGCGACAAAAGACCTCATTATGAACAATGTCAACGCTCGAAATACTAATGTTGGATCACAGTAAATAATAAGACAGAAGGAAGAGGAGGTTTCTCAGTGTGACATTGATTGACAGATGAGTCATGACGTAATGTAGTCGAAAAATCTTATTTTAACCTTTGACTTAAAACACCAGAGGGGAGGGGTTCCAGCATTCTGTCTATCTGTTTTGGTTAGATAAAGATTTGAGGATGATATTTTTCAATATCGATTTTTTTGGTTCAGATTTTGTTTCTCAAACTATTCTGGCAAATCTTAAGATTATAGTTTGATTTTTCTAAGGAATGCATAAAATTTTATGCTCTTTCGAATGGTGTAAGTCTCTTTATGTAAAATGTTGAAATAACAGAGTTATTTTATCTTTGTTATTATTCATCTTAGACAATTTTTTGTTAATGCATTGCAAAGAGGAGAAAATTCTCTTTCGAATGATATATAATGAGCAAAACCTAATTAAAGTATATTAATTTTAAGAAGGTTTAAAAATCTCGAGTCATCATGTGTGAAATTGACTGTATAACCAAACAAGATAACAACATTGATTATTTATTCTACGAAATTTACACATAATTGAGATGTATTGCTTAAATGTGTAGTACATGAGAAATAATTGAAAGAGGCAAATCAAACGATAATAGTTGTTACCTTTTTCCTTGTTCTCATCGTTATTGTTTCCAGTATTGTCATTGGTGTTATCGTTGTTTTCATTGCCAGCATTGTCATCAGTGTTGTCGGGAGGAGTCTCATTCTCTTCTGTCATTCCTGCTCTCACTTAAGAAGAACAAACTAGTTAAAGATTATAATTATGTTTAGTTGAATATCATTTAATAGATATTGCATAATAAACTTTTAACAAAAGCTATAGTTGACAGATGAGAATGTACCAGTTTTACAGTAAAAATATTTCTATTGAAACATCTTATTTTTATTGAAACACGAATATTTACCCCCTAATTAAGTATTATTTATCTCGACCAATCAGAATGCAGCAAGGGATTTCTATACATTTAGATAGGAAAAAAGTGAGCTTTTGTTAAAATGTGAAAATTCACTGTGTTTCAATAAAAATAAGATGTTTCAATAGATATATTTTTACTGTAACAAAACAAACTCAATAATTTTCTACGTAAAGTCAGGAACCCAAATGATTATCTAGCCCCATTATGAAATGCAATAAGTTTTTGAGCTAAAAATTTGAGCTCAAACGTTTCAAATTTGGTGTATATTAAAAGTTGAAAAAATATATCTGAATGGCTTTACTTTAGGTAGGTCTTTTTCCATTTAATCATGGCTCATATAAAAAATTCACAGTTGTACCTCTATAAAAAATGTAACAAACCTATTATCCCTCTCCTCTCTGCCTCTTTTAAGTTGAGAAACTTAATGTATAAGGTAAGTTTACAAGTGTCAAACTTTCCAAAAAATAAATTTAAATTCGAATTCTTGACAGACTAGCAGCTAATTTCACTATGGATTTCATATGGATATAGTTGTAATTACCAGTGACCACACTTTGTTAGTAGGATTAAAAGTTATTTTTCAGAATCACCAATCAACAAATAGACCAATTATGATAATTGAATTAACACTGTTAAATTTTTGAAATGACCATCAAATTGATCTGATCTTGGATCCCTCTAATTTTTTTTAATTTTCAAACAGTAAAAATGGTCAAAAATAAGAAGAAGACTTTAGCGCAATAATGGAGTGTTTCTTAAATTTCAACAATTATTTTTGTTTTCCTTGTCTATTGATGATCCGAGAAAATAACTTTTAATCCCAACAAAAATTTTCACCTCAAAGTTTAAAAATTGGAAAAATCATGCCAATTCGAAATTTGAAATGTTTTCCAATGTTTTCCGAAAATAATATTTTTCGGTTTCCAAAAAAGTCTTCCGAAATTTTATTAAGCCAAATTTACCGAGAATAGCTTTACAAGATTGACGAGATGAGTGTGCTCAATTTTGGTTTGTAATTAAAAAATCAAGATTCTTAGCAACACTTTATTGTCAGCATTTCAACTTTTGAGCAAATATCCATGTATTTGAATAAGATAAAAATCATGAGAAAGAAGTCAATTCCACAGAATATTTGGAAAATATTATAGGCATTCTCTTTGCTTTCCGGTTCCTTCTGCTCTTCTTCTTTTTCCTCAGAATCATTTTCAGATGACATTTGAATTTTTCTTACAGTGAACTTGATTCAAATTGTAGCTGTAGTTTATAAAATACGTAAAAAGAAAAGGTTAATAAATTACATTTTCACAAAAACAGGTTAAAATTATCAGTCTTTTAGAGGATGATTGTCCTTACACATCTTCTTCTACAATTACACTATGAATACTAGGAGTAGATTTTTCAAATCTCCAATTTTCAACCTTGGTCAGAGTCCAATTTAGTTTGTTGAAATGATTCTAATGATGCATAAAACATAATACAAATTTATCGCAGTTTCATGAACAAGGGTGGCCAATGAGTTTCGCAACTGACTGTATCTATCTGTAGATCTTATATTTACTTGTGACACAACAGAGGTAAAATTTTTACTTTTATCAGAATATTTATCCACAAAAGGTCTTGCTTTCTTTTTGTATGTATCATTGCAATTATTTTTGTAATAAAAATATAAAAAAAAACAAGAACCTAAAAATCCTCACAATAACAAAGCTCACTTGGAAGTAGTCAGTTCTTGGATATTGAACGGCTAAAAATAAAACTTCGGCTCTTTTATGACGCTACTTTGGAAATAATTTTTTTCAAATGTATGTTTAGTATCAGATTGGTATGAGCTCATAACTGTCGTAATCTCCAAGAAGTCGTTAGAATATCGAGTTTTTATTCATCTTTCTAATAAGCTAATTTTCAGATTTTTTCATGAAGTATTTCAGACAAAAGGATTAAAAATTTCGCTGAGGAGTAGCTATTAACTAGCATATTAAGTTTGAATAAATCTTTTATTAAAGGTCTTTAGTCACTTTTACGATTTTAATAGAAAGCTACTTGTTTTTTATACCCGTGATCTATTTTTCTTTCAAGATCCATATTCCAACCCACCAGAAATATTTTTAAATTTCTGAGGGAAATCAGGATTTTTATTCAAAATTGATTTCACTAATCAGAATTCAATGAGAAACTCATTTTGAGGATTAAGAAATCAAGAGAATATTTAGTAATAAAGCTTGTATTTCGCCGGATCTCTTCAGACTGTTACACCTATATATATAGTAAAATTTTAACAAATAAATGTTCTTTGGCTTCCTCTGATTGGTTGGATCAATATTATGCACTAACGAAGGGGAAGGAGGGGATCACATTGCTAATCTCCTGGGTCTTTACGTAACTGTCCATCAATGGTCGACTATTAAACTTTTACGTTTTCTACCTTTTTTCTTTATAACAGGGCCATTATTAAGCAATCTAGTGATTTTTTAAATTTTCTTTTTCTGTGTGAATCGCTTTTTTCCTTCGATACCCAATTGTGTTGCCAATTCTTTCTGATTTTTTCAACGTTTTGATGTAAGGGCTTCAGCTTTGCACAAGATTTGTTTTCTAACTGCTCGAGAAACACATGAATCGACTTGGTACAAGATACTGAAATTGCTCACATCAGCAGTGTGATTTGTATTGCGAAGGTGCTCTTGGACCGCTGACCCAACGTTGCCTACTCGCAGATGTTCCTTGATTCTTACTTTCACTGGTCTAACAGTTTTTCCTACATACATTGAGCCGCAAGAACATTTGAACAGGTATATAACTCCTTTTCTTTCCAACCATGGAATCGGGTCTTTGTTCAGGTCAAACTTAGTTGTTTTGGGAAGAATGCTGAGTTTATTTTTCTTTCAAGATCCATATTCCAACCCACCAGAAATACTTTTAAATTTCTGAGGGAAATCAGGATTTTTATTCAAAATTGATTTCACCAATTTATTCTATGTACCACTCTTTTCGCCTTGTGTTTTCCCACTAGTTTTGACCTCGACTGATTCAATGCCACATATCTGGCATCTTCTTATTTGATTTCCAGCAATTGTCTAGTTAGCGTAAAATATAATCCAGACAAGGTTTTACCTTTGTTTTAAAATCATAATTTTACAATTTTCAAACTCACTTTTGAAAGATAGTGAAGCAGGATCAAGAAAATTCCTGTTTTAGTTATTTCCTCTATTGAGATCAAAAATAGACAAGCACAAAAAAATGGAATCCAGAAATTTTCATTAATTAGATTATCTCTGCTAACAAAGCATGACATTCCAATCTGGAATTACTTTTATGTAGTTTGAACAACAGCAAAAAATATTTCAACATTTGGAAGAATGAATTTCTCTCATTCTGAGTAATAAAAAATCTTTCGAATGACATTGTATTACAACCATGATACAGTCATTTATATATGCCCAAAGATGCTACCATTAGTTTATTCATACACTGTTTTTTAACCAAAGATAGGAATTTTTAGAACCACGAAAATCTTTATATTTCAATTTTAGTACTAAAAGTGTAAGCAAAGTGTGGAAATGATTTTATAAGACTACTAAAACCTTAAAGTAAATTAAAATAGCATACAGCCGGTTCCAAAACTCAGTGAAAATTTGATTCCGGGGCGAGGAGTGCGAAATACACGACCAAATACATCATAATATATCAATTTTTATCGTAGATTTCATTGGTCCAGTCTAAATTTTGTTTCATTTACCCGTTTAAACATAAGAAATATATTAAAAATACAATGGGTTTTGGGCTTATACTGCAAGCATAGTATAAGAAAATTTCGTCGTAATTTTCAACGACCAGAAATCTTTTTGAAGTTCCAATACGAAAATTTGTTGATTTAAAAGGGGGCAGGCGTCAAAAAGAGTTTTTTAAGATCAATATTAGACAAGAAAATCAAAGATTCACCTTGTTATCGTTTCAGAGTTGGACTACTTGAAAATCGATGATATTTCGTTGATCAAAGATCTGACAATTGTTGGTTTCCTTGTCTAATTTTGTATCTGTACCACTTTCAAATTAAAAAAGACAATCCGGAAATCATATTCGAATTCTTGATGAAAAAAGTTGAGAATTTTGTTCCCAACTTCATTTTAATCAATTTTAGTTTCTATTGTACAGACTCAAAACCAGTCGATTCATTGCGAAAATTAAATTTGATCTCTACCATTTCAGGAGCTATTGAATGTTTTGGATGAACAAATTTCAAATCAGAATGATCAATCTTCTACGTGGTGACTTGATTGAAAAAAAATCCCAGTGAGATTTGCTAATCTATCATCAAATTTCAAGTAAAAAATACAGATTTAATCATAATAATTGTGCTAATCTTTTCCCAGAACTACTTTCAAAATATTTTTTCTATCATAGAAATAAAGAGTATTTTCATAGCAAGGATTAATTCGTAATGAAAATGCAGAAGGGAATAGATCACATAGTTCAGTGTCAGTTAGCAGAGAAATCCCTACTGATCCATACTGAAAAGATTAAGACTCATATCTTTTATGAGGCAATTCAATCTTGGAGTTTCTGTATTCGAAAAGCTCTCATTTATAATTCTTGAAATTTACACCTCATTCAAATAGAGAATTTCATGATTTTTTAAAGCAGATATAAACCAGATCTCTAGAAAATAATGAGATTGCTCTGCTAATTGATACTGAAATTATTTAGCATACACTTGGTCTATGAATCGATGTATTCCCCTCTGCCCATTCATTACGAATCAGTAGAACAATCCTTGCTAGTTTATATAATTTGTAACTTACAAATTGTAAGTACGAGTTGTACTCTTTTAGTATTTTCGGATTTTTAGTCTTATAATTTGGTCTATTTTTTCTCTCGATTTTCTAAAAGATGGACAATAGAAAAAGAGAAGAAATTATCAAAAAATATTAATAATTTCTATAAAAACACTGAAAGAGAATAGATAATTGAGATCAATCTGAATTGTTGCCAAGATATTCAAAGTCTGGAAATTTCATCTGATAGATAGACTCTTCCTCCTGCTCCTGATTATCTCCGGAATACGAAATTTCCGGAAAATTTTCATCCTTTTCCTCCTGGTTATCTTCCATTATCATAGAATCGTTTCTCTTTGAAGTATCTATTGAATAACACATGGGACAACAACACGGCACACAACTCTCCCCACCAAATAAGCCTCCACTTTTACATGCAGTCTTTCCAATAACATAGGCCATACCCATTAAGGCCAAATTGAGTGGATTGAAGAAGTCACTACTCTCGGGGTCATCCTCTTCGTCTTCATCATCATCGTCGTCGTCATCATCGTCTTTTTTCTTCTTTTTCTTATCCTTGTCATCATCAGCCATGTTTCTGTATGATTTAATACAATTATTACTGTATATAGTATATAATATAAATATATATGTAGTGATAATTATTGTGCGAATAACCTATAATGAAAGAGTTCAATCTTATAATACAGTTGGTTCGATAAACAGGATGAAAGTGACAATAGGACATTATTGCATCTAATAGAAGATGAAAATGAATGAGTAAACTCTCCAATAAGTAGCAACAATGGAAAGAGGGAAAGCTCACATAGGCCATGGTAGTTGAAGGTTACATGATTAGTTTAGATTTATATAGGCTTATAAAGAATTTCTCTCTGATCCATACATCTATGCTGTCATTCCCAGATATATTGAAAAAAATTTATAAATGGATGATGATTATCTGGTAAAAAAATTATTATTTTCTTGAAAATCTGGTTTATAGATGGGTGTTTAAAATTTAATAAGCTGATTTTGAATCAGAATCTGAGGGGGTGTAATGTTTGTAGGAGGATTGTGAAACCAGTTAAACAACGGAGGTCATGTTATTATGTTCCAATGACAAAGGCAGTTTGTTGAATAGTGCGATAGTGAATGCAATTTTCCTGAGCCAAATTGGAATTTTTTTTTTGAGTACTTTTTGGAATGTTGGAGAGAAGAGCACTGCCATAGTCAAGATAAGGGAGAATACATTGTTTATATAGTAGGAGTCGGAGTTCCGGGGAGTGTACAAACTTTATAAGGAAGTATGATTTAATTCTCAGTATCCTTAGAGTTTTTTTGCATGAGTACAGGTGCCGAGCTTTCGGGTGTAGTTGAGTCCGAGGTCGTTGATTTGAGTGACTAGAAGTGTGTTTAGGTTAGGATTGAGCAGGATGTTATCACTATTTTTGTATAAAATGGAAAAATTCGAAACTGAAGTGGCATGTTTCTCTTGTATATTATGTCTAGTTATCGCAGAATTCTTGCTCAGGTAATCATTCGATCTTGTATACAACTTTCTAATCGTTCTAGCTACAATTTTATACTTTTTGTTATTATAATTATTAGATTCTAATATCTGAGATTTAGGTTAACCTATCACTTTCTGTGAGCTCAATTCGAACCTCTTGTTGTCATTGACATATTGTCTACTTTTTGTTAGACAAAAATGTCTATATTACAATGTAATATTATTACATATCTGTGCATTAATAAACTTTATTTAAATAACTTTTATAAGAATACCAGGAACAAGACGGATCTATTACCTTGGCCAATGAATTACCTTCCAAGCGAGTTGTATTATTTTCATATTGAATTTCATATCTTTCTTCAATATTATTGAATCAATAATGACATTGTGAAATACTATTCCTTAATGAATTTCATGAACAACCAATAAATTTCACCCAGAGTCAAATAAACTGCGGTCACTCAGACGATGAATGGCGAATGTCGGGATCGATATCAACTTCAATTAGATGATTCGACTAATCTGGAAATTAATAAAATGAAAATTGATTCCTCCTAAATTGGTAGCTATAAAGTTTAGTTGAAAAACAATGTTAAATATCCTCATAAAAATACTTAATTAAAATATGGAATATCGACTCTGAAAGGCCTCCAAAGTTGAAGAGCCACAGGGTCTATAAAAAAACCAAGTATTTAAATGTAGAAGAGAGAAGAAGTAGATTTTAATGAAGGAAAAAAGTCTATTTTCAAAAAGAATAAAACATCTTTAAATTTCAGAGGCAAACATTTTTAGGGCTGCCATAGCCGCCAACTCTCTCGCTTTTTGAGGGGTCTTTTCAGAACTTGTTATTTCAAAGTCTTGACTAGTTCTTTGGAAAGTTATTCTCGTTGTATATGGTTGATGGAAACCATTTTTCTCAACATTTTCATTGGAGTTGTACTCATCAATGTGACAAAAAATTCGAAAATATTTGCAAATCATCAAGAGTTGATGGTGATAACAGGAACTCTTTGGCATTTTCTCATTATCCTCCAGACATAAAAGACTCAGTTTTCTTAAAAGACCTTTGGAATTTTGAGAGAGATCTTGAAACAATTTTACAGATTGAGATTCGGTATTGAAAAAATCAGAATTTGGGCTACATTCGATATTTTCATGGTAACTAAATTGGCTTTTTCTAAGGCAATGACCTTTCAATGACTTGGATCGAAAGGGATTGAATCGATTTCTCGGATCCCCGGATACCTCACAGTTGTGCGTGACATTTGAAAATTCAATGTGCTTTTTCTCTGATTTATTTTTATTTTGACATTTCTTGAGGATACTTTGGATCTTGATTACATCATTGGAAACACTCCCAGAATTGAGATATTTAGGAAAAAAAGATTCAATCGCTTCCTGAGCACATGCATACTTGGCTTGTTTTTGATTCTTTTTAACCTGGCCGTGAATGCGTTCTAGATTGCCGATTGTCAGGGTGCAAGAAAAACCATTAATTTTACCATCAGCTGATAAATGTATTTTCTTATCAAACTTAGGATACTGCTTAAACTTGGCCAACGAAATGTGATATATTTTGTCGATAGGATTAATCTCTTTGCTACAATTAGGATCCAGCCGGTCTTCAGTAAACTTTTTCTGGCTATCAGATTTTTTCATCTTGAACACTTTAATAAGCTCTTGAATTTCAGAAGATGGACATTTCAATGAGGTAATGTTCTTTGAGAGGTATTCAATTATCTCTCTAAGAGCATTTTCTCTCGCCTTTTGACTGTTTTTCATTGTGTTGGTGGAGTAGAAGAAGGGCGAGGAATCTTTATCAACTAGGACACACAGCCATTCATAATTATCATTTTGGTTTATTCTTCTTAGTAGAATAGGCCAAGGTTCTTCTCGAAAGGCGCATGCGAGTCTTACTAAAGAGAGAGAATTTATTTTTGATTCGGGAAATTTATCAAGCAATATTTTAACAGCCATTTTCATTCTAGCAATAATTGATTCATAATTTTCATGGAAAGAATTTAAACTTTTGAATTTGATCCCAAGGAATACAGATTCGTATTTAAAGCATTTTTCAGTCAAATTAGATTTGGGATTTGTACCAAAAAGTTTGGAATAGTTATCAATTGAATGAAAAGAGGAGGAATTGAAGATGTTGCTATTGCTATTTTTATATGGAACTGTATCATTGCATATTGATTCCAAATAGTTTATTACAGCATTGCGTTTAGATTCTTTGAGATTTGATCCGAATCCTTTGTAGATAAAACTGGTTTTGCCAGTATTTATAAACAACTGTACAGAAAATCTTTTAAATTTTGATTGAGGATTTTCCTCGATTAGTTTGAACTCGTGCGATGAATGAGATTTTCTAATAGTTTGATAAAATTTATTGTAGACATTAGAAGCCATTAAATGCTATAGTAAGGATTACTTAATGGTGATTTTGAGGCATTTTCTTAAAAAAATTTAAACTTGTATCTCTTCTAAACAAGCTCAACCTTTGATATTCTTGTTTTGTACAAGCAAATTTTTGGATGACTTCTTTTCAAGATGTTATTTCACGACGGTTAATAAGAATACAAGACGTTAATAAGAAACAAGAAAGTCTTTCGGAAAATATCATCAGTAGTGGGAATTTAATTTCTCGTCAGGTATTCCACAAAGCAAACTTTAAAGCGAATAAAGCCTACTTAAATCAGAAGAAACTTAATTATGAAGCTAAACAATTATTTACCAATTTAATTCAACTCAATACACAAGTAGATTCTTGGCTCAAACTAGTTAACGGTTTGAATGATTCCATTAAAGAGTTGGGAGATATCAAGAATTGGTCAGAATCCCTTAACAACGACATGGAAATTATAGTTGATACACTTGAAACTGTAAAAAATTCAAGAATGAACCAACCTTGATATTCCTATTATCCAATTGAAATCGCGATACGATTTTTTTTATTGGATTAATCCTGAGTAATAAACTTATTACATCATACAGAAATTTTCTAATAATAAATTGATACTATTAATTGCTCGTTGAGTATTTTTTCTCTATTGATAAGTGTTATGCAGTTATTCAAGAAGAAATATGTATGTTTGAACCCTTTAAACTAATGTGATACTTTAGGCAGTACAATTTGTTGATAAAAATGAGGATATTTGTGATCTAACATGTGGCTTTACTCAAGTTACACGTAAATCTAGCTCATTATTTCCTTAGTGAATAATGAAGAGAAAATCTTATTGGAAGCTTCAAGATCAGGCAGGACTGATTTGGTTAGAGAGATGGTTAGAAATGAAAAATGCAACATAAACTGTATGACGAATCTTGATAGAACACCCTTAATTATGGCCGCTAGTAAGGGTAAAAAGATTATTTGTAAGATTCTTGTCGACAATAAGGCCAATATAAACCATCCTGACAAGGTAATTCATCAAGATTATAACTCTTTTCCCAGTATGGAATGACTGCTTTATTTTGGGCAATTTATAATAATCATTATACGATAGCAAGATTTCTCATCGAAAACGATGCAGACCTTTATCACAAGACTAATGTGAGTAAATATACGTCAAATTTAATCCATTTATTTTCAAATGATCAAATTTTGTCTTCTCTTCAGCATTTAATGTTTTCATATAATCTTTAAATTATTCATTCACTTCCTATGGTTCTGGTAATAGATCAACAATTATTACCCTATGCTTCCTCGTTTTGAACTATAAAATTAGCCCTATTAAATATAGAATTTAAAGTTTAGCTTTAGAAAATTTTTGATAAGATATTCGAGCTTAATATACCTGAATTAATCTTTAGAAAAAAGGCATTTTATTGCCCTACAGATTACTGAACTTTTAGGCCTGAATGCTATTAGAAAGTTGTAATTTACATCAGCAACTTCTCTTATTGCATTTATAAACTTCTAGAATGGTATGACAATAATCCATTTAATTGCTAAAAACTCTACAATAAAAATGCTTCAATTCGTGTATGAGAAAGAGCCGAGATTAGAGCAATACTTTCAGGCAAAAGATGTGGTAAGTTATTGTATGTTTATCAGATAATTATAGGAAGACTTTACTCCAATTCATTATGCTTCACAATCTGGAAATTTACAAGTCCTCGAATTCTTGGGTGAAAATAATGTTGACTACGAGGTAAAGACAAAGAGTGGAAAAAATGCTCTTCATTTAGCCATTGAAGAGAAAAAGTTGTTGGTCATTCGTTTCTTCATGGTTGTTCCTCAAGTTAAAAATTACATAAATATGCACGTGAGTTTTACTGTACGAATTAAAATGAACAATTCCCGTTAGATGATTTGGATAAAATATTATTTGAGTGGCGGCAAAAACATGAAAAAATTGTAAATTACTTTGCTTAATCTTTTCGTATTCAAACGAAACATATTTATCAATTTAAAGAGGTAAATGCTCTTTCTATTCAATGATATAAAGCTATTCTGGAAATAGTCTTCAACTTGGATTTGATGCTGACACCAAAAATATGATTTTCTTGGCTATATTTTTTTGGTTATATTGCGAACCAATTAAATGATATCTCAGAAAGAGGGGGAGAAATAATTTCAGAGTATTGATAAAAAACAGGGTATAATAGTATTCGAAAATTGTTTCAAAGTAATTCATTGAATCGAAATTTTCTATATTTAAAAATAATTTAACATCTTTATAATCAGTTCCTGATTTTTGGCGATAAAATGCTTCAGAGATTTTCTTTAGGATTCAAATCTAGACTTATCAAGTCTTTAAATACGAATCCCTGAACGTATCAATCATATTATCTTATTCTCAGGATAACGAAGGCAAATATCCAATACACTATGCCATAGACCAAGAGAATATAGAGTTAATGCGTGAACTCTTACTTAATGGATCTGATCCAAATATCGCAGCCAAGGTAATCCAGAGACTCAAGTAGCAATAATTTCCTCTTCTAGAATTGTTCTGGCCCTTTGATCTATTGCATTAGAAAAAAGAATATTCAAATGGTTAAACTGTTGCTGGAATTCAAGGCAGATATAGGAGCATCTGATAGGGTTAGTTTTACTTTAAAGATAAAATTTTCTTTGAAAAATTGGAAAATATCAAAGTTGAAAATAATTTACAGTTGAATAGCAGCTGAGTTCTTATTTTTTTCAACAGAGCGAAAATGGTGTTCTTCATCTTGCGGCCATGAACAATGACACAGACATGATCTTTTTCCTCATTAAAAGGGGAGTTTTCATTGAAAACAGAAATCGTGTGAGTAAAACTTTTACGCAAACCAGCATTTTAAATCTTGCATCATTACGAATCCAATGTTTTTCTTGATAGGAGAATTCTTTTTTGGTCTATATTGGAATCTTAACGAGATAATACAGATTTAATCGGAATAATTCCAACTCTTTTCCAAAGCCTATTCAAGACCTTTCAGCACTGAGATAGCCAGTAGTTTAGATGCTTGTTTTAAGAATTGTCTTCAACAACTTGCTTTTAATTAGCTTCAGAATTCTTCTTAATCGATAATAAAAAGATCGATTATTATTATGGGATACCACATATTCAAAATCTCCATTAGAAAATTAGAAATTATTCATTTTTAATTATTTCGAAAGATTAAAAAAACTATGTTGGATTGTATTTTTTTTTCAACAGAACAAAATATTTGTTGTTAAGAGCTGAATTCAAGGATAAAATCCTGATTATATATGTTTATTTTTTAGAGATTACAGACCAGTTTACACTTAGCAGCTGAACAAAATAAACTGGAAGCAGCAGAAATACTTATTCTTGCTGGTGCAGATATTGATGTTATTGATAAAGTATGTTTCTAATCAGTTGTCTATTAATAATCCGATTATAGGCAAGCAAGACACCACTTCATGTTGCTGTGAAAGCAAATTTAACACAGATGGTTGATCTCTTGATTAAAGCTAAACGTTGGAAAAAATATTTCCCTGTAAGTTTTTATATTTTGAAATTGAATTAAAGTTTACGAATTAAGACATTATTTTCCCGCGTATTTTTTATAGCTCACATAACAAGCTTCATCTTAAAGCTATTCTCGATGAATTTGAGAATTTATGATTTTTACAAGCCTCATTTTCGTCTGAGATTGTAGTGCTGGGATCTAGAATTTTGAGTAATTTTTATAGAGGATTATATTAGCCAAATAGGGGATAGGTCAGTTTTTAATAGGCATTCATTGAATGGACTGACACACTTTCTGATAATTAATAAATCAAGATGATCCAAAATGAGTTGAAATTGACAGTTATTAAAAAAATTGAATTATGATAATTATTTTCTTCATCTATTGGTCAACGTTTGATCTCTCTGAAATCTACAAAAATTTAATAAATTGAAAAATGGCGGCAGCTCGAAAACTAAAATGTCTCCAAGATTTCTAAAATAATAATTTTCTTAAATCGGTGAAAGTGTGCCTTTTGAGAAGATTTCCTAAAATCTTCAGAAAATTTTGAGACCTTAATGAAAAAAATGGGATATTTGTACAAATCATAAATTTCCATATTCATCAAGAATAGCAGCAAAATGTAAAATAATTCTTTTCCAAATTTGTTATGTTAAAAATTTAGTCATAATCTCATAAAGACTTTTGATTATTAAATCTATAATTTACAACTATTAGAACGAAGTGATTGAGGTATCCCAGCTATTCGAGCCAGACATAATTGAAGTAGTGGATCCAGTAGAAGTCGATAAAAGTGTCTCAAGTGACGAGTATGAAGATATCCAAGAAAAATTGCCAGTCTTCAAATTCCTGGGCGGTGGTAAGAAGAAAAAGAAAAAGGAAGAAGAAACTCCAAAGGAGGAGCCAAAATCTTTTATCGAATCAATTAAGGAGAATGTCAGTGTTTTTTCAAGCAAAACTGACAAGACCGATGCAAAATCTATTTTTACATTTTTCTCAACAGCAAAAACTGATAAGACTATCGTCATGAAAGATAACGAAGGTCTGGAACGAATTAATTTCGATGAGGAAGATGATATCAAATCTATTCCGTCTACCGTCAAAACCAACAAAACCATACAATACAAACAAAAGGATATTGTCTCTATTCATGATACAATTTCCATGCAAGATCCAATCTCTGAGAAAGATGAATCGTCAACAATAATGATGTTTGAGGAAGCAGTCCCAGAAAAGAGTCTAGATAAATATAATTCAATTCCCATGAATAAGACAATTAACGGTGTCGAGTCGAAGAATGCATCTCCTGTAAAATCAAGTTATGGTTCTCCAGGTTCTAGCAACACGAAAAGTCCGTTAAGAAAATCGAATGAAAACTCAAACTTGATCAATCAATACAAGACGAACATCTATGGAAACTTTGATTTGGCCTCTGAAATTGACGAGGGTTCAAATGATATCAAGGTGGCTTCAATTGTAGAAAGTAAAAATCTCAAACCTGTCTACATAAAGGAAGATTATGATGGCAAGAGCGTCTTCTCCAAGATATCAAAAAAAATATTTCACAATAGATCTGGGTCAGCTGTCAGCGAGAAACATGAAGATATCATCAGGATTAATTCAGAAAATGATTATAACAAAATAGTTGATGATTACGTTGATAACAACATCATCCAGCAAATTGACAAGAATTTTGTCGATACAATTATGAATCAGGAGACTGATACGATAAAACTTGACGATATAATTAGAGATTACAAGTCTGATTATCAGTCGGTTGACATGGAAGAAAGAATTCTACAGAATGGAGAGTTTCATCCAAAAACATTCAGTCTCCTCAATAACTGCATTGTAAGAAAATTAAGTAATTTAAAAAGTACATCAGAGAAGCTCGAGGAGAAAAAACAAAGTAAAGCTAGTTAATATGAAGATGGGAATTGACTAGTTTTAAAAAATTCTCAGTTTTTTCATCAAAAAAATCAAATTTCATCAAGAATTTTTGGAATCTAGATCATGAGGCTCACTTTCACGATACGGAGAAAAAAATTTTCTAAAAAATCAATATTTTAAGGGAATTATGACAAATTTGAAATTTTGAAGTAGCGCCAAATTCCTAATTTTTTTGAACTTTGTTGATTTCAAAGTGAGAGAGTGATCAAAAGTTGATTTTCAAGATCGCGATCAGGCATAGATATCAAATATGCTGAATCTGATTTTAAGAATCTACCTATCATCGTGTGAAAATTAAATTTTTTATTTTTTGATCATCTTTCCTGCTCGAAAATCGATGAAATTTTATTGATTCAAGATCCCTGAAAATTGACGGTTTTTTCAAAAGTTTTATGATGATAATCAGTTTTCTTGTCTCAGTTTGATCTTTAAAATCAACTTTTGATCACTCTCTCACGTTGGAATCGGCAAATTTTTTCAACTCAAT
Source organism: Gyrodactylus bullatarudis (assembly GCA_012064415.1). NCBI lineage: Eukaryota > Metazoa > Platyhelminthes > Monogenea > Gyrodactylidea > Gyrodactylidae > Gyrodactylus > Gyrodactylus bullatarudis. The sequence goes on from SSNU01000272.1 coordinate 183,798, forward strand.
GTTCAAAAATGCCTCTTCAAGATTTCAAATTCGCCATAATTCCCTTAACATTGAAATTTTTCGAAATTTCTTTCCTCCATATCGTGAAAATATGCCTCATGATCTAGATTCCAAAAAAACTTGATCAATTTAGATGTTTTGATGAAAATAATGAGAATGATAATAAAGGTCAATTCCACTTTCCATATTAACTAGGTGTGTTTGATTTAAATGTCTTATGTCTAATAACTATTGCTTCGAGATTCTAAAAAACTTTTTAAACGAATTCTTTACAGTATGAATATGAGAAGATTGAATTTTGAAATGAAATTCTTTTGGTTAGCTTATCGATGATCGTATTAAAGAGATATTTATTAATCTTGCCTATAAGAAAATGTCGAAGAGGGCGTGGGAGCTGTTGGCAAACTATTGGAACTTCGAACTTATTCATATTGCTGCAATTAAGTACTGCGAAGAAGGTAAGCTGTTCTTTGAAAACTATAGTTATAGAATCATACATTTGTGATTTCTTCCTAAACTTGTACATTATTGTTTTTACTACGAATAAATTTATTATCATCTAAGGTTTATAAAGATATCTAGAATTAGTTATTTGTCAAGTTTTTTTTTCAAAACGATTTTCTTGATAATTAACTTTTACTGATTTCAATCAAAATATCTCAAATTTTTTAATCAAGTATTCGAATATGCTGAAGATTTTAAGAAATCCAAATGATGATGCCCACTTTTATCATTTGAGGAAAGAATCCCGAAAAAATTATAAGAAAAATACGATCTTTTTGGAGATATCGTTTTGACGCCAAATACCCATTTTGTCAAACTTTAAGCTAAATATTTTACTGATTTGACAAAAGAATTTAAAAGAATTTTTTTTCAGGATCAGAATTAGACTAAAAAGGCAAATATCCCGGTTAAATTTTTAAAATATCGAAATTTTATTGAAAATGATCAAGAAATCGAGATTCAACTCCCAAACTGATTTAACACTATTAATTTTTTTCTTTCACCTTATTCCTGATGAACTTCTTTTGGCCAGCCTATCGCTTTCAAATCAATGAAAATTTTCTGTTCTAATTTAAAAAAATGATGATTTCTAAAAATCCTCCTTAGAATTCTTGATGAAAAATTATCAATTAGCTTTAGAATTTTCAGATATCTCCAAACCTTGTAGTGAGAAGAAGAAGTAATAAAATTTCCTAAATTAAATTGATCATCATCTTCCATTTTCATGACAGGTAAACACTCTTACAAGAATCATTCGTACAGAACCTTGTGTATTTGGTTACATGGGCTGAGAAAGGGACAAATTCCCATAGAAGAACTTGGAAAGGCTCTTACAGCAATCGGTGAAATCGAGTTGTCCGAGTATCTAAGAGAGGAGCTCAAGAAAAGCATAAGAAATAGCTGAGAGAAAATTTATTTATTGGTGAATAAAAAAAGAAAATTCATAAAAATATCGAAATCTTCTTTCATTGCTGGCAGAAATTTTTGACTTAGCTATTTGTGAAATCAAATTTTCGTTGTTTTTCCTAAACAGAAAATCATTAATTAATCTTTTCAATACTTTTTGATTCAAGTCAAGATTTTTGATCGAATAAATTAATGCTTACTAGGTCAATAATGCATGGGTATCTGCTTATAAAGTTTGTGACAGAACCAGGACGACCAGATCTTTTCTTGAATATTCGCTTCAAGAACTTTTTAAAGCCATAAGCCGATGCGATCCAGCGAAATGGGAATAAATACAATACAAAAGTTCCGATTAGTAAAATGACTGAGAAAAGATTGGTTAGCCAGGGTACTTCCCATGAAAACATCCTTAATATTATTATAAATTTTCAATATATTTTCAAAATTTCAATGAAATCGGATTCTTACATTGTAATTCTTTCACAGAAAGAGGCAACTTTATGCAGAAAGTCTTCCAACCTGAATGTATTCCTCTGTAGCGACTTGTAGATTTCATTGAAAGATCTTTTCTTATTCTCTTCCTTTAAATTCTAAAAAAATATTTAAAAGTATTGAAAGGAGATCAATATTGAATTCAAGTGCCATAAAATTAGAGAAAACTTACATCTTGGTCAGATTCAATATAAATACTCTCACTAGGATCAGGTTCAAATATTTTGGCAATAATTTTAACGACAGGATTAAACCAAATGAAAACGAGCCAAAAGAACGGGATCATGTACAATTCACCGAACCATACAAAGGCCTGATAGATAATCATGGCAAGGAAGGTCTGCAGTGGCCTCTCCCATGATGTTATATAGTCAACGAACCTTTTGGCTTCATTTATATTCTCATAAAAGTGTAGGACACGATTAGCATTCTTTTTTATTCTCTAAAATGTTATTGATTCTCGTGAAATGGTTAAACTCACATGAAAATATTGTTCCACTTGCTGGTTTGAAAAAGAGTGCAATCAATTCTGGCTTATTTATGATAAAAATTATAACAATTATACGGTCTAATGAATTCTGAGAATGAATATACAGAAAATCAAAGTTAATTTTTGAATGTTATCGATAGAGCCATAAAAAAATTAACCTTAAGCAATGCATAGCTTGAATCAAGAGCTCAAAATCGATCGCCTTGAATACAAAAACCTTCTCTGAATTCAGCGAAAATAAATTCCTCGAAGAAGCCAGTATGACTCTCTCTCATTGGAACGAAGAGTCTTCAATCTAAATCTTTTTCAGCTTCTTTATAAAGTCTTGTTCAAATCAACCCTGTGTATTTCATTTTTAAAAAGTAACTCTAAATTGCTAAATGTTCATTTTATCAAAGTCATAGAATTCAAAAGAAAAATCGTACAGGTTCATTCATTTATCATAATTATGGGAATTATTTTTTTTAAGATGTAGTTGAAGGTCAATTTTCTAACTTCTTACATTAATCTTAAAGTATTTTTCCTCGTCCAAGTAATCATCCTCTTTAGGCTTAAATGTTACCAAAATGGCCCTTATCGGGTTGTAGTGAATATTCGCCTTGAATTTTATCGTTGACTTTCCATTCTCAACAAAACGATATCCAACTGTCTTACCATTCTGGAACTTCAAAAGTGGTATACTAATACGACCCAGAACCTCTGGGTCATCCTTATCCTCAATAATGGAGATGGTGACCAGAGAGTGAATATCTTTAATTGGCCTTTGATACAAGTTAGAATTTAAATATAATTACAAGACAAAGGATTTGTTCCAGTCAATAGTTGTCTGATTTTTGTAGGCTCTTGTCCTAGCGATCACGTTTGGAAGTTGAACTGAACAATAATATTCTCCGTTTGGAATATTCTGAGAGGATAAAATCTGAATATTGAACCAGCCAACATCATAGATGGATTCTAACGATTTGGATAATTTCTATAAGATATTTTTGTAACTAAAGCATAAACTTACGTAGTAAGACGTTACTCTTTGAACGCATTCAAGTTCTACATCTTTGAATTCCTGACTTTTCAAGTCATAGTCAGTAAAATTGGCTGAACTCTCTTCCGAATCTGAAGTGATTCTTTTGTTAGCTTTCATTGAGACACAATCCGATAATGCAGTCAAGGTGACGAGCACGGTTAAATGTGTCTTAAATTTCGTCATATTTTTTAAAGGAATCTGAAATTTCTTGGTTAAATCGAATGGAAGTTTCGATACATCAATAGAGCCTCTAAAATTAATTTAAAACAATATTTTCATACATTCCTAGACTGACGTGTTCATTGCCAGAATCGTGCCAGAGCGAAAAATGAATCATTGGATCTGTGTCATGAGAAACTTTAAGGTCAAAGGTAGAGTTCCACACAGGATTTCGTGTGTTGGACAAAGTCTAAAAAAGTTTATGAATAAATAAATACAGACTCTTGTATTCTTTTTCACTGAGCCAATCTGAGCTTTGATAAAAGGATTCGGAAGATCGTTCTTTGAGCTATAGCTTGCAGTATTTTGTTCCGGATTCCAGAGGCCAGAAGCGCCTTTTTTATGAGCCTCCAAATAAACATTGCTAGCACTGACAATTGTTACAACAACATAGCCTAAGCAGAAAAAAGCAAAAGAATATGAAGATGAGTGCCACTGACTGTAACTTCCTTCTACAACTTCTTACGTTTCATCTTTCGAATGTGGCCGAATAATCTTTACACAAAACATTATAAAGTCTCTTAATTTTGATAATCTCAAGATGACTTCCTGTCTATGGAAAAATAATCGACCCCGACGTCTTCAACTCACCGTTAGCATAGGAATAATTATCACCCATTGAATAGAATGATGCCAATCCCCAAAAGTCAAGATTCCAATCTAATTTTTCACTCAGGCATATTGCATCCTCTTCTTTCTTGGAAAAGTTTTTATCCTTCAATGTGTAAGAGAAGCGCTTGTTCAACGTGGATTTGCCTGCCTGAAGAATTGTTGTAGTCTTTTCATCGTAGTGCTGAGAGAAGGTCATGAGTTTTATTAAATCAAAGATAAAATAACCAGCTTACTAACAAGTAGATGGAATTGTATTAAAATTATTTTAAATTTAAAATTAACTTTAAGTTATGCTTGGTTATGACTCATAACTTATGAGCGTAGTGAAGTTTTCTTTTTACCTTATTAAACTTGGCTACTAGATCTTAATAACTGCTAGATTTGAAGTACTTCTTACCATGAAAATTTCAAAAAGTGAAATACAAAACTGTCGTCAATTTGTTTCATTTCCCCCCAAAATTATTCCATGTTTAAATCAAATACAATACTGTAATATTATTACAAATTCAATCATCATTAAATTGCCCGAAATTCAGTACGATTAAGGATACTACATATTCCAGGACAAGAAAAATTTTGATAAAGTCTATTTTTCTTTAAAGTTTATGAAGTTACTACTGCGATTCTCGATGAATTTGAGAATTTATAATTGTTACATATCAATTTTTCATGAAGGTATCAAAATTTTCTGAAAATATTTTTGAAACCGAATCAAAAGGAACACTTTCACTGATTTAAGAAAAAATTAATTTTTGTAGAGTTCAAAATTTTTGTATGCGATGAATAAAATGTAATTTTTCGGGATTAACGATTGACAAGTAGACCAAAAAAGTAGAGATTCACATGCAAAAGGTTACTTCCTATTTTTTGATAATTTTACTGTTTGGAAATTGATAAATTAGGTTGATACAAAAATGAATGAGGTTTCCTTATCTACTGATGATCCGATGAACAATTGATTCCTTACATACAAAAATTTTCAACTCAGAATTTAAAAAAATGTAAAATTCGTGCCAGCTCGAAATTTACAAAAAATAATTTCTTTCAAGAATTTCTAGACCTTGATGTGAAAATCATCATCGAGAATAGCTTTAGTTAGTACATGCAAAAAAGAAATACTCACCGGCGAAACAATAGATTGTTGGTCAGGACCTCTGTCATCATTTCGTGATTCTAATGGCTTTATAATAAACTTGATCAGTACAGTTCCATTTCGTATAGTTTCGGAAACTTTTGAATTAACAATCTGGTTAAGTTGTATAGTGGCCTCTTGAGTTCTTGAGTAAAATTAATGTTTCTTAAAGTTACTTACACTCCAATTTCAAAATCCTTCAAATTCAACGATCCCTGAGCTATTTCAACTCCCTTAAAGTGCTCAGAATCATAAACAATAACCTATAAGAGATTTTAAGGATCTTTCGAACCTCTAGTTTTGAGTCCAGGTCATAAAGTTTTAGCTCCACTAACTGACACCATACAGGATTTATATTGTGATGAACAATTTTACTCTTGGTTACAGTCTTTCCTGACTGTTTCAACCGGACATAAGATGTTGTTGAGCCTAAATTAAAACATATTCTGAAGAATTACTTTTATTTGTGTTTCTATCCCAAATCTCTGTACCACAAATCAGGTAGATTTTCATCTTGAATACTCTTTTAGTCCGTATTTCCGACCCCTTGTGATCGGAGTTAGTGTCAGACCTTTTTAAAAAGATTCCATAGAACTGAATGAAATAGCTTACAAAACTCCACTATTGTCATTATTTTGCTTCTTCAGTTTAAACTGTTCAAATTTATTCTTAACATTGGTAGTTTTTCGTCTGAGAATATTCCTAAAGGATTCATCAGGTTGTAGACTCGATGAAGCACTTTTTTTGCCATTCATTTCTACATTTTCCTCATCAAAATCCTCATAAACGTCAGGTTGTACTGAGATGAACTCATTCGAGCTCGTTCGTGAGAGCATCCCTGAATCATTCGGTGATGACATAGTTCAGAAATTCTGTGAAACACTCGAATGCGAAATCAACTAACTCAAATCTACAAGTTTCAATTTGAATAAAATATCAAATCTCTTGTTAGAAAGATTGCATCACGAAAGAAAAGTGTATTGTTGAATTTCAATTGGAGCAAGTCTAGTCTGAGCCATTGCATAACCAGCTTTTAATGATTTTTCAAAAAATTAACATGTGTCTCTGCTAAGTATCTATATTTTGGTAAATGTTATTTTGCTGAATATCATCTGTATTCGATTTTACATAAAAATTCCTAAATTATATTAGATAGAAGATAACCTCGTTTGTAGTAAGGAAAAACAAATTCAGTGATAAAAGATATTTATTTGATAAAATTAATTCTCTAAATTTCTGTGAGTTCTTCCTAAATTGAAATAATATGAAATAGGAAATCTTACAAAATCCTGATTTGATGGTATTCTCAGAGCTGCATTGACCACACTCAACTTTCCAATTGATTGGGGTTTGAAAAATATGAAAATACCTAAAAATTACAATTGAATTTTATGAACTTCTTTCTTTTCTCTGGACTTACCCAACACAACGAGAGTCAATCGAAAGGGAAAATATGCGAGAATCAAGGTTAGAATAAACCAGGCCCCTACAACAGATACGCTAATGGCAGTAATCTTCCAATGGAAAAGACTAAATAGAACATTATTTGAAATTGCATCTACCCGTGTATAGAGTCAAGGAATCCGACAAGATTTTTTAGCGAATTTTCCACTGTTATCAAGATCCGCATTGGATAAATAAAATTGAAATTTTTGTTAATACTGAGTTTTGTTGATTCCTTTCAAAAGTAAGATACAATACAATTCAAATTCAGAATGCCATCATGACTCACCTCCAGCTGTTCTTCGTCAATCTGAATCAAATTAAATTTATTTTTTCTATTGAAAATTTATAAATTTTATGAATAATTATTCATTAGTAAACTGTATGTACTTATAAACCTTTCACTTCATGGACCTTTTACTATTTTTTCATCAAGATTATAAACTGTTTCTTCAAGAGATTAACTTAGGGTGAAATTTTACTACGTAATCCAGAATATATTTAAAGGTTTTTTACACTGGAACTAAGAATTTCACAATGATGTGGGTTTTTATACTGAAATTCATTGTTCATTGATGAAAAATGGCTCACAAATACGCAATTTATATTGGGGTAGAAAGGGTTCATAGATGACGTTCACTTGAACAATGAAAATTCACGAAAATCTCGTCGTTTTACAGAGCTTTTAAAGAGATCATCTTCGTTTCACATAATGTTGAAAATAAGCAAATAACCAATTGCACATTTTATGCCTCAAAGAACTACTCGGTTTAAAATTATATAGCAGTATTTTTAAGTTTTTAATCAGGACTACATCATATTTTGGTTGATTCTACTTACCGGGATAATTTCTATTAGGTTACTTTCCGTGTGGCATAGTTTATGAATTTCAAGATTTTGAAAACGCATAAAAATCATAGAGACAGCCAAGACCAGGGGTATTTGCCATATTTCAAAGAAGAATATTGAAATATTATAAAATATAAATGAAAAAAGAGAAAGATAAAAGTTATCCCAAGACTTGAGAAGTCTGAATGTATCAACGATCACTTTTGCAGATGAGATATATTTTTTCAGGTATTTCACATTCTTCCGAATTGCCTGTATAAAAAGAATGAAAATTAGCTGTATTATTTTATTGCAGGCATTTCTCACATTTATATGCTCTTCAATATCCTAGAAAGATTACAATTATTAATGAAAAAGCCAGTTCCTGAATACATATGGCAAGAATAGATAACTCACGAGAAGTCCACAACTTGGCTTTATTTGAGTATAATCTCTTGGATAAGGAGTTAGTGCCTTGATATACGCCTTTTTCTAAAATAAATGAGAAAATCTATAGTGTATTTCTCAATTTCATATTCAAATTCTCAATAATTACCTTTAAAAATTTAATATTCTTAAATATTGGAGGAAATGAGTTATGGACGAACGAAAGATCATTAAAGCTTTACTTTGGAGGTGTTAATGTAAAATGATTTCGAGGTTTGGTCGGTAATTATTGAACTAATTTTCACTAAAATTCGTAATTTTTAGCGTGGTTGCGAACACAAATCGAACTGATTTTATAGCAACCGACGAAAATGAAACTTTATTCACCGTTCTTAGTCAGCAAACTCAAATGATAAAACTTAAAAAGGATAAACTAGATATATTATATATATATAATATAATATATATTTATATATAGAAAGTATAAAGTATGAACAGGGGTTACTACTCTCAAATCATACTGGTTATTGTTTTTAGACTTTAAACCCTACTAGCTTAGTTTGGTCACATGTTATTACTATGAAATCTAACTTGATGGAGGTTGTCTTTTCACACCTAGATTTAATAAATCGGATAAGCAAGTGTCACTCTCACTATGGACATGGTAATAACCTGTAGTAAGTCTAATTTCTAAAAACCGGTGATTCATCAAACTTATACGAAACAAGAGCCACAAATTAACTCGATCAGAGATTTACTGATGTCTGGCATGATATATATAGCATGATAGCAAAGGGTTAAAACTATTTCTGACTGATGATCATGTTCGCTCTTTAATAAAATATTTTCCAATTGCTGTTCTCTTCAACTCAAAGACTTATTATTTTTCTACTGTCAAATATTCCCCTAGTTCTACTTAGAGCTTACCCAATTTGTTGTCAATGTGAATCCAAAGGTGAGTTTATCCTTGAGCTCTTTACAGTCTTTTTGTCTTTTGAAGGCAATTTTACACGATTTCGTTTCAGTTAGCTTGAGTCATGAGCTTAACTAACTCACATGATAAATGGGAAATTTTATTGTCCCACAGATGGATGAACGTCCCTGAATATCATCGCACAAGTTAATTGTGACAAAACTATAGATATCCTCAATCGGCCTATCATTCATGTTAATAATTATTCTGAATTTACAAGAGGAAATCTCGGTTGAATTCACAAAATTTGCTCCTTGTCACATAATGAGTCTTGCAGGTAAAGTTGGTTACCCTTATTTCTATTAGAGTTAGCGAATTAATCTGATGGACTGGGGATGGCCTTTCAACATTGAAAACTATAGAACAGTATAAATATGAATCAAAATTTCATACTTCTCAAATACAGCATGCCAACATAACGTGAATCTTTGAAGAATTTTGCTGAGTGCTATAGTAAAATAAACTATTTTCAATTTACCAGGTAATCACTAATCTCCAATATCGTTTTCTGAATGCATCTTGTGTCCTCTTGATTAAAATAACTATGATTCGTTATCAATGATGATTTAATTTGAATACACGTCTTGGTTATCGCAAGGATCAACTTTGGCCTTGAAAATTGTCGACTCTCGAGTTCTATTTGAATAACATGAGTCAAATCTAATGGTATTCTCTTCAGATCAATGCAACCGCTTGAAAATGTATTTATATGACACTCACGATCCAAGAGAATTTTCCTGGCTCATTAGTGTCACCACTAGAGTGTCAATATTCTCCAACTTGAAGCCGAACCTTTCCTGCCATTTCACGTTGTTTTGGATGGGATATTTCTTGAAGAGAAAGACCCCTTTATGTTATTATGAGCTTACGCTACTATTTCTTTTCTTGTTCCCAATTTTCAAGGTCACGAAAATCTTGTTTGATTTCATACTATCTTCGAATGATTGATTGACTATGTAGTTGCTATTGCGCTTGTTTCTCTCGAGTGAGTCCTGACGCCTTGCGAGGTCTATACCCTCGACAAGGATTACTTCTAGACTGCCACTAAGAAAATCATGATAAAGGGAATTTTCATATTTGAAATTTGCCAACAAAATTTTATTGGTTGTTGTGAGGTTGAAAAAATCACGCGGTAAACTCTCCTCCGGACTAAGTAGGATAGTATCCGTCAGCTCTTGAGAATTTCTAAATATATTATATTCCGATGAATAGACTCTGAGAAGTTTTCTGTTCTGTATTTTAAAAAAATCGATAAACATGTAAGGAAACCAACCATGGAATTGAACTGATCGATTATTTTCAACTGATAGTATAAGACGCCATAATTTTTTATTCCATCCTTTATATCAAGGTTCATATCTAGGTAGCTAAAAAGGTTGACAAGATTTATCTTACGTGTCCTGAGGTACATTTTCTAGAAAAATTTTTTTCTCCACTATTAATGTTGATTTATCTTGCCTATAAACGCCAATTATTAAATTCTCAAAGATATTATCACAGGAAAATTCACATGTTTCATCTTGCTTTAGCTTAAGTATATGATCTGTCCTTTTGTGCGAAATCTTTAGTATTAATTTGCTTTTATCTAGAAACAAAATAGACTTATCACTTTTCAAATAAATTCACATTCAGGAATGGAGAGTTTAATGTATTTGAAGATAACTCGAAATTTCGTTGGAGCTTTAGATTCTCTCTGTTTTAGGGGAGAAAAATCTGATGAAATTTTAAGTTACCGAAATTTTACGTCGAAATACATTCAATGATTGATTAGAATCTGAAATTCTATAGTTAACATCAGCGAAACGAAGTGGTAGACCCATTTACGAAATAATGAAAAAAATTGATTTTCAAAGCAATTAAACCTTCCATCGCTAATACAATAACAGATATATATTGTTTTGAGACTATTGATAGGTTCACAATGCATATATAAATATATAGTGTATCTTTATACAGGTGTATTCTTATGTATGATACAGAAAATGATCAGATTTATTAGAAAATAATGGCTTGCAATTTTCAATATACACTTTAGGTTATCTTTCATGGTTCAAATCAAGTTTTCTTCTTCGTCATAATAGATACGTCTGACTCCTTGAGTTCTCGATACATTTCCTATAGAGGAAAATTATTCAATAAAATGTAAATGGAAAATTAAAAATTATAATAATCAAAAAATCCAACGATATGATAAAGTTATTATTTTGAAATTGAATAAAAACCTTAGGAATATCTAGTTCATGCATTTAAATGAAATTTTAGCAACGAATCTATAGAACATTTGCCCACTTATATTTTACAGTAATTTATCTGAATGACAAGGAGTTTGAGGACTGTTTACCATCGATTACATAAAAACGTAAAGGTTCAAAGAAATTAATCAAATTTTTAAAAATAATTTTTGAAAACCTAAAGATGGCGGTTAATCAAATTGATTATCGCTATTGAATTTTTGAAAGATTTAATTTACTTTCAAGGAATAAAAGGGATCGAGAAATTGTTATTCACGTCCTAAAGGATAGCAAGATGAATCTTTAGATCAGATTTTCCTATCCAATTTTGGCATATTTTGATCACCCTCTCAGCTTGAAATCAAAAAAAATTTTCGCTAAAATTTAGAATGAAAAGATATATATTTCTGTCAATGATCAGGTTCCAGGAAATCTTTATCATATTCGATTTTAAAAATAGATAAATCTCAACTTCATATTAATTAGCTTCAGTCAAATAAAAATTCATAAAGCAATAATACCGGGAGAATTCGACCATCGGAGCATCCTCATTATATCAATAAGAGATTTTCTATTTTTCTTTAACTTTTCCCTCACCCATTTTGGTGGGATTTAACCCTTTTGATGCCAAGACTAATTCATAATTTTTATAAAAATAATTATTTAGCTATGAAAATTTAAAACTTTTTAGCCTAAAATATTACTGATGCAATTTTGGGCTTTAATTTCAACTTTAATTTATTCTGAAATTTGCCAAACTAAAAGAGTTAGAAAGGTTAGAAAATATTTTAAAAAATGGACATATATGTCCGTCGGCGCTGAAATGATTATTTTTATAATACAGTATATAATCAGAGCAAAAGGGCAAAGTATTTTGCTCTGAAACTTACCAAATCAACAAGGGATGGAATTCTTGAGATTAGATTGAATAATTCATTTGTATCCTTTATATGAGGGAATAGTAAAGGCTTCAGGAACAGCTTCATTCCTAGTAGAGTTAAAATGATCCGAAATGGCACAAAATATAATACTACAGTAACAATAGAAAAAAGGATCATTAAAACCCATGATATCCATGGAGAGCTCCAATTGAAAATTCTGAAAAATATGGATTTATTAAGAACGTTTGCTACATTCAATGATGATTACTAAGGGCCTCAAAAAGTCCTAAAGAAGTTTATTTTTACAAAGAGACTGTTTCATGCAAGGATTTAGAATTTGCTAAATTAACTTATTTTTCTAGATCTGGATCAAAATTATAAAATCTTAGATTGGTCTATATTCATCTTTAGGTGTTAAAATTTACTGGTCTTAAATATAAAAGCTCGAAATTTTCAGTCAATTTCGCCTTTTAATAAACCTTGCCTTAAGTTGAAAATAATTGTTATTTTGAGACCCTAATGATTCATTGATCAGTTGCGGATGAAAAAAGGAAAAGAATATAACACATTACCCATAAATTTTTTCAAGAATATCAGCTGCAAACTTTATCTTTGTCTCAATTGTCATTAAAAGTCCTTGAATTGTTTTCCACTTTTCTTTGATCTTAATCTTTTTGTTTTCATCCTTTATTAAAAAAATTCATGATATCAATGTGAAAACTCAGAATAGGAAAGATTCTTTTAATTAAGTTGATCAAAACTAGAGTATAATTTCTCAGTGAAATTCAAGCATGATTTGTCCTAGAATATTCTTTTTAAATAATGAAAGGTCGTAAAGATGAGTATGTACCAAGGGCAGTAGAAGGGTTGGAACCAAAAAATTGTTAAAAAATTTATTTCAAGATATACTTACCTTAATTTCCTCGATACCGAATCCGGCTAGATTTAATCCATCCTTAATCAATAATTAGAAAAGAAAAATAAATCATACATCATCGATTTCTTCGAATAGTTTTCCCTTATTGTCTGTTGTCATATTACCAATATACAAAGCTAAACTGCTCGTTATAGGTGAGAGGAATAATCCAAGAACTAGCAGCATTGGAATCATGTAGGGTTCACTGAACCATATAGCCATATTGTAGAATATGTAGGCAACTGAAGTAATATAAGGTCGTTTCCATTGCATAATATCAACAGCCATCCCTCCCAGCTGCTTGCCAATATTAACAAACTTGTGAAGTCTATTGACACTCTCTTTAAGATCCTTCATTATTTTCAAATATCATTTAGTGAAAATCATCATCGGTACAACAACGTTGATTTGAACTCACATTAATATAGTCATCAAGATTCTTTTGTTGAAATAAAATTATAATTATAATTATTTTTATTCAAGTCTGATAATATTCAGAAAGAATTAATAATTACACTTGAAAAAATTGTAAATTTTGATTTACATTTGATTTGTGTTCTGGGTTTTTGCTTGCTTAGATTATTTGAAATTTGCAGTAAAAATATTTCTATTGAAACACGAATATTTACCCCCTAATTAAGTATTATTTATGTCGACGTATCTAAATGTATAGAAATAATTTGCTGCATTCTGATTGGTCGAGATAATACTTAATTAGGGGCTAAATAATATTTAGTAAATATTCGTGTTTCAATAAAATAAGATGTTTCAATAGAAATATTTTTACTGTAACTAAAACTCTACGATTGTTGACTTTTTAATTGTTTTATACTAAGTTCAATATAGAAATAATGGGATGGAAGTATGAAAAAATTAAGAATTATAATTATTTTTAAGGGTTAATTACAAAAGTGTAAAAGTCATTTTTTACAATTGGTCTAAGTCCATTTTACAAAAAGTCTAAGATCTATTCGGTGTATTATCAAATGGCCTAAGTCTGTTTACAGAAAGTACAAGTGATATATGCGGATATTATCATTTGGTCTAACAAATTTACACGTTTTATAACTACATGAAATATTTATCATTTGGCATTTTTACACTTTTCACAAGCATGAATGAAGTAATTAACACTTTATATAAGTTATTTTACACTCTATGAGTTTTTGTGAGATCACTATCCAAAATGTGTTTACTGATCCTTTGGTTTAAACTATTCAAACCAATAGGATATATTTTTAAGTCTGAAACAACCAATCATAGGCGAGCAGTCTTTTATTTGGACCCTTAGAATTTGACATCATACATCTAGTCATTAAAATGTCTAATATATATACGGTTGCAAAGCTGATGTGATCGAACATCTTACCCAACTTTCAGAAGAAACGAATAGATCTCATATACCTGCTAGTTCAACACCTACATATTATAAGGTGAAATGTCGAGATCAAAATTGTCCTTTCACAAGGTCCTATTATAAAAGAAAAGATGGAAACTTTCATTTATCTAAATTTCATGAGCACACGTGCTCAAAAGTAATATACATTTCTAACACTGATTTCAGCTGAACTATAAGCCAAAAAGAATTACAGTTAAAGAAGAAATACGTACCATTGTTCAGAATTTCACAAGTTTCACTCCATCAGATTTTATCAACGTTATAAAGAGTAATAAAGGTTTGGATGTTCCTTATCAAACAGCATATCGTGCAATAAAGGATTTACAAAAAGAAAACAGTTCTTCAATTCTTCAAAGTTTCTATAAAATTCAAGAATTCTTCAAATGGCAATCTCTAAATAATCCGAATACATACACCAAGATAGAAGAAGATGGAACCTTGAAATCTGCTTTTATATGCCTAAACATTTGTCAGATAGCTTTTTCCCATAGCCTTCCACTGATAGTTCTTGATGGATGCCATTTTAAATCAAGTAACTACACGTTGTTGACAGCAACTGGCATCGATGGAGCGAATGAAATATTTCCTATTGCAATTCAGATCACATATTCTGAATGTCTTGCTTCATGGAGTTTCTTTCTATCGAATTTAAACTCCTGTCTTAAACTAAATGAAAAATCTGATTTGGTCATTTTATCCGATCGCGAAAAAGGTATAGCCTCAAGTGTAGAGAATATTTTGCCAAATACTACCCATTCTTTCTGTGTTTTCCATATCGGGAAAAATATTAAAAATCTTTTCAAGATAGATGTCAATTATCATTTATTCAATGCAGCCAAAGCAATCACAAGAAATTCATTTTTGAATTGCATGCAAAAGATAATGGAGATAAGTCCACAGGCTCATAAAAATTGGGCAGAATATGCTGAAGGACGCTGTCGATATGGTAATATAACGTCTAATATTGCAGAATCAATGAATGCCTCTTTTCTCCAATCTCGAAATCTTCATCCGTTTCACTTCATTTATAATTTTGTAAACAATACTTACGAAAGTTTCAAGAAGAAAAATATTCGCCATCATTTCAACAAGGAACTCTATCCAGTATACTTCCAAAATAAATTGGATACTCAGATAAACGAAGCTAAATATCTAAAAATTTTGGAATCAGATGAACTGAAGGTGTATCGTGTAGGTTCCGACAGACTTAATATACTTCACCGAGTTGTGAATTTAAATAATAAATCTTGTTCCTGTAATTTTATTGCTCACAATGACTACCCATGTAAGCACCTTATAGCTTGTATATCTTCATGTGGTGATAATATCGATGATTACATTCAAGAATTTTTCAAGAGATCTAGTTTGATAAAAGCTTATAACGCACCCTTCAATTTTTGCGATCTCCAAAATCTTGATGACATAGAATTAGAGGCTATCGAAACGAATTTGAAAAGAGGAAGACCAAAAAAGAAAAGGATGCGGTCAAAAGCGGAAAAAATTATTTGAATGATATATTTTCAATAAAAAAGCTAATTCTCAACTATTTTTTAAATTTTGAACTAAGACTTAATGTAAAAAATCTTAGGCCAAGTGATAAATATTTCATGTAGTTATAAAACGTGTAAATTTGTTAGACCAAATGATAATATCCGCATATATCACTTGTACTTTCTGTAAACAGACTTAGGCCATTTGATAATACACCGAATAGATCTTAGACTTTTTGTAAAAAATGACTTTTACCCTTAGACTTTTTGTAATTAACCCTATTTTTAAACGGAAACCAAACAATACTGCAACTCGAAAATAATGGTTTGACAAGCTACTTACTGAAAGTCTAAATTTTTTTCGAAACATTAGATAATTATCATCTGGTTCCTTTGCAGCTTTTAAAACAGCTCTCACCTGAAGAGAGAGTTTTTAGAAGAAATTATCTTACCAGGTTGTATTCAATAAATAATTCTAGGATGACTGTACCTTTTGTTGGCTCTCCCTTTTCGTTTTTGAGGAAAAAGGCTTTCTTTCGATTATTTTTAATCTGTAAAAATTGAAAATTCTCTCAATGAGGGGAGAAATAGGTTGATAAGAAATACAATATTCTTTAACTAGATTATAATTATCAGTCATTTACACAGATGATAAAATGCTAGCTGGAATATAATTAAGTATTTTCATATCTCTACCCTCAACAGACTTACGAATAGATTTCGAGATTCTAAACCAATCAAAATCGAGCACATTCAAATTCTAACTTAAATCTCTGACTTTTTAATTTTTCTGGATAGTATTTCCATCAAATAACCAATCATGATTGAAAATAATCTAACTTATTCCTCTCAGCCTTTTTCCATAAAGAATTTTCAATAAATACAATTTTAATCATAAAATCCAATAGGTTTATTCATTATTCTAAAATGTAAATAAGCCTGACTGAAGTCTAGAAAATGACTGAAAACTATCATTTCAATTATTTTAAAAGCATGAAAATTTAGCTTCAAAATTGAACCATACTGTATGTTTTATCAAAAGTATAAAATTTTCCTACTAACTACAGTCAATATATATTAAATCAAAATAGATTTTTTAGAATTCGATTGCTAAATCTAACAAACTATATACAACTTGAAAGCAATGAAAATAGTTAATAAAATAATAAATAATAACTTACATTAAGAAATGGAATCAAGACTTGACCCAAGTAAACTGGTTCAGTTTTATCATCGTAAATCGCAATCTTCAAATTTCCCGTAATGTCTGTGACCGGACTAGATTGTTAATTATGAATAATTATGAAAACTAGGAACTCTTACAAAATAAAAGTACGCTTGAATTCAGGGCATTCATCCTTGGTTACTGTGTGAGTTCTAGCATAAAAGTTTGGTAAAATAACTACAGCATAAGGGTCTACTTTGATGCCAGGATCTTTGTTTTGCAAGTTTACAGCTCTAATAACTTGAAGAAAAAAGTTTTAGAGAATAAGAGTCAACTCACTGTTTACTCGAAGGAGTCCAACATCGGAAAGGTTTGAAAATGTTCTCCATGTTGACTAAACCAATACAATTAAGCTATTTATTTAGAAATTCTACTTGGAAAGAATATTTTTACAATGAAAAAACGCTGAATCTTGTTGATATACTTCTCTACAAGATATTCTTGGGTTATATTTTGGGAAAATCAACTCACATAAGATTGGTGAATATCGTGAAGGATATTCTTTTGGATATCTGCATCAGTCTCAGTATCTGAATATTTCATAGACATCTCAGAATACGATTCTAGTTCTTTTTCCTTTGCATCTGCTAAGCCAGTCAATGTTAGAACCAAGGTTAATTTAGCTTTAGAGTTTTTTCCAAATTTCAGTGGTATTTCCAAGACTTCACTCATATCCAATGGATAGTTATCCAGAGATATTGATGTCCTAAGATTTTTAAAAATTCCTTCTATATTACGACTTATCGAAATTAAAATTGAATTGAAATGATTATTTTGATGATTGGTAAAGGCTTTACTCCAAGATAAAAATGAACTCTATGGCGTAAACGAATAAGGTTTATTCTAAATGAGTTTAGCTTTAATTTTTTCTTAATCATACATATTATTTATCAGAGCAATTTCGAAAATCCAGAAGAGCCCAGAACTCAAAGAATAATAAAATTGAATAAGAGCTTGAATGAAATTCTATTCTGAGAGCTTACATGGCCAAATTAGTTGACTTTTGACTAGAGGCAAGTTTGTTTGTTTTAAAATCATGTCGTAGGAAAATATCCAAAGTGTGGTTAGCGTCTGGATAGATTTTGAACTCAAAATCTTCCCTCCAAATGGGGTTTGATGATTTCCTAATCACCTGAAAAAGTATTTGTGAAAACCAAATCTTACCTTGCTCTTCTTCTTGATATTACCATATTTGAAACAAACATAACAATCAGGTAGTTTTGTTGAGTCTATTGTCGTCTGGTTGTCCTCCTCATTACGATAGGATGTTTGTAAAAATATGTCATTTGCTGAAACTAGAAAAATGTGTATAATTCCAGTTGAAAATTGGAACTCTTGCTTCTCAGCCAATTGAACAGTTGATGTTAACTTGAAATAATCTGTTGGCCATAATAGATTCGGTTGAATGCGATAATTTTCAATGCAGTCTGTCTCTTGATTAACATGCTTTTTAGAGCAAAGATTTTTATATCGCTGAATAGAACTATCTCTGGATAATTCAAGGGGATGTAGAGCCTAAAAATAGAAAAGGACTATGATGAATTGTGATTTTGTTATTTCTTTTGATCAAAAATTTTTTCCTTCATCTCAAGGCTAGGATTCTTGAGTCTCTAATGCGAATCTTTTCAAGATGTTTCTTAATTTAAAATAGATTAATTTTCAAGAATTGCAAAATTTCTCAAGAATAATTCATGTCTTTTAGGCATACAATTACAACCTACCCTTTTATTCCCAAAAGCATCAGGACTATGTTTCAAGAATTCATCCACTGAATTGAACGATTCATCCACAATACTAATCATGACTTTTATTTTTCCCCAATATTTTTTCTCAGTTTCGAGGGCAAATTCATCCTTGAGTTCCAGTTCTCGTGTTGTAGAACTATTGTTTTAAAAGAATTTCACAATATATACAGATCATTTACTCACTGTGTTATTGAACTTAGATCAAAATAAGCTGTACCCATGTACTCTTGTGTAAAGGGATCTTTGTCAAAACATTTAAACTCTAAAATGCTCTTTCTACAAAGATTTATTCTCAAGTCAAAAGTCTCATTCCAAATGGGGTGTAGATTCCTAGCGACAACTTTGGTCTTGGCCAATTCTCTTCCTTCGTGATAGATTTTTATGAATGGATCGCTTGTACCTGATAGAAAATAACAATTAATGTGAATGTATCTATATATTTTTTCTGATGAAAATTAATTTTTTCAGGCTGTTTTAACTTAGAAATATCAATTTACATGCAATCAGTTATATGTTTAATTATATCTATTTATTAATTCTATAAAAGGTTAAGTGAGCTTGAATAGATGGGTTCAGAAGATTTTATCAATTCCTGGAATGAAATTAATATTCACAATGCTATCTTGTTAATTTTCTGGATACAATAGAAAGAATATAATTTTGATGATGATAGTTTTGCTTCTAGTTGAAATTGAGTTTTATATTATCCTTAAAATATCACTTCTAGTTTCAAATACGTCCAGAATATATATGTCCAAAATCGTAATTGCAATCAAAAATATACTATCTTGACTCTTGACTAAAGTGTCTTTTTATAGAAAACTTTAGTCTATCTGGGAATTATTTTATTGAAAATGATTTTACTACAAAATGATTGAACCTATTGCAATTTATTCAATGTAATTTTGGCGCTAATTTTATTAAAGTTGCAAAGAAATAAAATAGATAGAATATAAAGTTTATGATATACTGTTAATTTTTTGCTTATGACTTTACGGATAGCATGCTTTCTTTTTCTTCCTGAACAAAAGAGAAATAAACAGCATCAACATTTTGAGAACTTTGTGGAATAAATCTAACACTTAAGACATACCATTTGAATCGCGAACGATGAGATCCTCGCCAGATATCACATGAATAAAGACTTTTTTCAAATTATTCTTGAGTTAAAAAAATAAGTCAAGATTTAAAGAAATACTTACGGGATTCTTCTTGTTTATGTCGAAAAATTCAAGGTTTTTACGATCAGATTCCTTAGCAATACCCAAACGTCGAGATCTTAATGAAGGACTTAGTTTTGTGTAACTAGTCTCGTCATCAGTCTCATGGAAACTCATTGGAGATTCATTACTGCTCCTACTACGCTGAGAGCCAGATTTAAAAAAATTCTTTGAAATACTGAATTTAAACTTTTCCTTTTTCCTAAATTTTATTGATGACGATCTTTCTGACTTATTCGATTCATCTTGGGAAGTTTGCATTTGTCAAATAAGCTTAAAGACTGATAATAAATCCAAAAGAGGGTTAACTCTTCTCGGTCTACAGTAGTAGATTCAATAGAGTAAAACTTTAATATTGAAAATGAAAAAAAAGAAAAAATTCTTTCTTTACTTTAATATTTAGTTAATCAATTCGTTATAGATATATGAAAAAATGATTTCTCTTGTTTGCTTGTTGAGTAGAAGAAGAAGACGAGTGTTGTAGATTATTACACAATTTAATATCGTTATGAATACAATACTTTTTTTAAAAAACATACAGAGAAGGAGTCAATTAAAAATTTGAACTCTATTCAATCTTAATGTTTACTTGGAACTTTCAAGTTGGAAGTTGATCCAACTACTATTATTTTGAAAATGAGAAAAAATTACATCTTTAAACATGCTTTATAAATTATTCTTGTATATTGTGTATACTTCATAGTAGTCACATTATGTATTAAAAAGATAAAATGGACTAAAAATCGAAGAATGAATGTATGAAAAGAAACTCACAATTGATTGACAGCTTGTTTCTCGTTTAGATTCTTCTACATTTCAATGATCAAAAGCTTTTATCTAGAATGTTACCTGATTTTGTCAAGTATGTCATTTTTTTCGATATTGTAGATAGCATTTGCTTTTGTTTGAATAGAATGTTAGTCATTTCACTGGGTATCCCAGCAAAAACTCTACCTTTCTTAGAATTTATTTGATTTTTATCCGAAATCTTTGGAATTTTATCAAAGTTGAAATCATCAAAGTTTTCGAATGAACATGACTTCTTTAACTCCAATGAATTAAAAGTTGTTTTGGTATTGAAGGAATTGATTGTTTCGAGTCTGTAAATTAAAATTAATTAGACAAACTCAATACTGTGGTAAGTATCTAAATCCGATAAATTCTCTGGAATGTGTAATTCAGGGTTAATTTCCCCTGAAAAAATATATATTATGATAAATTGTACCTGATTTTTCTTCAAAATCTCTATTTGCATCATTATTCTTCATCAGATCTCCATCAAAGACTAGCTTAGTGTTTCAAGGTTTATGTCTGCAAGAAATACTTATTATTTAGTAATTGATTCACAAGCAATGAAACTATTTAAACAAATGATGAAAATTTAAAACTGAACTAGTTATAATTTAATAATAAAGTTTACTAATTCAAATCAATTTTCCTTATGTCATACAAATTCATACTACCATACAATCTCAATATCTTGGGACTTGTTCCTCCTATTGCTAATGACTTCAAATCTGAATCCTATAAATCTGAGATCGATTATCAAATTTCTGCTTCTATTGAAAGATTCCGCGAAATTTCCAAACCAATTGATAAATATGACTGGCTTATGAGTCTCCTTGATCATAATAAACGTCTATTTTTCTTTTTGGTCAAGCACAACTTGGATGAAATAGTTCCTTTTATCTATACACCTACTGTTGGTGCAGCTTGTGAACAATTGAGCAAACTTTATAGACCTGGCAGAGGTTTATTCATTACTATTGAACAAAAAGGAAAGATTCTCCAAGTTCTTGAGAACTGGCCTTCTAAATCTGTTAAAGCTATTTGTGTTACAGATGGTGAGAGAATCCTAGGTCTTGGTGATCTTGGAGCAAACGGCATGGGAATCCCAGTTGGTAAACTAGCTCTTTACACGGCATTAGCTGGAATTCCACCGAGTTATTTACTTCCAATTACTCTCGATGTCGGTACAAACAACGAATACAATCTTAAAGATCCATTGTATATGGGCCTTAAAAAGAAGCGTGTTTCTGGTACCGAGTATGATGAATTCATGGAAGAGTTCATGGTTGCTTGTAAGAAACGTTATGGCCAGAATATTCTTATTCAATTCGAAGATTTCGGTAATCACAATGCTTTCAGACTTCTTGAGAAATATGAGAATCAATATTCCACATTTAATGATGATATTCAGGTATGTAAATTGTACAATTATTACTGAAAAATCTGATAGACTTTGATTAGTGACCTTTGGTTTATAATTTCACCATTTGATCACCTTTGATCCCATCAGTTTATTTAGATTATCTAACTGAGGTTAAAAATTCCCTAGAATAAAAGCTTTAGTACAAATATTTTACTGGCCTGAAATCTCGTTCTTTTATTTTGTTTAATTTTGATCACAGGAAAATTATCTTTACTTTTTTTTATTCCAACAGGGAACAGCAGCTGTTGTACTTGCCTCTCTCTTAGCCTCCTCCAAAATTACTAAAAGAAAATTGTCCGAAGAGAGGATTGTTTGTTACGGTGCAGGCGAAGCTTCCCTCGGCTTTGTCGAGCTAGTTATTTTAGCTTTGGAAAAACGGTTTGGAATTTCAAAGAGTGATAGTCTTAAAAATATTTCTCTCATTGATAGCAAAGGTCTTATTGTAAACGGAAGAAGTTCTGGAGGTCTAACTTCCACTAAGTTGTTATTTGCTAAACCAAAAGGAACCAAAGAAATGACTGATTTGGTTGAAGTAAGTTAAAATTATATTATTTTTTGTTTTATTGTTATTTTTCGATTTCTAATTATATAATGCCTACTCAGAGAACTTGCGGATACTTGTTTTTGATCAACTTTTATTCTCTTAGATCATCAATGAGTACAAGCCAACAGCCTTAATTGGTGCAAGTGCTGTGCCAAACTCATTCACCAAGGCAGCTTTGGAAGCAATGTACAAGATAAACGGAGAAACCTCCCCCGCTGTTATAATGGCTCTTAGTAATCCTACCTCAAAATCTGAGTGCACAGCTCAAGAGGCATATGATGCTACAAAGGTATAAAAGAATTTTTCTTCCTCAACTTTAGTTTTTATCTCAACCCGTTTTATTTCAAAGGGCCACTGTGTCTTTACAACGGGAAGTCCCTTTGACGAAGTCCAAACGCCATTGGGAGCAAAGGCACCTAGCCAAGCAAACAATGCTTTCATCTTTCCGGGAATTTCCCTCGGCATCATCACGGGTAACATATTTCCTGTGACAAAATCTGATTTTTTGGTATCTGCCGAAACCCTGGCAGAAATGGCAGATGAAAACCAACTTAAGAAGGGCTCTGTCTTGCCAAGACTCTCGGATAGTCACAAGGTAGCCACAAAGATTGCCACTAGAGTCATCGAGGAAGCCATTAAAGAAAAGCGAACTAGGACAGAATTCAAAGATCCCATCAATGAACAAATTCAACTTGAACTGATGAAAAACTCATCATATCCAGACATGCTGGACCAAAGTGAAATCAATCCCTAATTCAAAAGAATAATGATTGATCTGATCATTCTTTCATATTATCAATAGACCTATTTTAGTTGGATAAAATTGAAATTCAATAAAATCATTATATCTCTTTCTTTTTTCATATTTTATGAATCAAAGACTTGACTTTTTTGCTATTCTATGAACTACACTGGGAATATTTTAGGATTTTGTAGAAATTATTTTCGAAAGGTGATCCTAATTTTATGAGACTAATTAGAGAATAATTCCAAAGTCTATGGATTAAAAATAAA
This sequence comes from Gyrodactylus bullatarudis, assembly GCA_012064415.1. Lineage (NCBI taxonomy): Eukaryota > Metazoa > Platyhelminthes > Monogenea > Gyrodactylidea > Gyrodactylidae > Gyrodactylus > Gyrodactylus bullatarudis. The sequence continues at coordinate 207,682 of SSNU01000272.1, forward strand.
AGATCAATTCCTAAAACTTTAAATTGTATCAATGATGAAAATTTTTGTAGTAAAATGGAAGAAAGTAGGCCAAAACTAGAATGTAATCCAACTTATCGTCAGATTGAATTCGACGATGGGAGTCAGGAGTAAATTTAGATAGCAGCACATCTCGTAGATTATGTTTCATAAAGGTTCAATCTGAAATCGCAAAAACTCCTGCGATATTTCAAGAATCAATAAACACATAGCCTATAATTGTGATAAGCTCTTCAGAAGGATAGTCGCACATTTAGAATGCAGCATGATTACAGATACTGGAACAGGCTCAATAAGTCGGATGAACTATATAATACAAAATAAACTTCAGTGAATCAAATCTGATATCGTACACATTCAGAAATTTTGTTAATGCAACTACTTGTAAAACATTATTTGGCCTAGTTTACAGAGATACTAAGTTTAAAGTAAGTCTTACAAAAAAATTTCCTTTGGATAATTCTGTTTTTCGAATAACTAAAAGACACGAAATTGGTCAATTTTTGCTACATCTGATGGCCAGAATGCACAAGAGTTTAAAAAATTCCTTAGGAATTCTTAAATGAGGACAAGGAATCCTTCAGAAAGCAAGAGAAAAAAAGTCAATAGAGAAGCTGTGTGTTTTGAGCAGTATTGGAAATTTTTTCTTTTCTTGATTTTCATTTCTTTATTCTCATTGCTCGAAAAATTATACTTTTCCTGATTGTCTAAATTTCTGGATATGAAATTAAACATAAATCGTAAAGTGTTTTTGGCTAGCTTGTGCAACCTCTGACGAAAACATGTTCAAGTCTATCACCTTCAAACTTGGAATTATCAACAGAAACAATCTTGGAAAATCTGGAAATCATTTTCGCGATGATTGGAGGTAAGCTACAATGAACAGATACAAGTATTTGTGACTCAATTAATTAATTGAAAATATTAGCTATTGATGATTAAATGACGCAATTTGTGGGTTAAGTTTAAGCGTAGAAAGATGATTTCAGTAATGTCATACATTTCTGTTAAAGCTATCACTCAATGGCTTTTGTAGGAGACAAAGGTCAACCTGGCGATAAAGGAGAGAAAGGCAAACCAGGCCAACAAGGCTTAAGAGGACGCACAGGTCCACGTGGTTCTCCCGGGCCACCTGGTGATCCAGGCGAAGACGCTAAAGGACCACAAGGTAAAAAAGGTAAAAAAGGAGAAACCGGAGATGTTGGAGAGAAGGGCGATCCTGGAGAAGAGGGCGATGAAGGCCCAGTAGGAGAAGTGGGACCTCAAGGCCCTCCTGGAGCTATCCCAGAAGAAGAAGATGACGACAATTCAACGACAACTGAGGAGAAACCTTCAGATTTTTTCAACCCCTTAAATTTAACGTTAATGGCAATTGCCTATTACCTTGGCAAGCAATACTGCAAAAGGGATGTTAAGAAGAAAAATGAAAAAGTCAATGTCTGTGCCACACAGCCGAGAGTTTATTCTTCTCCTGAATTAGATCATCATTTTCTTGAGAGCCACACTGAGTACTGTACATCTCCTGATTGTGCATGTCGGCCAGTTAAATTTCCAAATTTAAACTTTTACTAATACACACTAGAGTTGGACGAAATGAGAAAAATTTGAGAAAATTGATACCTAGGATATGGTAAAAATAAAGAGAAAAAATTAAAAATAAGAACTGGCCTATCTTAGGCCAAAATAAAACCCAAATTACCAAAGAATTACTCAATTATGTACTACAGATTGCTTTTTCCGATGAAGAATTTTTATAATTTGCATTAATAAAATTTGGAAAAGATATTACTTTTTTATAAAAAATACAAAAGAACGCTATTGATTGATTGAAAAAAGTTTCAATTTCCAAATTTTAGAACATTTAAAATAAACATAAATTGCAAATAAATAAGGAACACCTGTGAAAACTTGAATGAGCAGTTGTGTTCAATAGAAAATGATCGACATGACTTCAACAGTTGCGCTTTTAGCATGCATAACTAACACAGTTTGATGAATTTCAAAAATAAGTTCATTAGATAATTATAAATTATATTTATCTAATTTATAATCAATTGTGAGAGAGTGTAGAACAGTTCATTGAGGTTATGCCGAAAGGTCCTAAAGGAAAAGTCGGAGATCGTGGACAGGCAGGTGACCGTGGAGAACCAGGTCCAGCTGGACCTCAAGGATATAAAGGCCCTAAGGGACCTAGAGGACCGAGAGGCAAACCAGGAAAGAATCTACCTGGAGACAAAGGAGAACAAGGTGATCCAGGGGACGATGGTCCACAAGGTCCTAGAGGCTCACCAGGTCCCCAGGGTAAAAAAGGAGAAACTGGCCCTCAAGGACCTCCAGGTCCTGCACCTGAGGATGTCAAGGACGAAAAGGTAGACCTTTCTTCATCAGAGGAGAGCAGTGACTTATTCAATCCTGTTAATCTTGCCTTGATGGCCATTGCATTTCTGCTAGGAAAACAATTTTGTAAATGTACAAATGCAGCGAAAAACTCGAATTCTTCAATTCCTCAGAGTAGAGATCAAACTAATTACTCCCTTAATTTGCCAAATTATCATTTCAATTAAAAGTAATCATAAAGGCACAACACTATTTTAGTCTTATCAATCATTTGGGTAAAATTTAATTTAGGATCAATCGGGTTAAGCACTTTTAGGAGTAGTATTCTATTCGGTTAAGGACTCTCTCTGTATTATAAAATATTTTCTGAAGCTTTTGAGACTCAACCGAGGAACAAGAGATTAGAAACCAGAATAAATGACCCCAGAGAGGATTTTGTTTTGGATTCATGTAAAAAAGTTTTTTTCATATGTTTTGGTGAAATAATTATCCAAGATTGATAAACTATTCGATTATGAATCGATAGAATATGCTTTCATTGATGAAATAGACAATGTACTGGATTTATGGTCAAAGTCGAATATTTAATCTGCACATTTTGATACTAACAAATGCACACTTTCTTATTTATTTGTCTCATAGATGGACTCGAAACATTCTTGTTTTGGACAATTTATTCATGCGTCAAATTCTTGGTATCAAATTCATGGTGTATCCAGATACCGAATAATCGATCAATGTTGATTAAATTAAAAATCAGGCTACAAGATTTTTTACCTCAGAAAATATGTATTTAAATATTTTAAAATGCTTTACATGAAAAAGGTCTAAAGTAGCAGATAATCTCACATAATTAAAGAGGGGTATTTGCAAAATAGTTTACTCGGGCATAGGTATAGTAGTAAGCCAAAATGCAATTTAGGTTACTTTTTTACATTGGATCTGAGAACCCCTAAAATTTAATTCAATTTTGCAATACAAAACGTTAAATATTACATTTATGATTACTTTTTACTTTTTGGAAATAATTGCAGTTATGGTTATTTCTCGCTGTACTAAAGGATACTTACTTTACAGTTATAGTTACAATTTTTTGTTTTTTTTCATGAGAATTTTCATTAATGACTATTTCTATAGATGCTGATCAATTAAAAATATCATTCTTAAATAGAAGATCAAAATACTGAGGTCATGGATTTTCTGCACACTCATAAAGAAAATCATAAAGTCCCTTTACCTCAGACAAAAGAATAACAGCTAAAAACTCTTCTATAGTAAATTAAAATTTGGAAGTTTTATTGATATCGGTGTTCCATGGTAGCTTCCATGATTTGAACTATTATGAAATTCATCTCTGGCAGAGAAACACTTTGGAATTTTGGAGGCAACACATGAACTACGCCCGATAAAGTAGGCGAACAACATCAGTGTGATCCTCAATGGATTGAAGAAATCACTGCTCTCTTCTGAGGATTCTGTTTCTTCCCTTGGAGGCAACTTGCCAGGTGGCCCTGGTGGTCCAACCGGACCTTGATCACCTTGTTCACCAACCTCTCCCTTGGGACCCAGGTCTCCTTTTTCGCCTTGTTTTCCCTTTTCACCTTGTTTGCCACGTTTACCCGGAATATCTCCAGCTCCATCTTCACCTTTCAAGCCTTTATCTCCTTGGTCACCCTTATCACCGGGAGGTCCTGTAGGACCTGGAGGACCTTGCTTTCCCTGAGGACCTTTTGGTCCTTTATTACCAGGATCACCTTTCTCAGTAAAGTTTGTTGGCTTTCGAGGTGGTCTTCTCCTTCTTGGCATACTTTATCATGTATTTAGTAATTATTGTCAATTTGTAGTCTAAAAGACATTAAACTTTGAACGCATATCAAAGTTACGCAAATGATAAGCTATATACGTTAATAAGTAATAATTGAAAATGATGACGAATTTTGATGTAAAAATGACGCATGAAAACCAGTGTTAATAGCTTAGAGACAACATAATCGAAAAAATACCGATTTCATTCAGTTTTCACGAATATTTACTTCATACGATACTCAATCTATGTATGTAATAAAATAATTATATATGTGGATACTTGTAAGTAGTTTCATTATTAAATGAATATTTGCTGATTTATAATACAATTGTCTATGAAATTGTAATACACTAAACTTCGTCATATCGTGTAAGCTTTGCCATGTTAAGAGACCCCGTTCTTATTTCATTTTAACGTTGAGGTTCACTTATGAATTCAATGGTTTTGTGAAAAAGGTTGGTGTGAAGATAGGGATCTGCTAACATTATACAACATCCTTCATTATTAGAATGAGAAGGGGGTCTCCCAACATGGCAAAGCTTACATGATATGACGACATCGGTAAGAAAAAACGGGTGACTATAACTAAAGTCAGATTAAAAATGGAATTTTATCGATTTCCATTCGAAAACGAAAATCTCGATCATATCAACTTTGAACTCGTCTAGTTTTCACCGATTATGATATTGATGCATAAAATTTGGGCAAGTGAAACAACTTTTCATTCTGCATCGGATGGAGTTATTTTTATTGATGTAGAACGAAAGAAATATATTTCGCTTATTAATGGAAAAAGGTTTAGAGGCAAGAGCATAGCCAAAATAAAAATTTTTATTATTTTATTGTGAAGTTCAAGCCTTATTTGGCGCTTCAGAACACATGAGGCTCTAAAAATATTTTTGAAAATTAATGGTCGTAATCATGAGTAATCAGGTAGAAATATTTCGATAGATTATTTTTCGGATAATACATTTTCTAGGAAGTTTAGTGTAAATAATTAGGAAAAGACAAGTCAGAATCATGAGGTTTTCGGATAAAACAAAATCATCACCAATCTATACAGAATCATGAATCTGAAAATTGTCAATTTGATTCCCAAGAATTATTATTCGAAAAATCATCTTCGATTATAATACAAGTTAAAATAAATATTTATTTAAATACTATTTAGTGTACACATTTTTTTTAAAGAGACAATTTTCTTGGTTTTTGATAACGAAAAATTTTCTTTCTTTAAAATACAGAGCTTTTTTGTTTTTGCTGTGAGTAGGTGAATAAAAATCAAATTGGCGCAATATCAAAAAAATTTTATCTTTACAATCTAGGATCAATCTGCAGGCAAAGTATGTGACAAGTCTTTGAGCAGGATACATTAATCTGATTATCTGGCTCAAAGAGATATTGGGAACCAGGTTTTGGTGGGTAATTCACAGCTAGGGCCTTATTCTGTGGGTCAATTGAATGCCAATTGTGGCATTTCAACTCGGCTGCTTTCTCATAGTTTTGCTCCACATAACTCGGAACTTTTCCAATCCATACACATTTGTTACTGAAATAGAAAAAAATTATTTCAAAATATAGGAGTCTCATGTTTTTGCTTAAATTCCGAGGTTCGTTCTATCTAAAGTTTCAGAATAAAAGATAATTATAAATAAATCTTAATTTTTTTGTCCGAATATTTTTCCTGACGACTAGCATTTGATATTTTGTCTTTCATATGGTTTGCTGATTACAAATCTTAAATCAGATTAAAGTCCTGACAAGCAATAATACTTAGTTCAATTAAAAATAGGATCAATTTTTTGATCCGAAACTCGACTATCCCTCAAGACTTTAGTCGATTTAACAATTGAAAGCTAAGAGTTTGATTACTTGATAATCACCTAAGTTCTATGACCTCGAGAAACAAGTTTTCAAAAAATGTTAAATTTTTTCAAAATAATCCATTTTCTTTAAACTATTATAGCTTATGACAGATTAATTATAAAGGTAAGATCCTTTCGTATTTCAGAAGATTGTATCGAATTTAACGATGTATTTTCCGAGGCTTGAATAAATGCTTGCGAGTTTCTAGCAAAGTTTCTTACCAGTAAAGTAAGAGGATACCGGAATCAGAGAATTTAATTAAAATATATTGTGTAATTTATCGTATCTCTTTAGAACATTGATTGGCTCTTGTTTTGTCCTGAAATGGTTCTTGTTCTATGATTGTTTATATTATTTACCTGTCTGTAAAATCATTCAACTTTCATTTTAATTTCTTAAATCTCAAATAAAGTACATTAACATCACTTTATTATTGTTTATCTCTTTTTGTCTCTCTATATATATTTTTATCCTGATTATAAATGTATACTATTTCGATGAAGCTGTTAAAGACTGAAATTGATTTAGAGCATATTTAATTTAGAATGGTAATATTGCCGAACTTGATCAAGTACATGTATTATTATTAGATTCGAGCAGCGAACCTTTGAACCAATGCAATGTTACTATATAAATTTAGTCCGGGGTTAAGTCTGGGGTTATACTTTTATAGATCACAAACTCTTTTTCGTTTTTAAGTGCTTTATTCAATAAAGTTTATTGTCTGTAACGTTGTTCGCTTGCTACCTGACTATATTGTCTTATGGCTTGTATTGGCATTCATATGTTACCGTTAATATTGTTACTCTTGATAGTCCCAACTTTAGACTCTCAAGACTTCAAGTCAGATAAATTTCTTACTCGGTTTCAAGATTCAGAATCTCTTTAAGATCCAATTAAATTAAATTTATAATTTTTATCATATTATAATCATAAGAATTATTAGAGTCCATGCTATCTCTAAACTTAATTTCGATTTTCCTTCAAGTGATGATTTATTTTCAATCAATATAACTATCTTCAAAGAAATATCAAAATATAAATGTTTAATAAACATTCTTCATCTTTTTCTACAGAGCTATAAGCTAAGATTCAAGCCAGAAGACAACATAGTGAGGTAGCAAGCGAACAACTTTATAGACAATGAAAAACTACTTGGTTCAAAAATATAATGTAGTGTTTCATGTTGCTAATCGTGGTAAAACCAATCAAAAGAGTCGTTGATTTGATACATTTTCGCGTACTCTTCTCTAGAGAAAATGCATAAGAATAATAAAGAAATCTGTTATTATGGCATAGAAATAAAGTAGAGGATGAAAGCTCTCCATTTATTGATAATACTACTGACTGTTACACTGTTGGTTTTATTTCTTATTTTTGAGTATTATCGAGGTACACATGAACAAATCCCATATACTGGACTATTGAAAAAGGTAGAATGGGATAAATTGGTGAAAAAGAATTCTCTTCACTCTTTAGAAACAGATGAATTTCCAACAATTGAAGAGCTGAGATTTCTACAAGCTTATCTCGTAAAACAAGGAGTCAACCTTTCGAGGAATACGATCAGAAAAGGCCAGAGTGTTCTCTTCTTATTACCTTATAGGAGAAGGCCGAAAAATCTCCTCTATTTTCTTTATTACATGTACATGTATCTAAGATCATACGAGGGAAATTTCAAGTTCCTAATAATCCAACAATCAGATGGAGACAAGTTTAAAAGGGGAAATCTGTTCAATGTTGGAGTTAAGCTGGCAGACGAACGAATGAAGGAATACAGTTGCTTCTGCTTGCACGATATTGACGATGTACCTCATGATACTTCAACTAGATACTTTTGTGAAAATCATAGCATCCGACAGTTATCTAAGGGAGTAATTAACCAGAATACAAACATAATCAGTGTTTATTACCCTGATTATACAGGGGGTGTAACAATGGTAGTTAAAGATGCCTATATCAAAATGAATGGAATGAGCAATTCCTTTTCCGGCTGGGGTGGGGAAGATGACAATTTCAAGCTAAGAGCTGATATAATGAATGTTAAGATCAATCGGAATGATCAAATACTTTTTACCACAGTCGATCATCCTGAAGACAGGGATCCTGATCAATCAAGATTTGAAAAATCAACAAAGCAATATGTGGCCGAGACTTTTGGCAAAGATGGCTACAATACAACTAAATATAAAATAAAATTCTTTGAGGAAAATAGTCTTTTTATCCGAGTTATTGTTAACCTTTGAGTCCTTTTTTATAATTTAATAAAACTGTATTTTTTTCTAAAGATTTTCAAATTATCTTGAATTGCAAAATGAGGTATTTTGATCAATTTCACATGAAGGAATACCTATCTATTAGATATTTTAAAACTGAAAGTTTAATAAATAATAGTAATAAATGTAGATTTAATTGGAATATAACCTGTCCCAGAAGTTTCAGTACTGAGATAGTCAAGTACCTTCTTCAGTTGATGAGAAGATTCTTTAGTTTTTAGATAATGATAGTATCATCCTCTGAAGAAGGTGTTCGACCTGAAATTTCTGAAAGAGACTTTGGAAAATAGTTGGTTTCAATTTAAAAATACAAAGAACTCACATAGAATCATTGATTTCCTTCCCATCAAAGTCAAGGATATTAGCACTAGGAGCTTGTTCATTGCTGATCATTGATTTGAAGTCATCAAATAATTTTTCTCCCTGATGAAAAATAAATAAAATTCTTGGCATATTAACTTGAAACTCAAGGGTATATGTATTTGAAATAGGATCAAGTTTCCCTGAGAAAAAATGTCTGGATGAGAAACTCACGTTGAGATTTACAATTGGAATTGAATACCTCAACTCTGGTCGAAGTAAATAATTCATATTCAAAACATCAGTACTGATAAGGGGATAGTAGAAGCGGCCGAGGTTGACGTTCTTTGCAGCTGATTGACACTGGAAAATGGCACCAGAATGTGCTTTGTTTACTGTCGCTAGATCTGAGCGTAAATCTCCCCTAGCTGGCTTGGTAAGGGCAACCAAGAAAAGCTGAAAAAATTCAAATCAAAAGTACAATTCACAATCTCTCATTTCATTTTGCATGCAATATGTTAAATTGGGATTAGGAAAATTCAAAGTAGAGATTTCTAAGCTTTGATTGGGTTTTTGTAAGATTGATTTCCATCTGAAGAGCCTATTAACCCCTTGATACCGACTTAATTACAAAAGGCTTATTTGTGACTACATGAAATAAACGTAAAAACAATAATCAATGGATATTGAAGCCTGATAGGGTTAAAAATGATCCGAGTTTAAATTCTATGATTAAGAAAAGGACCCAGAAATATAATTGTTATTTAATTTGTGTTACTCAAACTTACAGTTTGATTTCGATACTTTGGTCTGACAGTGCGTAGTGGCTTTACGGTAGTCTAGAGAATAAGTGAGAATATCATCTATCATTTTTAATTTCGTGAGAGACAGTACTTACCGTGACTGGCGGTGGGATATTGATTTTTTTATCTTCTTGATTCTGAAAAAAAATTAAAATAAATTTATGATGCAAAACAAGCAGTTTTTGTCTCTGAGTCGATTATTTCATCAGTTATTTCTGAAACTCAATAGAAATGTATCTGGGAATAATTATTTCGATTTTTAAAAAGATAATTTTCAAATCAAGATAATATGACACACTTTTACCAATGAAAGAAAAAATATTCTGGAAAATATTTTTTTTTCAGAGAAATGTGGACATTCTAGAATTTTGATTTGGCGCAAACCTCCCGGTTTACCAAACTATGAGCTCAAAATTTTTATTGATTTAAGAGGCGAGGTTTTTAGACAAGAAACCCTATTATTACGATTGAAGTTTTGCAAGACCCGTCCAGTCTGAAGGATCTTTATAAATCGAAAATTTAGAAATTTTTAAGCAATGATCAAGAAATCGAAATTCGACTCTTTCTCGATCCTGTGGCTAACAATCAGTGATTATTAATCAGACTATATTTGACACATTTGATTTCTCTATCTAACTTTGTAATCCTGTAAAACTTCATTTGATCCCCTCATATTTTCTAATCAATTTTTTCCGGATTTTGTTCTTGTATTGGTCAAAATCAGATTTGAAAATTATTTTTATATCCCGTCAAAGAAATTCTTGTAACAATCAAAAGTTCTCAACTTCAAATTAACTAGTTTTACTCAATTTATTTTGGTAATCAAACCATAATGGGATCACTGAGTAGTGTACCATAACTTTGTTCAGAATTCAAAAATGACACCCAAGGAATTCTTGTTTATCCAATATGTAAGGATATGATTATACATTTAAATAATATTTTTATTTTGTTTTTCAGGATTTCTTTAATAGAAACATAACAACCACTGTCTTTTGAAGTTGTTTTTTTCATTTATTGGAATTGAAATAAAACTTTTTGTTCAAGTGAATTTTATCGACAAACTTCACGCATTTCTTAACACTTAATTCTTTTTTGTTGTCTATCAGAGAAAAATATTTCTCAATGGGCATAACCAGACAGAAAAAATATTTTTCCATCATCAATAAACAAGCCTTGTTCTTAGTGAGTAGTTCAAATTTTGTATTTGTGTTTGAATAGGAATAAAATTTCATTTAGATCACGAGGATTTCCTGAATTTCTTCTCTCACAGATGAGATTTTTTAGACAACTGATATTTTGAGATAATTATCAACTTGGTTGAATCGAAGCCTTGTTTGCTTGTCGTCAGATAACATTAACTAAAAGGATGCAGAGAAATTGTTAAGCTTGCATTCAATTCAATTTTATCAGCTTTATTGAGGACTCTACTTAAAAGTATTATAAAAATTAACGTAAGATGAAACATTTTTTATTAAGAATAGTTAGAATTAATAGTTACTTACAAGTATACTCATAAAAATACTCTTCAATCACTATCAAGAAAAATAATGAATCCTAGTATTAATTCCTTTATGACTAAGTTGGTTTTCTTACGAAATACTCGAAAATAGATCAAAAACAAGTTTCATTATTCTGTTTTGTTTCAGTTTGAAGACTTTTTGGGATTCCAAAGATTCGTTTAGTGTTAATTATATAAAATAGATTGATGTGAAGCTTATTATTGAATGAAATTTAAAGCAAGAGTCGGAACGGAATTTGATAATTTGTATACCATTCACATTTCAGAACTCTCTGAAACTTGTTTTAGTCATCAAAATATTATAATTTTTTCATTACTTATCAGCAAAATGGTAGAAGCAAAATTCAAATTATAGTACTTTGAGTGGTAGAGTTTAACACTAATAGATATTAATTTTCAAATTAAGACTGATCCGAGTATAAAAGTTCATTTTAACTGATTATTATGCTCTGGTAGATTTTCTACAGGCTAAAAATGTTGACAATCGATTCAAGTACAGGCATGAATATTCATGTTGAACTTGAACTGAATAACAGAGTCATAAATAACAAAAATACAGTTAAATTGGAAAAGATGAAGCTGTTTTTTACCCCAGATTCAAGGAAGCTACTGTGTAATGATAGATACCTTTAGGATTCTCACATATTCATGTGAAAAGATGAGAGGGGCTTCATTCCTTACAAGACAATGAATCAAAAACAAATTAATCAATCAATGGTATACTGTTCCCTGAGTGGAATAAAGGATAGTAAACTAAATCTATAGCTCTCTTTTGATCGGTTAGATTATTAATTCTGAGACAAATTGTACAAATTAAGCGTACAAACTTGAGAGAAAGAAATGTGAAACTTTCTTCAGCTCAAAAATGGGGGCATATGCTTAGATTGACAACATGCCTTACTGTTTATTCATTTAATCATATGATAAGAGCTGTTTTCAAAAATTTATAAATTGTAAAGATTTTTTGATACTAGACCAAATTTAAGTCCGGTTTTACTGATTAGGAATACACAGTGTAATGGTTTAGATAAAACTGTAGGCTTAGTTCATAAAAAATCCCTCCACTTTTATACTGTATTACAATCCGATTTCCTTTGGTGACCTTTGTTTGTTGAATGATTAATAATAAAATAAATCGATATAACATACAAATCGGCTTGTACATGTGAATATTGTTTAGTCAGCAATAGGAAAAAGAAAACATCAGATTGTTTACGGAAACTCACTAGATTAATTAATCGCCACAAGTTATCCTCTTCAGCTGTTTTAAGATAAAAATCGCCACTCTCTTTGATGTAGGTCATAGTTCCAGCTGGAAATTTGTAAGCTAATCTTGCCAGGGATTCCTTATCCTTTAATACGATTGCCTATTTGATGATTAAAACAATAAGCATGATAAAATAGGGAAAAAATCGAATAATTAATTTCCTCAGAAGAAGGGAAATAAGAATTTGACGGGGAAATTGAAAATTGTCTGGAATATTCCTATGAATTGCCATTTCAAAAAAATGTGTGATTTCAACTCAACCCGTTTGAGAGAAGTTGCTTTTGTCATCCACCTAACATCTATCGAGGAAGTTTCGAGGTGCTTTTTATCCAAAACATAAGCAAATAGGTTCTTTGAATTTTGTTTTGGTAAGGATTGATCCTGATAATACCTAAATTATTTACCATTTTAACCCCTTCGTAGTGATCGTCTAAAATAGTTGATTAAGAAGTTGTATACGACCTCTGGGATCGACTGGGTTGATGAAAATTGACCAAAATAACTTAAATTGATTTCATTATTGAAATTGTGGCTCAAAAAAGTAACAAGATTTTCAAAAATTATTTGGCTTATTTCGAATGATGTTACAATTTTGCTTTAATATCATCATGTTTCTTTTTGATTAATATCACAATTTGAGTTGAGACAGGACTACACTAGGGGCAGTCTTGCCATGATGATCTTTTCGTTAATATTTTGTAGTCGGGATATAGATTAAATCACCTCGAATAAATTAGGAATACAATGGAGCCATTGAGAACAAAGTTTAGGTTCAATGAGCATTCACGAAAATGTCGGTTCTTTTACATTTGATCTGATCATAAAACGATACCTGAAATAAAGTTTGAGAAAAGCATCATTTCTATTCTCTGTGATGAAAGCGATTTTCCTATGAAATCAAAGAAGAGACGAAAAAATCAGTGTATTTACTAAATGATCACATGATCTTGCTTAACAAATCAAAAAGTGATTCAATCAGATGATTTGAAGTTGAAGCAAACAAAAGAGCTCTCAATGTGCAATTTTTTTCATTTTTTGAGAGATAACAAATAAAATCACGATGAAAAATACAAAAGAGATTCTTTGCACAAGAACTTGAACTCACTCCATAGCCAATATTTTGAATTGCTTTGGTGATTTTATTCTCGATGGGACCTTCTTCGATTTCATCACGTTTAGTTCTACCACCATCGATTTTGATGGTGTCGGTGCCTTTACAGGAACTTTGTTCCTTTGAGCATAAATCATTTCGTAGGGAATCAACGAAACCCTGGAGAGAAAAATAATTGTGTCACTGATGATTGATGAAAGAATTTTTGATATTCAGATTTTAAAGCAAACAAATAGGTTAGAAAAATGTCACTATATGAAATCTTTTTAATTTGTCAAGGCACTCGGGTACTTACTACTTACTTGTTGAAAAAATCAGAAGTTTTGGATAAAATGTTATCTTTATCCATCAGCTAATCCACTAAAAACTACTTACGAACCAATTAAATTAATTTTTAATTGATTGTGTTCTCGAAAAATCAATGTTAACTTTCAATAGTTTTCAGTTCAAGCAATTTCATTTCAATTCCGCGCCAATTTAGAGCCAATTTGAAAATGTAGATTTTCGAGTTTCTGATGAGAAACTTGAGAATTTCGTAAAAGTTTTTCCTAGTATCAACCAGCTTTAAACAGAAATGCTTATAAATAAATAAAAATATGGTTCAAAACTTTGTCCAACCCGGAAACGAAATGCCTCAACCTCGCCACAGCAACCCAAAGCGAGGAGAAAACAGGGGAAGAGAGCGGCAACGGGGACCCAGATAATCCAAAAATTCTTCACAACCCCCAAACAGTGACTATGCCGATCCCATTGGCCAGTAACACAAATAGACATTGGTTCAAAACAAATGAATAATCGCTATTGGTCAAGACTATCTTGCCATGCTCTTTTATTATGTATATATATAATTTCTAAGTCGGTGTAAGGTCTGAAGAGAGCCGACGAAAATAAAAGCTTTTATTCACCCAAATAACTTCGTCGTTCTAACCACCAGCATAACCATTAGTCAGCATCCACTGAATATCTTCGAGGAAATAAGGCAATTAATGTCTCAAAATTATAAATAAATAAAAATATGGTTCAAAACTTTGTTCTTCCATTACAGTATCAAAGATTGGAAATGTTTAGATTTAAATTTAGGAAATTGATTTCATATCACTCTCTTTTTAAATAGAAATTTCTAATTCTCCGTCCAAGCAAAAGAGATTTAAAAGGGAAATTAGTACTGTAATTGAAACTTCCAGAAATGAGAGAAACAATATTGAAGGAATTGTAGGCAAACTTTATCAAAAAAGAGCACGACGGAATCTGATTCAGGTTAAGTAATGATTGCTAAAAACAAATTATAAATGACGGAGATCAAACTGTCGTTGGAAGGAAAAAGAGCTAAATAATTTTTAAAAATCGAAAATCAAACCTGCTCCAATGGATCATTAATAGAAAAGAAATGAATGGATCTAGTCTTTGTTTTAGACAGTAAGAATCAGCAGAAAATTCTCTATTCCAAGGACTAAACTTGAGTTTATTTTTTTGGAAATTTCGACCCTTATGGTAGTCATACATTTTTTTCAACTGTATAAATCTTATGGAAAGTCACCTACTTGCTAAAAAAAAGAGACATTCTCAACATACAACTTATTCCTACAAGGGTTAAATCAGACAAAGATAGAAAAACATGCTAAATATGCAATAGAGGACGGCTAAACTCCTTAGTGTATTTAACCGCATATACAAGAAATTTAAGTATTGAAAGCTAAATTTAAACATATTCAGAATCCTCTGTATTTGCTTATTACTAAAATCTGTTCAAGAATTGAAGTTTTGATAGTTTTAAAAATTGAACTGTACTCTAATATGCAATATATTTGTTTCAGAGATTTTCATTAGTAATAACTTTTGCTTTCTTTATGTGTGAATCGCTTATAAGTAGATTGTACAATTTTCTATAGTCTTTTGAAAAGTAGATCAAGATCAAGTAAAATGAAATTATCAAAGTAAACGTTATTGAGATGGTTTTCAAAAAATCAAGAAAATAAAATTTACTAAATGTGCTTAAAAGGATTCACATAAGTATCGTATCGTATTTCGATTTCTTGATACTGCTTACAGCCAATAAAAAAATACAGATTCTCAACTTGATAACTGGACAATTTTGAGTTGAACAGGTCTTTAACTCTTTAAAATGCTGTTAAAATCCCCCTTTGTTCATTCAATAATTGTCAATAAGAGAATTAGAATAGATTTTTGATTCGATCATTACATTTCTCACTTTGTCATTGGTGAGTATTTCCTTGATTAAACTTTTCAATCTCTCTCTAATCAGGGGATGTTCTAAGTTGGCATCACTACCCTTTGGCCCACTGGGTCCTGGTAATCCGGGGAGACCTGGATCACCTTTATCACCCTTCTCGCCTTTCTCGCCCTTCTCGCCTTTATCGCCTTTATCGCCCTTGTCGCCTTTATCACCCTTTTCACCGTTAATACCTGGTTTACCCTAGTTTAAGGAAAGATTAAATCAGATAATAATTTTGAAATTGTCTAACATGACGTACATCTTCTGTTTTGCAGACACCTGGTGGGCCTGGATCTCCCTTTGGTCCAACAAGTTTATCTTTGTACTAAAAATTATGATAATATCATTGATTTAGCTTTAACCATAGTCGAAGAGTTGGAAAATTTTTTTATCGTTAAAAAGTTACTATGGAGTTATCAGACACTGATATCATCCTGCTTACAGGGAGATCTTGCTCCGAAAGATTATCAAAAATCATCAATTCAAGAATAGATGTTTTGGACTCACTAAACGAGTACCTGGACCAAAAACCCCTCAATGTAGAAATGTATAAAAAGAAATCTTGAGTATTTTGATGTGTAGCTTAATGGAATATATTTCACGAATTTTCCAATTAATGTTCATTATAATTTTTACAAATTTTTTTAACTTTTTAACAAAACCTAATCTATGTGTTCAGAAAAACTATTCCTATAATCTTCAACTACCTTGGCCGATGTGAGCTTTTTCACCTTTCTTTCCATTGTTGCTATTTATTGGAGAGTTTTAGTTTTTTTTCAGCTTATATTTATTCTTAATTCTTAAACTTTTGCTATTTCTCTCAAATTTGTAAATTTTCATTCAATAACTTAATTCTAATCATTTCTAAAGTGATACTACTGATGATCCTTTTAAAAATGTGCACTTGATGTTAATACATCTTTTACTTCTATTTTAACTATCAAGGTGGAATGAACAAAGATTTAGACTAAATTGAAAAAGTGTAATAAATACTTTTAAAGTTGTGATCTTTGACATTATTGTAACTTACAATTTGTAAGGCAACATTCTTCATTTTAATCTGCTATGTGCTATGTGAGAATAAGGTGACCTCTTCTAAGAAATATACAACAAAAAAACATTGTATATGACGTTTCTGTTCAAGTACTCTTGCTTCAGCACTTGTTTTTAGTATGAGTAAAATTTGAACTTTAAAAATTCTTATAAATTTGGAAAGAAATGAAAGACTTACCTTCTCGATGAAATCATTCAAACACGAACATTGGTTCTGGATAAAGAAGAAAGAATGTATTTCTCAAATGAACTGAATATGTAAAACTATCAAAGCTGAACATACGTTGGTGTTCTCGTCTGCTCCATCCATTGATTCGGCTAAATGAAGAATAACAAATGTGAAAATTGGAAAAAAAATTTAACTCAAACACAATCGATTCTCTCTTGAATTCTGATTATTGCAGGACGAAAATAAAAGTATTTCCATAGATAAATGTAAACAATTTGCCACAAAAAAATGATAAATCAATTCCGAATTATAATAGGGCCTCAAAAATAACAGAATATTTGTTTTAAGCGCATTAAATTCAAAATTATTATTCTTTTCGATCCACATTACAGAAATTAATGAATTTATGACTCTGAGTTTCAGAAGCTTCAAGACTTTTCAATGCTCTGGTGATTATTTTCTCAAAAAACATGGTGGAATTACTGCCGCTATGAAACTAAGATTTTAGATAATTTTCATAACACTATAAAAATCGAATTTCTCATGAATTCAGTCAGTTGGAATAGTTTCAATCAATTTTTCAGAGTTGATTTTCAAACATTCACTGATAGTAAATCACACAAGAATTTCAGATACAAATAAGATAGAAATAATAATAATAATAGATTGATCAGTTCGTAAATTATATTAATTGGTTTGTACTTAATTGTTGCTTGGAAATGAAATTCAAAATAACCTCACACGTGTAAGCTAGGCACAACTAAAGCAAGAAAGATGAGATGCTAAAGAAGGCTTGTCAAGAAATGAGGCTTTTCTCTCATCAACTATATCTAAGTTTTCGTTAGAAAATATCTACATGAGTCTCAAGTGAATTCATAGCTATATCACGCTCTCTTTTTGTTTGTAATGGAAAAAATCAACATGACTCACATTTTGGCGGTACTTCCTTCATCTCCTCTTCATTTGGCTAGAAATAAAAATTGGTTAAAAATTTCTCAAAATAATTTTTTTATATTCATCCACACAAGATTATAAATTATAATCATACGTTATGAATACGCTTGAATGAGATAATCAAAAAACAAAATCTGTATTTCAGTTAACGTCATGCTGTTAGATTAAAAGACAAGTTGCTCATATTCTAGAAAGAATTCTGAAATTATCATGGCGATGAAACATCTTAATTATCAATCTAGTTTTTTATTATTTTTAAAATTAGGATCTAGATAAAGATTCAAGATCAGACATCAGGTGAGATGAGAGAAATTAAAATAAACTCCTAGATAAGATCACACTACTTAAACTCTTTGTGTCTCATGACGTCAGGCATGTTGGTGTAAAATCTTTCTATCAATGAGCAACTGTCGGAGGTATAATTACAATTGAATACAGATAATTATCCAATATTATTATTAAAAGATTAACTTTATTAAGTCATTATTAAGTCTTTTAATATTTTCTGAATTAGTTGAATATTTCACTTGTCTCTTAAAAATCGTATGAGAAATAAAATACATCAAATAATTCAGAAATGAAAATACTATAAATTTTTTCATGCAGATATTGAATTATTTTCTCATTGGATTCGTAATAAAAATTTAAAACAGGAAGAATTAAGTGATTTTCGAAATATTTTCTTTTCAAATTGAGAATAAAAAACTCAAATTCGCTGTAAAATCATAATTATAAAGTCAAATGATTAGAAATTTTAACCTTCCCCTTTAAAAAGTTCTGTCAAATTCGCATAAAATATGGCTCATAATTAATTAAAACTTGTCGGCTTTGTAATTATAAAACAGCCCAAGACTCTTGGGGCCAGGAATCACAAATTTTCATACAAGTTTCGATCTGTTTTACATTGATATTTTATATTCGGAAATGAATACATGAGGATCAATAAATAGGTTACAAGAGAATTGATCTTCTTCCTTAAGATTGAATGTAAAGATAGATCTTAGGTGTATTTGTGCTATGAATCATTCCTCTTGTTTTTGCATTTAATTAAATATTCTGTATCAATAACATATTATTGATATATATATTGATGTGGGGAGATACAATTCTTTTTGAATGAGGTACATTAAGATTGACGATAAGTACAAAAATTTGGGTTTTTTAATCTAATTTGAGACAAAACTACGGTAAGAGTATATCTTTACAAGTTAAAGTCCGTTTAACGAACAAGTAATCATATATATTATTATAATAATATAATATTATATATAATTTTTGTTATTCGGAAAATAAATAAAAAAAATTATACATTTGTTATAAACGTTTTTTATATGTATAGAGTTTGGAAAATAAAATTTAACCAATTAAACATTGAATAAGTATACAGTTCATATAATAATATACAGGATTCTCTTTTCAACTGCTTTTCGTTATTCAGTTCTAACCTTTGGAGGATCACCTGAAAGAGTCTTTCCAGAGCACTCATGAAAGCCCTTCTCCAACCACCTCACTCTCTCATTATTTAACCAGATGAAACCATCGTATATTTCTTTATAGTCTATACTTTTCTTACGCTCATCGTAAATAGTCATTTGCCCACCATCTGGCATGTTAATTTCAAACCGAGGACATTTAAATAGAGGCACCCCAAATGGTTTTTCTGAATATCTGAAAAAAACTTTTGAATTGTGTATGAAAAAGTCTTTAGTAATCTTTTTCATATTCCTAAGGTCGTATAGGAAGGGTTTGCTTGAATTCTTATCATGAAACAAACGAAAGCCTTCCAGGTCGGGCGGTAAACAATTATTTGGGATATATGCACCAGTTATCCTATTCAAAACTGGGGCATTATCGTCTGGAGTTTGTATGATGATCATCTCTTCATTATTTTTTGGCACCGAAAGAGGCTCTGAAGAGGAGTGATTCTTGAAAATGGCCCTATCATCTTTGACTCCGAGTATTTCTGTTACTCTTTCATGGCGAGAGTCCCAAATAACAGGAACTTTGGTTTTGGGATGAATTGTTAAAATATACCTTCCACATCCAATAACACGAGTTAGTAACTCTCCAAATGTTCCATTCTGTAAGATTAGCCTGTTGTAAGGTGAATGTTTCAAGTATGATAAATTTTCAAAAGATGTTCTATCGAAAACTGAGTCATTATGATAACAATTCAAAGCGTACTCCTTGTTAATCCCTTCTGGTTTCACTTTGCCGAGAATTTTTCCACTTTTATCGTAGAGTTGTCCATACTTTTCCTTTGCATTCCAGATTAAACTTTTCGATGCAATGTCAATATATTCAAGATCCCCAGTTAACCTGTTGACTCGGGTTATAAACTTGTAGTTGATGTCTCTTTCAAAATCTGACAATAACTTGATATAGCTAATGTTCTTATCAGTCTTATTGACTGAATTGAAATCGAGAGTAGCAACAAAATCATTCTGAAAACTGTCAGCATCATCCAACTTTCGAACAGTAAAGTTTTTCGGGTTGGCTACAAGAAGCTTCAAAAGTTGTATCTTATCAAAGAGATTTTTTTCAACAAAATTCTGATTTATCTGGTCATACAAACGAATAGAATTGAGATCTTTGGATACCAATAAAACAAAACGATTTTCATATAACTCCAATGGATCTGGTAGGAAGTAGCCACTTTTTAAGAGAATCTTCCCGTTGATGATACTTTCTATTCGGTCACTTTGATTTTTTCTTGAGGAAATTCGAATTTTTCCTGTCTCAAAATTGAAATCGTAGTTGAGTTCAGATTCCCGGATTTTAAACGAGCCTAGAATATCACCCTCAGAGGTATAGAGTATTCCTTTGTTCGGATAAACCTTTCTAATTATCCGATTTTCATTAAGAGTGTAGAATTCACCGATTGTTTCATTGACTTTAAGTTCAAACTGTCTAACCTCTTTGGTCTTTATGACGTTGATTGGACCATCTACTTTTTTACCTGTTAGATTGTCATAAATGTTTTCGTCTTTAACTGTTAAATAGTCAACAATCTCATTTGTTTTTGAGTTAAGGAAAAGAAATTTCAGTTCTCTCGGATGAATCAAAATCTTGAAGATTTTCCCCCGGCCAACAACTTCGGTTATGATGTGACCGTCAGCCGAAAAAAGAAGGTCATTTTTCAGGTAATATGTCACATTTTCACCTTGACACGTTATTGGCTTATAGCTGCTTGAAGATTTTTTTATCAACTGAATTTGACTAAAGTAACCTCGTAAGAAGTACTTGTAGAAGGAATTTAACATTGATTTGTCCATAATATTTTCTTGAATCATGTCAAATGTAAGAGATTTATAAAAGGCTATCGTCCCTTGGCTTGAATTAAACTTTTTAAAGTATTTCTCCCGGAATTTGTTGAAATTAGTAAAGTAAAGACTCTGATTACTCATGAATCGTGGCAGACCACAATTTGTTTCGATAATTTGTATATTCTCATTTGTCTCTACATCATGTAAGTAAGGCTTTGATTGGCTTTCATCAATCATCAGATAAAATCTATCCCGCTTGACTGTCTTCAGCTCGGAAATAAAGTTAGTCTTGTTATCAAAGATGAAACGTCCATCGATAAAGTAATTATTTAAAATTTCCCCATTGTCTCGTCTGGTGAGCAATAACTTGCTGTTAACCGGTTCCACGAAAAGATTACAAAAATTTGAATTTGCCAGGTGTAAAACAGGACTCGACAAATTACAAGCTGGATTTGATATGGGCAAGACTTTGAGTTTTTCATCGTCAAAGTAATACTTTTTCTCGTCAATAAACTGATACTTGGCAAAGGTATGATTGTGCATGAACTTGACACGGTGTTTATCAAATTTTATCGGATACTCGTTCTCATTGACAGAGAGAACTAAATTTCCATCGATATAGTTGACATTTGCATTGGAGGGCCATTCTGATTTCACATAGTTGTGATTTTCAGAGATCTTTCGAAATTTTGTTTCTGTCAATGTGTCATAGATCCATGCTAAGCCCGTCTTTGGATCAATAAACTCAACATATTCTGCAATATTGAAATCATTCGGCTCGAGAATGCCTATCAGGTTGCGTGTTTGAATATTCCAGATGAAGCCGTTCTCAATATGTAGATCGATAAGCTCCTCTTTGGTTGCAGTGTCAAGATAACGAAGCATTTCATTGCTCATGGCATCATAGTAGACGTTAATATTGCCAAATTTCCCAACGCGTGGCCAGATAATGTCAGAGACTGTTTCATTTTCCGGGAACATTACTCTACCATCCAGGTCAAATTCAAAGCTTGTATCTTCTTCATTTCTCTGCTTGACAAGAAAGTTATTACCAAGGGAATATGTATCCAAGAGATCTTTGTCGATTAACTCGATTGGAGAAGCAGTCTCATGCATCGCTAACCTACCAACTATGGTATATCCTTCCAGTTTCTTTTTATTAAACGCTGACTTCAAAATCAACTTGTTATTCTCGTAACTAAGATAGACATCTTTTGGTTCAAAAGTCTTTTCAATCCTATTGAAATTAGGCATTATCGGAAATCTCTTTGATCTAATGTAAACCATTGAATTGTGAATTTTTGCTAGGCCTAAATACTTTGAAGTGATTTTATCAATAAGATATATTTTTCCATCTTTTGGATTAAGATTTAAGGTTATATTAAGTACTTGACCAATTTCTGGAATTGCTTCTAAGCCAATTGAAGTATTACCAAAGTAAACTGTTCCGTGCTTTATGTAAACACTTGTATTATTGATTTTGAAATGGTTTTCATGATCAATCCACAAATCCTCATAGTAAAAGAGATAATCTGATTCATACTCCTTCAAGAATTCATTATAAATTCGACCATTTGTAATCTTGATGTGCTTTTTCAGACCGTTATCTCGCATTAAATCTACTGGTAGCTTTAAATCTTTTGGCAAAAAGGGACTACTCGGATAATATCGGCAGCCATCTTCACTATAAAGAGTTCCGTTGTAATCTTTCAAAGTGGAGAAGCCATTGTTATCACTAGTCTTCTTGAGATTTCCTGAATACTTGTCAACGATTATCTTTTCTTCAATTTGAATTCCTCTAGTGATGAAAATTTTATGTTCATTAATATTGAGCATACCGTTCTCATGTCTATATTCACTTGGATAGAGGACTAACCCAGATTTCTTTTGAATAATGAAAAATTCACCGTTCTTATAATCAAATAAGAAGGAATATTCTCCAGCCTCGCCAATACTTTTGAAGAAATTTCCATAAATTTTATTCGTTCGAATATCGATCATGTTAGGAAATTCGATATTGTGAAATTTTGAAATCACATCAAAATAATACAATTTCGCCTGACCATTATCAATTAACGCGTGCACTTTCGGCAAGTAATCATTGAGCGGTTCCTCTATAAAAGTACCATTCTCTTTTCTTATTGTTCCATTAATTATTTTATCAAAAGTTACTGTCCTTAAGAGTTCCTTGTCATAAATTTGAACTTTAAACAAGGAAAAATCCAAAATAGGCTCATACCTTGACTTTTCATGAAGAAATCGACCTATCTTTTCCCGCTTCAAATTGAAAACATAGGAGTCCGGTGAAAGATAGAAATCTTGAAGTTGATCATCGATTTGATCAAAGTTGAGAAGGACCTGCTTCCCGGTTTCATGGTCTATTCTTAGATTATAATTTGCCATTTTATAAATATCCTGAAGACAAACCAAAATTTCACCATCAACAGAGTCAGTATTGTGGAAGCAGCCATTCTCCAACTTTGTCTCATTAAGTTCCAGAATTCTCATTTCAAAGGTGTCAATCACTCTCAGCATTTGGCTTGATAGATAATCAAAAAATATGAGGTATTTCGTGTTGAGCACTGGCAAAATTATTTGACCGGCAGTCTCACCTTTTATTCTACCATAATCATCTAGCAATAAGTTGTCCTCTTCTGTTCCATCTATCGTTGATATTAGGGAGAATCTAGCCGATTCAATATCAAGGCCTAGGATCGATGTTGGTTCCAACTCCTTGACCTGTGCGTACAGGGAGCAACTGATAATGTTCTCATTGTTCTGTAGGGAGAATATTCGACATTGATTCTCATCGATTGTCAAGTAGTCAGATGGATAAAAGTAAAAGTTACGTATCCTCCCGTAGTCCCTCAAGTAAATGTGACTGCTCGTAATTTCTTGAATGTCATATTCAATGTTATTCACTCGGTCTAAAAGGAAAATACTGCCTAGCCTCCTCTGAACAAAAGTAAACTGATTCAGGATATTTGGTTTTATTGCATTTCTTAAACTGGTGGTCAATGATAAGAATTCCCCATCCACCTTATTGTTATGGAAAAATAAACAGCAATATTTCTTTTTAAATTGACAAATTGGCCTGTAGAATTTATTTGATGTAAATGGCAGAATTTGCCGATAATATTCATTCCTCTGATTTATGATAGATCCTTGTACAATGAGTAGATCTTGAATTATTTCTCCAGTATAAACATTGGTCAAGATTAGATTATTGTCAAGGAAATTAGTCTGAATTATCAAAGAGCCTATCCTTATTGGCAGAATAAGTGGCAATTCTATTGAGTTATTAACAATCACCCTATTATTGGCGAATTTCCAGTCTCGAGTCCTCTTATGGTCTGGATATTCTTGCAGAGATATCTCGAAATTTTCAACATCAATGTCATAATAGAAATATTTATCAGATCCATTTTTTGGAATATCTTCCCATAGAGGGATATTTATCCATGTTTCATCAGGCAACAGAAGTGAATTGGCATTAGCCAAGGTCTCAACAAAGCTAATCTTATTATTTGGGTCTTGAAAGACAATCTTAAGAGAGGTTAGGTCGAAAAAAAGGCTATCGATGAGAGCTTCTGAAAAGTTATCCTTCAATTCAGGAGGTTTTGGCGTTGACTATTCGGTGAAATATGAATATGGAATGAATTACATGAATAATGAGTAATATGTGAGTTTATTTAATCCCCTATTGACCATTAAAAAGTTTTTTCTTTAATTGATCTAATTTCATTGGTCGTTGCACATTGCAAGAGTAAACTAAGAATACCTCTTCAAAATGAAGAACTGTGTTTCAGGTGTACTTTTGGCAATACTTGAAAATAATTAATGACTACGCTAAAATTTTTACCTAGCAAGATATATACCATGAATAGATCCCCTTGAGACTAGTGCAACAAATACAAACTGTATTTGTAAGGAAATTGAAAATATTCCTAATGGTCAAGAGGGGATTTAAGATCACCCTTAGGTAACCTCGTTATGGATGATTTGTCAGGATTAATTGGAAAAATCATAACTCAAAAGATGAAGATAATTTTTAACTTACAACTGGAACTGGTTTCTCAGTCTTTATAGAAAGAAATTAGAAAATAAATGGCGATTTTGAATCATCATCATTCTACTCACGTTTACATAGTTGTGTATGTAACCGAGATTGCTGTCGTATGGGTTTTTGTCAAATTCCTTGAAAAAATAAAATTAAACAGCAAGTGTTGGAATGCAAAATGATTTGATCAGTTAATCTGATTTTGTGAGCTACAAAATGAATTTTTTCTCTAATTTTAAAACAGTTCCTTTCTTCCTCTTCTCTTGAAAGGAAGACGAAAGACTTAATTGAAACAATTGATCAAGATTGAAGCAGATTGATATAAATTTAGATACTCCCAAAGTGGGTAGTGTATTGGATCTTTTGTATCCTCTTGACAGATTTAAACAATGCATTGCTCAACATTAATCATGAATCTGGAAACTAATGTTACTCTTAAGACTCCCTGATGGTCTTGAAACTCCCTAGTTAGTTAGGAAATCTGGAAACTCGGTTTCTAGAATCCCTACTCGAGTTATTCATAGAAACAGGGAATCTAGAAACTCAAGGAAATCTTAAGAATCACTGGGGAATTTGGAAACTTACTTAAAGAATAAAAAGTCGGACTATTGATAGCTGATACCTATCTAGATAAACTATTATGACATCTTGAGTTACATTAAACAGTATTTCTTTTGGATTTGTACTTATTAAAAGCCCATTTTGTTTTTCAATCACATCGAATACACCCTTGGCTATTAACTGAAGATTGCAGGCTATTCAACTTTTTAACTGAAAATAGAATCATCGGGTACATTCTCTAGTTGAATAAAATTTTCTTCGACTGGTATCAATTAACTCACGAAGTCCATCTATTCTCCCATTTGGCGTCCCAATTTTATAGGAACTATCATGTTCCTCTATTATGAATCCATCAATTTTTTTGTGATCAATATTTGATTTTTCAACCTCAGGAATTGAAATCATAACATTAGTACCCACTGAATATTTTATTTTTGTTCTTTCATTAGTTTTCTGTTTTAACATGACCCCCTTTAATTATAACTGACAATTTATTTCTAGCTCATTTTCAAGTTTCTAAATTCCCTAAGGATTCTTAAGACTTTTCGAGTTTCTAGAAATCAAATTCCTTTGCAATGTAGGAATTCTTAAGACTTCTTTAGGCTTCAAGATTCCCTGTAACTATGAATAACTCAAGTAGGGAATCTAGAAACCGAATTTCCAGATTCCCTAACTAACTAGGGAACTTCAAGACTATCAGGGAGTCTTAAGAGTAACATATTTATATTTTGGTGAAAGAAAAAATTTTTTCAATTAATCTGATCATCTTTTGACATTCAAATTCTATGCTCTTTCCAGTTCTCACGAGTCAAGCATCTGGATAACCTCTGGCATGCTTTTCGTTTGAGTTGAATGAAGAAAAACCACAGCTACCAATTTTTGATCTTAATGTTTCTTAGAGCGATTAAAACATGATGAAAATTTTTTCCCAAATTAATCAAGAATAACTTAACTTATATCAACTCGTTATTTCAAACTAATGTTCCCAGAGGTATGGTTAGCTTCCTGAATGTAAATGTGTTTTCTTTGATTAAAATGTTAGTATTGGTAGGAAATTTTTGGTCATATTATTCTAATATATATCGGTGCACTTCTCTTATGACAGAATCAGAAAATACACCTGTCATGATATTTTTAATATTATTTTCAAAATATATTTTTATCTTCTTTTATTCAAAAAAAATATTACTAAAATAATAATAAACTCTCAAGGTGCTTATAACTTTTATCAATGTGTCACATGGTTCTTGAAAAATATTATTATCATTATATATTACAATTATAATTTCTCTCTTCTTTCTTACAATTCTAATCTGATTAGTTACAATCAGGAGAGAGGGAGAGTTAGTCTCTTTGTGAAATTTCACCCAATTCAAAATATCTGATTTGTATTTATTTATGTATATAAATTGCATAGATGAACAAGAAAATTGTAGACAAATGTATTCTGATTTCAATTTTTGTTTTTGTAAAATATTTTCAACTTCTGATTACAGAATATATATACATTTATACTTGAACAGACTGTGGATATATCCCCTAAAAATATTCAGACTTTATCCTGATTATATAAAATCCGTGTTCTAAATAACTAACTAGTTTACTGTATTACAATTATTGTGTTATTATCATAATCAGTTGTGAGGCATGCACTCAAGATATCTTTCCTTGTTCCTTAAGCCTTCCTTGGTTTATATTGGTAGCTCAGTCTAGAGGAAAAATTTCAAATTTAGATAAGAAAAAGTCAGCTGGTTTACCAGAACTAATTTAACTCGATGTCTCAACGAAACCAGTAATTTTTTAATGACTAAAAATTTACTTGAAATGATTTTAGTAAAAGAAGATTACAAAGTCCATTACAGTCGAAATTTGTGGTAATCAATGGCATGAAATTCCAATACCAACACGAGATTTTTCATAGTTGATTGATTAACTCTATTATTACAAGTAATGTTTAATAGATAAATTAAGAAAACTACAAACTTCTCTTTATCATTATTTATAAATAATTATGTTTAGAATAATCTGTGATCTAAATCGAAAGATATAACTTGAAACTTGGCTGGGGGGAAAATAATAATTCTTAAAAGTGTTAAATCATCTGTATATATATCTTGTGACATGGAAAACCCCTTCAAATTGTAGAGTCTACAATGTAGACTTGGATTGCACTGAACTAAAACAAATGCAATTTATGAAAAGTAAAGCTCAAGTAAGCTACATTTGAAAGGAGCTGGTTATGGTGAAGCTAAATTTTTGAAAAATTTTATCATTCAGTGATTTTTGTAAAGAAATGATTTTATAAAGCTTAAAATCAAATCTCGCCTGACTTGATTCGAATTACAAATTTAACGCCAAATTGTAATTTTTCAATGATAGATGAAATAAATAATATAAATTTATCAAATATCAAGAAGCTACAAGTTTCAGTATTTAATCAAAAATCTATTTACAGTTTTCTAGCGCCTGATAATTAATATTCTGTTTTGAAAATGATTTAAATTCCTGTCGTTTTCATAATCGGGGAATGTGTACGGGTAGGCATTGGAGCCTTTTTAATTACGTTGGTACTGTATTATTCTGATCAAAGATCCTATTGTACTAATCATTTTGAATTAAATAGTTCTTCATGGAGCTCTTCGGCATAGATTGACTATAGCGTTGTTCGCTTGCCAGAAAAAGAATAAGACATGTATTCGTATCTTTTAAGTCAGATTCTCACCAGGAGGCTCAATAAAATGATCATCAAGAGACATTTGTCAACAGTATTTATGGCAAAAAAGACAAATTGTTATAAAATCAATGAGTACTTTTAGATCAGTGTCAGTCACAACTTTTTCTTCCCTCCTGAATAAGAAAATATTTCCTCTAGACTGATCATGATTATGGATTTATGGAAAATAACTGTATTCAACAATTTGCATGCAACTCTAACAATTTTTGTCATGAAAACTGCTTCTATTTTGTATACAAATTCATCATATCGATACTCAGTTAGGAAGCTAGTTGCATTCTCAGATGATGGATGATAATTATCTTTGGAATTCAACTTGACTTTGGCAGATATTTTTTTCTCCTAAAATACAATATGATTATTTTCCTGGTTATTGAGAAACCCACCAAGATTCAATAAAATATCGCATTTATCCAAATTTACACGGAGTTTTGTTACTATTTATAAAACTTGAATGAAATCTTGAAAATCAAATAAAACCCTCAGCTTCCCAAAATGATTTTTCGATTTGTGATTTTGTATCACGCGTCAAAAGTTGATTTAATATCTCAGAAATATGGTAATTGAAACTTCAACTGAGGTCTTCTTACATCGTAGATAATATTTACTATTTCTTGCTATCTGATTCCGAGTGCTAATTTATTTTAGCAGAATAGCTATTTTTTGAAACTTCAATTGAGGGAATTAGTGGTATACACGTAAACCAGCTTATTAACTAAAATTAACTAGAATCTTGGTCTATAGGATGTAATTCTGACCCTGATCTCAATACTGGATTTCCAGTAAGAACAACGAGTTTTAAACATAGCTTTGCATAGGACCATCCAATATATTTTAATGTATTCAGGTTCAAAATTAAAGAAATCTTCAAATCGTTTACCCAATTTTTATTTCAATGAAATTCTTTCCATTAAATAAAATGTATTTTAAAAGTTGAGGTTTTCAGTAATTATAACTATGAATTATCAAAAATAGAGTATTCATAAAATATTTATAAATTCAACATTAGTAACTAGAAATATTTCGTTCTAGGTGGTTAGGAAATATATCCCACAGGAACGTCTTATTTGGTAATGGATTAGCCCATGTCGCTGGAGGTTACAGCTTACTAATGGATCTTACCGAGACTGGTACGAAAGGAACTGGTAGTTAGAAAACCTTAGGGGTACGCCAGAACATATAGAAGTAATCCGAGTTGCATGTGATGTTGGACGAGTGGATTGAGATTTGGACTACAATGCGAGAGGTCTATATGTATACCTAGATTAGTAATACATCATCGGTGGGATCCATTAGTAAGCTGTAACATCCAGCGACATGGGCTAATCCATTACCAAATAAGACGTTCCTGTGGGATATATTTCCTAACCACCTAGAACGAAATATTTCTAGCTAAATATAAAATAATAATAATACAATACTGTATTGACAATAATATAAAATCATAAAAATGGTCAAAAGTACATTTAATCGATGAAAAGATTCAACATACCTGGTCTTTGATGAGACATGGTCGTTCATCCATCCTATCATAGAATGCTAATTCTCTTATGGAACCCTAAAAAAGGGGGGATAAATTAGATACTTTATAAATTCCTTGGTATAATATTTCTCTTTTTTCTTCCCTTTCCTATTAAATTTCTTATACACTTTTTTATGTGTAGATTAGATCAGTATTATTATTATTGTTAAATTATTCACCATGTCGAAATACAAAGTGCATATTTTCCATATTTTTGAACTGGTTCCATTAATTGTTTCATCCGAATTAAAAAAAACCAGACATAGGCTTGAAGAGAGAGAACGTTCAAGAAAAGGGGATAGCTGATAGGAAACTGAAAGTTTCAAAACCTCTAGAAAAGAAAATAACTTCTTTTGTATAATTTATGGTGCTTCAAGCTAGAATTTAACACCTTCTGGCTTAGTAATACTACGAGGAATTTTCTGAGAAGAATAACATTGAGATTCTAGAAATAATTCAGCGGGAGTTTAAGGGTTAAAGTTGCTTTCAGCAATGATTTAAGGAGAAAGTTAACCAATCTTACCAATTAATCCATTGTATTTTGAATCTATTTAAGAAACTACTTCTGAAACCATTTATTGTTAGTAAAAACTTGTTACAATTGAAATATTTTACGTCCGAAAATCCACTTAAAATTAGTAGAAAGATAAAGAGATAACTAGACATCTTAGACAGGAGAAGGCTTCAATTTCTAATTTTTCTATTCTATACAGAAACCCAAGTGATGACAATACAGATGTTTGGGTGAAGGGGTAATTCTTCATCAATTTATACAAAGCAGACTTATGTGTTCAAAAGAAAAATTGCTATGGCCAATGTAAGCTTTTTCACTTTTCTCTCCATTGTTGCTATTTATTGGAAAGTTTTAGTGTTTTTTTCAGCTTAAATTTATTCTAATCTTCTTATATTCATCTTTTGACTTTATCATTTTAAAAGAGACACTACTGATGAATTTTTGAGAAATGTACATTTTGTGTATCTTTTTTTAATTTTCAAATATTCAATTGGAGTGGAAAACAATTCAGATGAATAAATCTTAATACACAATAAATCAAAATGAAAGCGCTCAGTTCTTTGTTCTCATTAAATTGAAAAGTAATTTGAAATTTTATCTCTTCTTCATGTGTTCAATTAAAAAAAGCTTTGTGTAAAGATAATAATGATATCAGACGAGTTACTTGGCATTAGTTCAGCAAACACGAGATACATTTTAATAAAATTAATATACATTGAAACATATATATATTATACATGTGCTTCGAAGACTTTGAATAAAGGTAAAATGATTACTCGCTAGCATGTGATTGGCCACTTCCTCCAATTGATTTGATTCAGTTTTATAAGAAATTTGAAATATTTCGTAGGAGCCTTTTCGCAAAAACCTAATAGCCATTGTTATTACCCAATAAGTAAAGCTAATTGATAAATTCTTTACGAAAATCTCTATATTTTCATCAAGAAGGAACTTTTATGATTATTAAGCCCGCATTTTTTATGTTTTTGAGAGAGATAGGAAAAATTCATCTCATAAAGTGAAAATTTTTTGTAATTGATTGCTATAGCTGGAACTCAGTAAATCCGTATCATACTCGTTTTCTTGATAGAATTCATAGATTCCTCCACTTCATACCAAACAACTTTATTACCTATTCTAACTAAAGCTAATTGATATGAAGTTGGGAATCTATGTTTTTTATAAAAATCACAATTTTTTAATCAAGATTTCGAATGTATTAAAGAATTTTAGGAAACGAGATCATTTTCATTCTAAATCAAAAGTGATTGAATAAAGTTTTTCAGGATCAAGATAAGAGGAGAAAATCAATCATGCTAAATCTGTTCTATTGCTTCAACTCATAATCTTTTGGTAGCTAAATTTGGATTTCTAGATCATTTTTCGATAATTCAAAATCCCTCAAAAATTCTCGTCTTGTTGTGATCTTGCAAAAGTTTTTTTGACTCACTTTCAGATCAACAAAATAATTTTAAATCAATATTTTTCCTCAAATGATAAAATAAGGAAACATCATTTGAACTCCTAAAAATCTCCATCAAAATATGTTTCCTGACGAAAAAATTGAGATTATTTTTAAAAATAAAAAATTCCCATCTTCAAATCAAACCACCTTAGTTTAAACGGATCCAAGAACCTTCATGGATATTCAAGGATTGAAAATGCAATTGGTATTTGATTTAAAATTTTATTCTCTAATCAAGATTCCTATTGAAATACAATACAATTTTTTCATTTTGATTAATGACGTTGTTGATATAATAAAAACAGAAAAATTAATTACAGTAATATTGTTTCATGTGATTGGAAAAAATGCGTTTCTTCTACACTTCGCAATAATTTTGATACCAGGTTTCAGTTTGAAAGAAATTAATCAGATAAGAATTATTATTTACTGGAAGAATATGTGTATGCCTACAGACAGACTTGTGACTTGCTTCAATATTTTTCCATTATCTCAATCTAATTATAAGCATGTTTTTTTCAAGTTTAAAAATCAATGATAATGTTGTTACCTTGAATTTTTGATTCGAGTAAGATGGACCACGGTTCAGAATGTAGAGAACAGCCCCCTGTCTGAAGAACTCTTGGCTCAGAGGGGATTTGCTTGATACACTGTGGTATGGTGTTAATTTAAGCTCAGAACAGCCAGTATACAAATTGATCTGGAATAGAAATTTATGAGGTCTTTTTCCACACTAATTTTTCTCAAAAGCCCTTACCTTGTCATCAATGAATTGTAGTCCGATATTATAAAAGTCCTTCTTCTGCGGTATATAAACAACGAATTCAGTCATTTCTCCATCGATTGGCTTCAACATCATTGATAATTTTATCGTTTTTGGGAATTCCGATACCTTTTGAAAGAATCAACTTAGAAATCATTTATCATTTATGTGTATGAGAATAATTAATCCTCAAGACAGAAACCAATCAATCATTGAAACTGCCAGAGAAGAAGATTATGTTAAAATAAAATGAAATTTAAAAGTAAACATTTATGTGTAATCACTTGGAATTTGGATTGAAAATATAATTTCCTAATTATGTTTTGCTTCTGAATATTTGGAAAATTCAAATGATTCAATTTTCCAGTTTAATCATGGGCAGAACACTGCTTTTCTCATAAAGAATCTGAACTTAACATGTGTAAATTGCTCAGTTTTTTTCATTGACATCATCATACCAAATTTCGGTCGAAAATATCTTTTTATTCTTCTGAGATAAAATACAAAAAACGAAATTTTCAAATAAAAATCGTTTTAGATTAATCCAAATTGTTATTCATTGAGAAGTGGACATTCAATCAATTTTATATTCAATCGAACGCTAAAAGAATCTTTACAGTTGTATCAAACTTCCTCAAACCTACATCTAATCAAAAACTGTATCTAATTTTTGAAAAACTAATAAACTGATTGGTTAATAAATTTCCTAGGGATCGAAAATGAAACTGAAGCTGTAAGTTTAATATATAGCGATAAAATATTGAATGAGTATAGTTTTCATTTCTACTGCAATTTTTTGATGTATAAGACTTGTGGATTCTCAAAAAGTTCTAGAGGTGTTATGAATAAACTGGATGATTTCCTTTCTAAATGCATCAAGTCATAAAATTACTTATTATCAGCTAAACTTGTTACTAGTTACAAGATTCCCGGGATTCTTGAGACTATCAGATAATCTTGAAACCGAGTAAAAGGCTTTATTACTATAGTAACAAGTTTAACTGAATTTCCAGGGTGTCTTGAGACTATCAAGAATGACAAGATTAAAGGTAACATATTATACATCGAATATAAGAGAAACTGGCTTTATCATAAGTTAAAAAACAGTTTCATTCAGATTTAACGCGGTTCTGCAACTGTTCTGAAAGAATAACGTAAATTCACGAAAATAAAAGCCAATTTTTATTTGAAAATTTTCTTACAGATTCATAGAAAGATATTTTTAAAATACTTGAAGAATTGGTTTAGGCGATTTTAGTAATTTTGAAAAATTTCGTTTCATTCGATTTTTTGAGATTTTCAACCTTAGTTCTCATAAAGCTACTATATACCGAAACCAAGAAACTATTTATTCTTCAACACCTCTAAAATTATTGGAGACCTTGAAAATTTTGAGGAAGATCTATCTCAGGAAAAGGACAATATCAAAAAGTTTTGTTGAGAGAAATCTAAAAACAACAGAATTTTGTGTAAAGTATTGAAACAAATTGAATAAAATTTTCTCATTAATCTCAAGCAAAACTTTTATTTTTCTTTTAGTCTGTTTGTTACTGTGGCTTATTCAACTTGTATTTCATTTCTCTCATTCAAAAAATATAGCTTTACTCTAGTAGATAGGTTTTAATCTGATAACGATCAACAATATTTCGATTTTCTTGCCAAGTATGTACTCAGTTTAAACTGAGTAAAACCAGATGTATTTTTCGAACCTAGTTTTAATTACCAATCTCTATATTTCCCAGTTATATCTTCTTTTAACTGCAAGTAGTTCCACTTTAGTGAAGTAAAAATATTCGTTAATAACGATTCGTTATCATAAGTGATGTGTTCTGCTTAAAGAGATCGAACTGTTCAAAGGAGGAACGTGATTTGTAAAAGATTCATTATTTCTTGTAACTATGTAATATTCATCATCATAACTTTTATTATCAATGTTTATGATTCGGTTAAAGTAATCAAGTAAATAAAATAAATCAAAATTAAATCAGTTAAGTGAGAAATCAGGATTTTTTTCTTCAATTAAACATGACGAGTAAATGTTTCAAAAAGAAAACATTTGCTTAGGTAATTGAATTTTGACTATGGTTTTCAGTGCTAAAACTTCTAATTTATTTCATTATAGTTCTGCCCTCATCTTATTTTCATCATCAACCATAAATTTTTTACATGAGACATATTCAATATGAATCATTAATAGAAATGATCATTCTTAATTAATTTCTGAGACTTTAGTCTGATGTCCCCAATGTTTCACTATCTCAAAGTCATAGAATTCTATTTTTTTGCAGAGAAAGAGAGCCAAATTATTTATCTTCTCAGGATTCTAAATCAGCGTTTATCGGTATTTTCAATTAAATTTAGTTTTCGGTCAATCAACTCTAATCAAAAAGTAATACGTATTACAATTCAAATGTCAATCTGACAATTTCGATTTACACCAAAAACTAAACGTTCAAGGCGTACCACTAACTTGAAATCCTTGCTGTTGAAAATTGCGATTAGAAAACTTTCGAAAGACTCACTGAAACTTTGAGGAGGAACCTCTCCACAGAATCAATATCCAAAAGAGAATAAATTGTATACTCTTCTACATCTGCGTCTGGTTTGAATATTGCATGGAGAAATAGTTCTGACTCAAACTTGCGTTCTGGAAAGACTTGGTCAGCCTCAATGGAAGGCGACCTATCTTCTAATTTAGCAATGTTGACCTCGACCGGAAATTTAGCATCAGTGGGAATGTTTACTCCATAGACTGTGTTTAAATAAACCATCATGTCCCCACGAATTTCTGTGGTAAAAGTAAAGTTATTATCAAAAAATTTATTTTTAAGAGCAGGATGTGAACTCGATCGATTTACACAGTGTAACATTTTTCCACAATAAATTTATTTTAGAGAGTTAAATTGTTATTTCCATTCCCGGATGTACCTTATTTTTTAGAATATCTCTAGATTCTAATCCTAAAGCCTCACTTATAGTTTTATTCGATCTTGATTTTCACGATAATGAGATAAGCTGGGTCATTTACAATTACGATTACGGCATCAACGACATGCAAAAAACGTTAAAATTATTCTTCAACTATAATTATTGTATCAAAATCACTAATAGAATTAAACATTTTTCTTCAAGCTGTAAAAATTTTTTAAAGAAATTTCATCCTATCGTTAAATGTTAATAAAATACAAAAATCTTGCTTCTGATTAAGCCATTTTTATTATACAGCTCTCATTTTTTCATCAAATTTCCTTGAAAAGCTCTATCAGATTCTGATCCAAGCTAGAAATCAATATAAAAAATACATCAATATTAAAAAATCTATCTCAAATTAAATTATCCTTTAAAGCATTAGTAAGTTTCAATAGGATATTTTTCATATATATTCAGACTGCCATGCATTAGTCATTGCTCAAATGAAAGCAAAGAATTTAAACACGTTTTTGAATTCGACAGAATTTCATATCGATGATTAGAGAATAATCTTGAAAGAATGAAGAACTAAATTACCAAAGAGTATTACTTCTCTGTCTCTCTTTGATAAGAAATCACTAATCACATCAAAAGTAGAATTGAAAGCATGCAAATCGATAATGTAGATTCTAAGGATTCTGAGGATCGCCATTTTTTGGCATAAAACCGGAAATTAATATGACTATAAAAACTGATTTTATATGCCTTTTAATACAATTCAAACTGGTCGATTCATTCAAGACTCGATTGATTGATATTTTTATGATTTGAAGATTTTATTTGTTAGCACAATCATCTCTGGCGAAGGCGAGAGGTAATTTCTCTAGCATAATATTGTGTGAAGATATTCCTGAATTATTGCAACTATAAAATAGACGATGACTTGCACAGTGGAATACATGGTTAGAAGGATTATTGTCAACTTCTTCTAATAGTGCAAAAACAAATTACATACACTTGACAATATCATCGTGATATCGGAAATCGTGGGGATATGATACGCTTCCACAATAAAACTGCATTGATTTTAGATAGTTCCAACCAGATTACTAACAAGTGCAGAGAAATAGTTTTTGAAAAATTAAGATTTTGAAGTCTAAGACTCTTTTCTATAAATTATACTCAGATATTGATAGAATAAAATATTTGTGACATTTTTTCCCTTTCTCAAGATTCAATGAATTCTTTTACCTTTTCATTAAGAAAATGCTAATTTATCTTAACAAGATTTAATTTTCATAGAATTCTTTTATCAGGAACCAGAAAATTGTAAATTTTGTACCTAATTTAAAGACTGAATAGGATAAAAATAAGAGTCTTGGTCTTTTCAGTACGAATTAGCAGAGCAATTTTTGTTAATTTTTACTCAAGTAAGAATTATCTACAACATGTACATTGTACAGCTATTCTCGATGGCGTGATTTTTTTAACATTGAATGCAAAGTTTCTGTTAGTTTCAACGTGTGATAAGAATCGAACGTTATTTTCCAGGATCACCAATAGAAAAAGAATTCAATTATCGCTTGTATTTTGAAAGTCAATTTGGACTGATCTCGTATCATCCAATTTTTTTAATTTTCAAGCAGTAAAAATGGTCGAAAAATACAAAGTAGACTTTTGCAGTAATGATGAAGTGTTTCCTAAAATATCAACAATCATAACTCTTGATCCTTCTCACGCCTTGAAAACCACAGATTTTTTCAGTTCAAAGTTAAAGAAAGAACTTAAGATATTTTTGATACACTCACCTAATGAAAATAAAATGAATAAAACATCTAATTCCAGTAAAACATCTTAACCCTTTTTTACAATTGATTGTTTGGCGTATAAAAGTGGAATAAATGATTGTTTTAAAATTATTAATACTTTGGTAAGTTAATGTATTACAAAGAGTCTTTTCTCTTCAGCTTAGTTTTTTTATAACAAGAAATATAGTAATAATATATAACATGTTAATTTGTAATGATTATTGTATATCATGATTAATAAATAGACCTATTAATCTTTTATTGGACAAGTACTTTGGACATGAAAATAGACATTGAATAAAATTGTAGAAGTGTATATTATTAATTATTATTAACTAACTAAAAAATGTTAACTTTTTAGAAAGAAAAGGAAACAAAAAAATGTAGTCCACTCTGTAAAGAAATTAACAACGAAAAATAAAAAAATTGAATCTTAATCGTATTCACACTGTCGGATTACTGTTATAAATATTTAAATTAACATATATAATTATATGAGTACGAACAATTATCCGAAATAATTCATGAAACAATGAGAAGAAAATAAAAATAGAATCCCCAAAATGTAAGCCTCTTCATAGATAGAGAAGCAAATTCATTCACTTGATTGAAATAAAATTGAACTCAATATGTGATAACACTTTGAAATATAGGTTGAAAAAATATTTCTGTCTTTAATATTCGACACTGTAAGATCTTGATTGATTTCAATTGAGAAATCTTTAAAAATAACCGGTGTATTCTAATATTTCTAGAAATTTTATCCAAGTTAAATATTTATTCTTTCCATCTGGCATTAAATCAGGATTTTAAACGTTTCTCTTGACTAAAGTGTTACTCGAATTTCTCCTGTCAAAAGATTCATTATCCAACTTGGCTTGGTTAAATATATTCAACTTATAAATGAAATTTTAAACAATTAAATCAGTTTAACCTTTAAAATGATCAAGAGAATAGATAACTTTCGAGTAGACAAATTATTCCCTCATATACAGAGTAGACAAGAAGATTATGTTTTGGCGCCATATAGGCAATATAATTCAGTATAGAAAATAGTACATGGAATACACAAGAGAGATTAAGACGACCATTAAATCTTATAAATGTCGAGGAATAAGTTCCAGTCAACCCAAGTCCATAGATGGTCATTCCAGATTAGTTAAAGGCGTCAGAGATCAGATGTCTACTCTCATATTCCCCCATCTAGATCAAACTATCAAGAGTTTACTCTTTTTAGTATCATAATTGATTATTCTGATTGAATTGTTCTTGGTTTATTATCATAAAAATCTGATATCTTGGATACATTAAACCAGTTTGTCTGACAATTACATTCCAAATAAACATTTTGGCTATCACTTTTCTAATGAAATCAACCAATCTCTATTACTTTAGAGTGATTAAAACATTCAGAAAAATTCCCCAAAATCATTTACATCTCCAGAAAAGGCTTACAACAATGAAATATACTTACTTTTTAATAAATTTCCTTTACAGAAAAAGTAATTGGGTCATATCTTTATAAATATTTTTTGTATTGTAATTACATGAATTTAAAAATAAATAAATATTTTTCACCAAAAATCAATAATTAAAAAAAAAATTTATTAAAACTTGACCTTACTTATTTTGATACACGTAAATCATTTTGTCTTACTTGTAACAAGTTAGCAAATCTTTTAGATACACCAATTTTATTTAGAAAAATGTAGATATCTTAAAATTTATCAGAGAATATTCCTAAAAACCTATTTATTCTCTTAATAAAGGTGTTTGGTCCAAGTGAAGATTGAGTAATGAGTTCAACTGATCAGATCAGTTTTACCTCAGTGAAAAAAGAGAAGACTTGCAGACCAATAGCTGAGAGTACTGATGTTGACACAAGCATTACTTCTCGCAAGATTATTACGATAAAAAATAATGCAATTTCAAATGAGTAAATAAACCTTTTCAGGATATTCTATTCTACTGTTTATCAAGATTATAATCTGTCGTTCAGCGAGTCAATTATGAAGATTATTTTTTATCAGGTCTCGTTTTCATGCTAAAAACCTCAAATGTATATTCCCTAATTGGAGATTGAAAGTATTTTGACCTGTAGATTTATCAATAATATCTTTTTCTTCTCTCTCATTATTCATAAAATGATGTATTGAATAAACATCAACAAATTTATTTTTGAAAAAGTTCATTTTTGAGTTCTCTAACTGTATTGGTATGCTGTCTCTCAAGTTTGAGTTGATGAAATCTAGATCAACATTTACTACTACATTTCACTTTTAAAGTTTCTCTTCTTCAAAAGCATCTCAAGCATTCTGATATTGTTACCTTCATAATAAGAGAGAGAATATTTGAGAATTGGTTTTTACACTGTTGTTGTAACTTACAACTTGTAAGATCTGAAATTCAGATCTGGTTAATCTCATTATTTTCGACTATTTTGAAGATATTTATTTTTATAGCTAAAAAATTAACATTGAGACATTTCAAAACTGCTATAAACTTGCATAAAAAATGGGTAAAAAAGAGAAAAATCAACTCACCTCGTGATTCAATTAATCCGAGACATGCTAATATGAGGAGAGTAACAAAGGAAAGGAAATTCATCTTTAATGTCACACACAATTTCCTAATGTTTTGAATAGATTTCTCCAAATTTTTTCAGACTTTCATAAAGAGATGTTGTGTCAGCATATATTTTATTTAGCATGAGATTTAAATAAACTTTGATGCATTTATTTATGCCTAACTCTGATTGGTTAATTTAGATGAGCCAATCAGGAGATGATGTATTTAATTCTTGGATTAATCATAATTATGAAACAAGTTTACGCTTATCTAAAATTGAATTATTTTTCTAAAATAATTGAGAATTAATAATACTCATATGTCAACTTTTTTATTTAGTCATAAAATTATTTCCAGATAATATTTCGAAAAATAAATATGCAGACAATGTTTTTAACACTGTTTAAAAGTTATTAAATGTCATTAGATTTATGTTCTCTATGTAGAAATTCTCTATATTAAAGATAAATGAATTTTGAAAGTAGAATATAACATTTAGGTCCTAACTTTTAGGATCAGTTGAGGATCCATCTGAAAATTATAATCCTATTAATTCAAATATGCATTGAGTCAAAACTTTTGGCTTCATTGGAGTCACACTAATAAGATTTGGTTCAGGAACTGAACTTCATGTTTCTCTATTTTATTAGACACTTTAAAGGCCAGTTTCCAATGGAATTTATTATTAATTTCCTTATGAAATAGACAAACTCTATTAGACATAATTACTTAGATAGAGTCTGAGCATTTCATTGATGAAGTTTGATAGAGAAAATTTATCTCAATTTCTTTCATTTGAGGCAACCTACCCAGATCTCATCCTCATTACTGAAACCTGGCTATCTTCTTTCATCAAGTCTGATGATAATAATATCCAGAACTATAATGTTCTCAGGTCTGACCGGACCTTCTCAAAGGGAGGTGGAGTTCTTGCCTATGTATCTAATAAGTTCACAACTGACATTCTTTCCGATTGCGCTGAAATGCTTGCCTTCAATCTATCCCCAATTTCCTCACCGACAACTAACGAGATATCTGTCATACTTATTTATAACCCTCATCCAGTAAACTTAAATTCCGAGGTCTTAACAATAAATAATATCCAATAATTCTCAAGAAAACTCAAAGAACACGTTATTCTCTGTGGAGATTTTAATAAACCAAAGTACACTCCTAATATGATCGATTATGCCTCGTCTATTTCGGATTTGGCTCCTTTCTCAACCTGATCCAAAAGACTGATCGTTCCACCAGAGAATCCCCAGCCGCATACCTTGATCTTTTGTTTACTAATCTCCCAATACTGACCTTTTCCACTTTCTTATCCTTAGGTCTGCCAGAATATCAAAAAACTCCATTAGTGCTACTCCTTCAGTATCTCAAAACTTATTCGAAAGCTCCATCAGGCACGACCTTGAAACTCATCCCTCAAATACCTAGCAAATAAATCCCAGAAAAACTCTCTTCCTACCTCGACCTCAGCTGAATCACTCAATGCCTTTTTTAAATCGGTCTTCTCGACGGATTCCTCTATCACTATCTTTCCAACTCAAACAGCATCTCCTCCTACAGTAACCAGAGAACTCATTACTGATCTCCTCCTAGACTCAAAATCAAAGAAAAGGAAAGATATCTTTCATAACTCTAATGAACTACTGCTCTCTCTACCTGACTCCATTGCTGCTTTCTTATCCTCCGCCCTTTCTAACAATTTTATCCCCAACGAATGGATGAAAACAAAAATCACTCCCATTTCTAAGAAATTCAAACCTGAAGTAGACTCAGATTTCAGGCCCATCTCTAATCTCTGCATATTCCTTGGTCTAGTTGATGGCATCTGCAATCATCTCATCAGCCCACTTATTGACATAGAAAGCCTAGATCCTTCCTAACATGGTTTCCTAAAAGGACGCAGTACCTCCACCAGTCTGTTATCCTTCTTCAACAAAGCCGATCACTTAAACTACAGACGGATCCCCTGCTTAGTCATCTTCTTAGATATCGCCAAAGCCTTCGATAAGCTGCCTTTTAAAACAATCCAAAATGCCTTGATTGATTGCCACGTCGATCCCTCTGTTATTAACTGGATTACTAAATTCCAACAACAAGGTCACAGGAGGTCCATTCTGATGGACAGAATCTGTCCGACAGATCTCATCCCCAGCCTCAATAACCTCGGGAATCTCACAAGGTTCAATTATTGGCCCTCTTTAATACTTAACCTAGTTTTTTCGTCATCCTCTTCCTGCATCCACTATTATAAATATGCAGATGACCTTAGAATACTAATCCCCAACTACTCGAACGATAAAATTCGAAAAGAACTGATTCATATAAATAATTCCCTTGTTGAAATTGGACTAAAAATCAACCAACTCAAGACTAAAATCATGATCCTTAACCCAGTCTCTACTCAATCTCTACTTGATATTGACCCCGAATTCTCCCACTTTATTGTGCTTAAAATCAAAGATCTTGGTTTATTCCACGATCACAAGCTCTCAATAAAACCTCACATCAATGACCTTATCAAAACTCTCAGATACTCAACGTATCTTATCACGAAATTTATCACCTGCCCCTAGCTTAAACCAAGAAGATTGAAAAAATCCAATTCAAGTTCCTTAGGTCCTGTTACGGACCTCTCAGTTACAGAGCAGTCCTAGACCTTTCATCCCTTTATCCCATCTAGCTTAGAAGAATTGCTGCATCAACAATTTTCTTCAACAATTATAAAAATGAGGAAAATACTCCAGCATACATGACCCGTAACAATCGATGTTTTTCAATTCTACTCAGGAACATTCTAACATTACAAACCAGGTTCCAAATTGAATTATTGGAATATTCCATCTTCCAACATTAAATCCTCATGTGATTTCCTATCCAAAATGATTCCCTCTAACCATTTTCAAACTTTTTTTCATGAAATCAGATTATTATGTATATTTTCATAGTATGTATAAACTTTTTAAATATAAATTTCTATTCCAAAGAAATCATTTATTAAATTTATAAATTATTTTATCGTAACTACTTTAAAGTAAACTTGTAAAATAGATTTAGGATAAATAATTTGAAAAAATTTGTTTTATTCAAAATGAATATCACTGCAATTTGATAACAACAGTTTAATGACAATTAAGTGTTGCTATTTTTTATTAAGGATTTTTGAATGTATTGGACGCTGCACGACGCTGGACGTTACAGATACCAGTCGTAAAAATAGCTCAAAATCGTCATAGCATACATTGATTAAAATTTTTCAGGATTTATTCGGGGCTAATATTTTTAGAAATCTAATAATTAGAATCTAATTTGCGAAATTTTAATTTTTGTCTTGAAATTTTTCTTTTGAAATTTTAAATAATTTCTAATTTTTAAACAACTCATTTCTAAAACTTCAAATTGAGAAGAAAATTTTTGGCATCCAATTCAAATTTATTATTTTAAGCTTAGTAATCACAGAGCTTGGTAGGTTTTTGAATTTTCTTATTTAACTGTCCTCTCATTATTTTCATGAAGAAATGGAAGAGAAAAATCAGCAGACTTCAATGAATAATCTATGTCCTAAACAGTGTGGATTTTATGGTTCTCAGGCTCATCATGGACTGTGTTCCTTGTGTAATAAAAAACTAAAAGAAAAATCTTCATTGGCTTCATCAGAAAAATGCCTCGATGAAATCAATTCTCTCAAAAGTTAGTTCTAAATTCACTCTTTTCAACTTCCGTTTCCCAACTACTCTCTTTATTTAACTCCTCCTTTATAAATTTAGTTTCAGACTCAAAAGCCTTGGAGCAAAGAGGTGAAAACAAAAGCTCAGAAAAGGATAAGCCATGTGATATTGTTCCTCCCGTCTCAGATAATGACTCAGTTCCTCAGAAGAATGAAGTCAAAACAGAAAAGTGTGATCCCAGTGAAAACAAACCGAGTACGTTGAACATATTTTCAATTGGTTATCATAAAAAAATATTCGATTATGTAATATAGAAAAGCCAACAAGAAATGCTTGTGCTACTTGTAATGTAAAACTCGGATTATTCCCAATTACCTGTCATTGTTCACAGATGTTTTGTCCGGCACATCTCCCTTCAAATATGCATAATTGCCAATTTGATTTTCATAAGAAAGGCCAAGAAGATGCACTCAAGGCACTTCCTAAGATTGTTTCAGACAAAGTTGCAAAGATTTGAATCTACACAGCACTTGTGTCATGCACAAGCATTGTAGAAAAGTAAACTAAAAAATTGAGAGATATTAAAATTGACCAAGTGACTAAAAACCCAAGAATAATTAATTACCATAATTATTCATACGATAAACCATTATTTAATAAATTGAGAAAGTTTTTCTCCCTTAAAAGCAACAAAAAAAA
Organism: Gyrodactylus bullatarudis; assembly: GCA_012064415.1. Classification (NCBI taxonomy): domain Eukaryota; kingdom Metazoa; phylum Platyhelminthes; class Monogenea; order Gyrodactylidea; family Gyrodactylidae; genus Gyrodactylus; species Gyrodactylus bullatarudis. Next base: position 251,945 of record SSNU01000272.1, read on the forward strand.
CAACAAATAATTGTATAGATTTAACACTATTCTCATGTTTACCATCATAATCTACTGCTTCTGTAGAGAGTGTATAACCTTTCATATTTCAATTAATAATTATTATTTTTGTCAATTTCTCCATGGAAATGTTCTAGATTGATAGCTGTATTCGTAAGAGACTAGAGAGATCTGCCCAAAATTGTACCCTCTTTCTCTCTCTCGACAACAAGGACTAATACTTTTATACATGAAACTTTGTGTCTGAGAAAATTAATTGATTTGTTTCACTCTGTTTCGGTCTTTCTTCATTCGAATCATTTTTCTTATCCGAATTCCATCAATAAAATACTCATTAATTAAATATTGTAATGCACAACACATTATCAATGTTATCTAGATGTAATAAATATTTATCATTAACAATACAATAACTCAATCTTGTTGAATTTCTGCTAAACGTATATTATTGATGTAAATTTTTCATAATTACCAGAACACAGATTGCACCGATACAAATCGACTTGATAAAAAATAGCAAGTATCGATTTTCCCCATTAGACAAAAAGAGGAGGATTAACTTTTACATCTTCGCATTTCCTTATTGTGAAAGTGAAATCTCGCATTTAAATTTCAATTGATCGATCAGAGGAAAGCTCAAACGAATTTGGGCTTTTCCTCTTAGCCAATAATAGAGAAACTACGCACTTCGTATGCAACCATATTTATCACATGATACAAAATCTTTAAGTTGCATCATTATGTGAGAACGTGATTTCATTGATGATTTGAATTAAAGGTCTACAAATTCCTTGAATGATTTCATCGACAAATCCGAAATTTCGCGAATTAAAAGTCGATCAAAATTTATTCGTGTCAATTCTAGAATTAATCTAGCTTAAGTCATTTAGCTTAAAACTTTTAGTCAAAAGAACTAAGCTACATTTATAATCTACATTTTTTTGTTATCGATTCAAGATTAGAGACAGACCATTTTGTGATTGGATCAGCCTATAGCCAATAGAAATTATTGTCTGATCCTATTCTTTATTTTCACTAGATTACAATCGAGATATTTCAAATAAATTATTCTTGTGATGAAACAAATTGATTCAGTGATTTTATGATGAAAGAGTCTGTAAATAGACTAAATTCTATTAAATTTGTGAAAGATTTTCACTGAAAATCTTATTATTGAAATTTCTTTATTTAATCTTGAATTTCAGATTCTAAAAATAATAGTTTGATAACTTTGATTAATTCAGATTGCATTACAATTTTTACAGAGTCTCATCAAGTTTCGAAAAAATTTTAGGTATGAGTCAGAATTCTACGCTACGTTAACTAAATTGTTTTTCAAATTTGTACAAATTACATTTCTTAAACAATTAACGGATATAAAAGTTAAGATTTAAAAGTTAATGGCATTTTTGTAGCAGTTTTGAAAATTTCTTGTCATACACCATGGATAAGATTCAACTAGTTCAGCAAAAGATTGATGATGCCCTGAAGCAAAAAAACTTTTTCACAGACTTGCTCGACAAGGCATCAAAAAAGATTGGGGTTCCCAAAAACACTATTGCTTATGGCTTAATTGCGTTTCTTGCCCTCTATCTTATCATTGGATATGGAGCCAATATTTTGGCTAACATTATCGGTTTCATTTATCCAGCATATGCAAGGTAAATATTTTTGAATTATATCTATCTATTTCAGTATCAAAGCAATTGAAACTAGTCTTGCTGCTGATGACACGAAATGGCTCACTTACTGGGTTTGCTATGCTGCCTTTGGCATTGTCGAAGTTTTTGCAGATATCATTCTCTTTTGGATTCCTTTCTATTCCTTCTTCAAGTGCATCTTCCTTATCTGGCTCATGGCTCCCATAGAAAAGAATGGTTCAGTATTTATGTACTACAATATCATCAGACCATATATTTTGAAATATGAATCTGACATTGACAGTACTGTGAATATGATGAAAGATAAAACTGGCGAGATGGTCAACAATGGTAAGAATTTACAATTTAAATCTTTTGTAATTTTATTTAATTAAGCTTGCTTTAAAAATTAGACAACCTAAATTAGCATTTAAAATTTAATTTTGAAGATAATATAATGATTAATATAATTTGATAATTTTTCCCAAAATTATAGTCCTGGATAAGTTGTATTTGCCAACCATAAATTTTAATGAAAATGCAAAAGAATCCAATTGATTATGTTTAATTTTTCATTCCTTCTTTTATTCTCTTGCAGCAAAGTCTGGAATTGCAAAAAATGTTGTCAATAATTTCACCAAGAATGATTAGTATTCTATTTTATTCACTCTTCGTATACCTTTTATTAATTATGCATTATCAAATAACAACAGTTATGTGAATAATCATAGACCACCTATTTTTTATTTTTATCCCCTCATCATCGTTAATATCATCATGATAATAAATTTATTACCTTAGTTTAATTATTATGTTTGTACCAACTCTCGACAAGACAAACATCCAAGACCACAACAAACCTTTTAGACAAAAGCTTCTTCATTTTTTACAATGTTTAATTGTTAATTATTTTCCTTGAATATATGAATGCTTTTAATAATATCAAAGATATTTCTTTTCGATTCCTGTGTTTACAAATACTATAGTAGTAATTCCGTTGTAACTGCTCATAACTAACAAACCTACAAAAGCATTGAAGATTATTTTCTCTTTTGAAATTTTATTGACACTAGAATGAAAACGAAAACTATTGAATTATATAGTGACTTTAGAATAATGTTATTCATTCAAGTACACATTTTTGTTTTTTATTTCAATGAATTTCACTAGTACAGAATTTTTTTCCAATAAATTTTGTACTTCAAATTTATACATAATATGTATCACAAACTTGGGAAATCTTCTTTCTCAATACAATTCAAGGGATCTTCATGCATGGTAGTTATTATTTTTCATTATTCTTAAATAATGATTCAAAATATCATAATATTTTAAAACTTGTATTGTATTTTGAAGGGATTATAGGTAATCTTGATAATCATTAGATAGACTTTATATTCCTGTAGGACTTCAAAAAAAGTATACATTTTAATAAATCAATAAACTTAAAGGGTAAAGTAAATGTAGTGGGCTATCTTGTATACACTTTTGGAATGTCAAGATACAACTACTTCTAGGCATTTACCATGAAATTCATGGCATGAATAATGTCACAAGTATATTTCAAGATATCAGATTAGTTATCCAAATAAATGTTTCATGAAAATTGGTTTCTCCTCTTTCCGTTGATTTTACAAAAGCACCCAAAAGAAATCCGCTTTTGGATAGATTATTTTTCTCTTTGACACACTACACTTATCTCATTCTTTCATTATTATTCAATATAATATATGTATGCCTTTTTAAAGCTACTCTGAAAATAGTCTTCACCTCGAGGTTGAAGTAGACACAAGATTTATTTGCGAGCCAATAAGAATCCCCCGAAATCTTTCATATTTGTAATCTGATGATCATCTGTGAGTTTCCAACATTTTTCTAAATCTCTGCATTTCTAAAATTAGTTCATGATTTCTCGATGGAATTCTCCTGTGAATTTTTTTATCTTCAATTCAACCAGGTTTACTGAATCAATAGACCCGAGAGAACTGACACTAGTAAATAAATGATCCTAAATTAGGATTCCTAATCCCAGAGACAAGAATTAATATTCTGAGTTATCATCATGAAATACACCTTGAACTACAAATCATTAGCTATAGAATAAAATTTGTAAATTCAGCAATAAAACTATCCTTAGAAAAAACTAGAAGAGGTTCATGAACAATTTTTTCGTACCTCGATAAAATTCATTTGAGAAATCACAGTCGAAAACTTGTTATTGCTTGGGGAAAAAATAAAACGAAAATTTTTTTTACTCCATCACTTGAGCAATGGCAAATTTGAAATGAAAAGGTTGTGCGAAAACAAAAATTCTGAAAGCAAATTTTTATTTAGCACAATGTTTGATAACAAAGTCTGAGCAAGATATAGAATAAGCGTAGAATACACCATTTTAAAAATCTCATAAAGCTTTATTCAATTCAATCTGATGAAGAACAACATGTTCTATAGGATTAAAAATGAAAATAGGCATAATTTGAATAGTGCAACTCCCTTTTATTGATTGTATTTCAATTCATTTTTACCTTATCCTAAACGTATTGATGATTTTTAAATATCATACTATGCAATACGATCTGTAAACTTTGAAATCGTATTCTTCAACTACTATTACTGTATGCTAACATAAATTGTAAAGAAATCAATCATCATTTGAATTGTAAAGCTAATTGATATGAAGTTGGGAATCTATGATTTTTACGAAAACCTCGAATTTTTCATCAAAATCGATTTTAGCAGTGCTAAATTAGCACCAAATCGAAATTTGAAAAATGACCATATTTTTCATAAAAAAGTTTTTTTTCAGAATTTTCTTTTTCAAATCGTAAAAATGGACAACATGGGTAGGATTCCAAAAAAATCTTCAACATATTCGAATTTTTCGGGAAAAAATCGAGGTTTTTGTAAAAATAATAGATTCCCAACTTCATATCAGCCAACTTTAATTTCCTTGTAGACATCATTATAAATGGCTTTGGTTCTAGGTCCTTATTAAGTTTAAAATGATCATTAATCAGATTCAATGTTTGAGTATTAATAGATTTTAGGGGGAGAGGTAAGGTCAGGCATATTAAGTGCTGATCTGTAGCTTTAAGAGCCTAGAAAGCATGATGGAAACTGATCAAAACTGATGATTTTATATATTGTACTGGTGAAACAGGATAAAAATGCAAAAATTTTTTCATCTTTTTCATGTTCTCTAGAAAAACACACAAAAAGCCATTTGCATGGTTAAAAAAAAATTTTTATCTCACACATATGAATGAATTCACCGTGAAATCACCACCAGTTATGTTCACGATTGTATGAGCATAACCTTCATTGTACACTCTGGATCTTGTATTATTTATTTTTAAGCAAAAGTCTTCTTGAATAATCCATGAATAAAAGATGATGGATGAAATTTTAAAATACATTTATTACTAAAATTCTTATCAGATTATAATAATTCAATTTGTCCCAATAGAACCTCGCCATATTCCTATTGATTCAATAACCAACAAACTAAAATCGACCAATCGAAGGGCTCAAATTTATATATAGGGGAAAATATAATGTCAATCACTTTTTTGGAGTACAACTTTTCTTAAAAAATTATCGAAACTGAATAATTCACTCGGTCTTTGGTAATAAAAAGACAAGTTGAATTGTGCTAAAAGTTTTGCTGCAAACTCTTGAGATGAGATATCTAGAAAAAAAATTCAAATTCCACCGCGCCTCTGCAAAATTGATTTATTCTACTGACAGTCACTTTTCAAGTTCAGTATATCTCAAAAGATACATTTGTGTCCTAATCTAGAAATATTCTCACAAAGTTTTAGTAATTCTGAAATAAATATTCAAGCTTATCATATATTATAATATTCACTGAATATCCTGAGTGTGAATAGGAAGAAAAGTGATGCTCTCATATATTTTTTCTAACCTTCCTCATGAGTTCAGATTCTGAGCTTTAGAAACAAATAAAAATTATTCTAAAATGTTTATAATCATTAATCAGATCTCAAAGTCTAAAATATGACTGTATTTATGAAATGGTTGTACTCTTAAATACTTCAAAAGTAATTTCTATTGCAGAAAAGTTTATCTTTTACAATTCTCTCAAGCCTCAAGAATTATTAAAATTATAAGGTTATTAGTAATCTTCTCTTTTTTTCGGATAGATCAACTTCTTCAAAGGACTTGATGATACAACATCTTTTCTGAACCTACTGTATATACATTTTTAGATAGATATTATACATTTCATACGAGAAGGTTACGCCTTCTTTTCATTTAATTTTTACAGGTAGTATTACCCCTAATAGATCATATTTTGATTTCATCCAAGAATATGACAAAACAAGACTTTAGCACACTTATTGGTTAATTCAGTAAAATAATGCAGTGGAAATCAATTAAAAATTACAAACGGATCAGAACCCTGGCATTTGGCACTTTCGTTTTCATGTCATCGATGTTTAAAAGTCCTTAGACTTGTTTTCATTTGGATAAATTACTGTAAAATAAGAAGGAGAAAATGTTGGAATGAAAGTCTTTGTAAAATAGTTTGGCTAGTTTCAGCGAATAGCATTTTGTATTTAGATCAAACTTCTTTGTTCTACAATACATTGTACTATACTCCTTTATAGTATTGGTCTATGCAAGAACAATACTTTTCTTCCATTCTGATTGACACGTCATAAAGCAAGTATAATTCTTAAATTACTACAGTATAACCGTTAAAGTATCCCTTGAAATTGGTCTGATAATTACAATTACATGAATTGCAAAATGATCAGATCAGAGCTTAGCATAACATTTTATGAGTCATAACTTGAACTACTTCTTTCTATTACTATTTGAAGTTGGATGAATTTGATGAAACTTTGAATAATACTCTCACTGTTCTACGTGAGTTTATTTAATCTTTGAAACTTTAGAATTTTCATTGATCTATGTGAAACCATATTTGGTTGCACTATTGATACAATTACAATCTAATGGAAACAACAGATATCATGTATTGTGTAAATCCATCTACCAGTATTCATGTACAAGTTTATATTCTTATTCAAATAATAAGAATGGATCTGAATTTTCAGACATATACATAACATACACAGCTTCACCAAAAGGTTTTATCTCCCAAAGAGTAGTCAAGAGTACACGAATTCATCAGGTCTATATGATCCAGTATAAAAACGGTTAAATTTTTTTATAATTATCAAAGGAAGTTTCGAAATGTCATTGTATTTGAATTTAGGCCAAAGAGACAAAAAGATTAATTAAATCAAATTCATGATGCAATTGTAATTTATTTTTGTTTATTTTATTTTAAATGTTTATTAAAAATCAATTATACATTCCGACTTTATAATTTATAATTTTCATATTAACAAACTACTTATAAGTAAATGACAAAAAATAAATGAATTTAAGAGAGAAATACATACTAACATTTGAATGACATTCATGCAAGTTAAAAATTTCCATGATTATATCCAAGTGATTTAACTTTGAGTGATACCTAGTTAAACTTAAATCTGATTTCTTATTAGCTCTTGAATAGAATCTCGGGCTAGTTCTAAGTTTGGAATTTGACATTTTTACATCTTGCATTTATCTTTCCTTGACTTTTAAGTTATATAAAGTAGACCTTTCAATGAATGAAAATCAACATGAAATCCCTATACGAAATCCCTTCTCTGTTTGTTAATGTTTTATGCATAAAATCTTTTATTTCTAGGAATTTGATCGACCCGAGGATGATAGATTTGTGTGAGAAAAAGATTTTTTCTGTTTGCTCCTTTTCTGCCAAATCTTTTAAAAGATCTAGCAGGGTTTTGACTTATCTACAATTCTAATAAAAATAATTTCCATGGCTGTCTGTGAATACACTCGACTTAAAAATAAAATCATAAATTTGACCCTGTCGGTTACAGTAAGGAAGTAACCAGTTTTTTTTGATTTCTTAAAAAGAGATGAATTGATCTGAATAATATCTCAAATGAAAGAGTATTTAAAATAAGACACACTAGATATCCAAAAACAGTATACTTCAATGCATTTTAAATAAACTTCTTATGTCTAAATGAATAAATGCTATTTAGACCGTACCTATCCACAATAAAAATATATTATCAAAGATTTGATCGTGTATTTCGCACTCCTCGCTCCAGAATCAAAAGTTCACTTAGTTTTGGAACCGACTGCATTCATGATTTTCTTTTTTTATAAGCTATCGTGAAATTTGTTTTATCATATTCCTGCAGTATTGGTTTTTTGCGCGAAAAATCTATGGTGGCAAAACTAATTTCTATAGTAACACCAAGACATAATTTTGATAATAGTTTAAGCATTTTAATAAAATATTCTATCATAATTCACTTGACCAGAGAGATATTTAAATTTCATCTACACTTGTGCACCAGTTTTCGTGCTTGAGAATTTGCACACCCCATTTTCCATGTCTTTCAAAACTAAAATTAATCATCAACCTACTAAGAAGTAGGACAAGTATACGAAAAAATAATTTTTTGGTCAAAATTTTCATTTTTTCTGATTTTGATCTCAATTTTTAGGGAATTTTTTTCTGGTCAGATCAGTACCCCCGCAAGCTAGTAAATTATTCATTAAACTCGAATAAGATTCCAAATTAAAATGAGGTTTTCATGAAAAAGAATGCGTGACCCTCTAAATTCTTGAACTTGAAAATTGCAACCTTCAATTATAATTATTGCTCA
>SSNU01000272.1:260940-409362 GCA_012064415.1 Gyrodactylus bullatarudis
GTGAAGCTATGAGCAATAATTATAATTGAAGGTTGCAATTTTCAAGTTCAAGAATTTAGAGGGTCACGCATTCTTTTTCATGAAAACCTCATTTTAATTTGGAATCTTATTCGAGTTTAATGAATAATTTACTAGCTTGCGGGGGTACTGATCTGACCAGAAAAAAATTCCCTAAAAATTGAGATCAAAATCAGAAAAAATGAAAATTTTGACCAAAAAATTATTTTTTCGTATACTTGTCCTACTTCTTAGTAGGTTGATGATTAATTTTAGTTTTGAAAGACATGGAAAATGGGGTGTGCACATTCTCAGGCACGAAAACTGGTGCACAAGTGTACTTCTAGTCTATTGAAATGATTGTTTTCAAATAAAAATTTTGTTACATTTTAAATTAGTGCTATGATGGTTGCCAAGTAATGAGTGTTAGTTTAAACTAAAAGATAAATCATCCCTACTAGGCTATATAAATATTGATAATTCTCTCTCAAAAGAATCTATCTACTTACAGTTGATGTGATTTTTACTTGAATTTAGATTTATGATAGAGGATACTTTCTATCAACCTCCAAGAGGTCACACTATGGGGATTATTCAGAAAGCTTCTACCTACTTGAAAGTAAAAGCAAATTCATGGGAATTGGTTAATTTTAGAGAATATTCGAGTCTCTTCTATTGTGTAGACTGGAAGTAATCTCAGAAAATGGATAAATCTTTAATCAATATTATTCAAGCCAGCCATATGGGATCAGACATTTCGATTAGGTTAGAATGCAGTTGTCCTCTCTTATTTTTTCAAGTATACTTTCAAAATAGAGTAAATTCCAAAATTAGCGCATATTTTGATTTTTTTCCAAAATTAGCGCATATATTCAAAATGCCATGAGCTTTATCGAGTTTTAACAAACTACAAGAATTTATTGAATGGAATGTCCGTATAAATATTGGATCCAAATGTGATATTGTGATAAAACAAGATCAAGGGGGTAAATAACCTTTTTATTATGAATAATTTTAATTTTGCAATCATTTAACTTTGGAATAAATTTAAAAAATATGCGCTTAATTTGGAATAAATTTTAAAAATATGCGCTAATTTTGGAATAAAACCTTTTAAATAGATTAATTTTGCAAATATATGCGCTAATTTTGGAATTTACTCTTCAAAATAATAATAAGAATTCTAACAGCAGAATAGATATAAGAACCTTGTCGATTGTCTATTGATAAAATGAAGAATTGGCTCTTTTTATGCCTGTTTAGTGAAAAGATGGTTTAATTCTTGCATCATTTGGACAACCAATCAAATGATACAAGTCTTCTTATTGGCTACTCTAGTCATTGCAATAAGCCTCGGAGAGCCTTTCAGGAATTTAGCATTTATTCCAGTTATGAGTGGACCCAGTGGATTTATATTTCCTTGTATAATATTATTGATAATATCAATTGAACAGATACAGGGTGAGTAAAATTTACAAAATCTACATACTTTTTTACGAATCTAATTTATGCTATGTGAAACTTTGAACCAAATAAATAACTATTGACGCTGGATAGATTTTTCAATTTCATTTTACCTGAGTGAAAATGTGGTTCGAATTATATACTTACGGTTAGTATGCTTACTTACGTGAGTAAGCATATTTGCTGCTACATCATTCGAATTCTCCTGAATAGCCTGTTCAAATTCTGACCTAGGCTAGAAATCGATAATTTGCAAAACCTATATCTTCTGTACAATATCTATATTTTTCTTAGTATAAATTCTAGTTTAAGCTATGTGAAACTTTGAACTAAATTTCTCATAAAATATGGTTATTAATTGTTCTTGATTAATTTCAAAAATGGCGATTTTTCGTTGAATAGAAATCAGAGAAACATAATTTTCAGTGAACAACTAAACTCCTAAGAAAATAAAGTTATTGAGCTATTAAGTTTGTTTCATTTGGATCTCTTTGTAACCAATTTGAATAGAGCTCACACATTAACAGGATATTCACATTAGATTTAGTCATTTGAGAGATATTTAAAGATATTTAGGTGGCTTGTATTCGAAAATATTTCAAAAATACTTTAAAAACTATATGCAACTAAATTAATTAACGAATTATAAATACATTTTTTCAAATTCTCATCTGATTACTATGAGGAAAAACGACTGATTCTGAAGGTTTGGTTAAGAAAAGAAGAATCGAGAATAGCATTTTAATATGGTCACTAGCTAATCAATGAAAACACTCCAAATTCTTTTATACTACTGAACAAGTAAAACATACATGATAATGATACACAATAGATCTCATAATTTAATTATCTTTTTTTGACGAATTCTTGTGTTGTTTATTTAATTCTGTTGAAATATTAATAGTTTCTGCATATGCAAAGATCATCTCCAGAATAGCTTCATATTGCATAGTTTTGAACAACTTGATATTTGTTCGTATTGATTGATTTTTATTCATTGAACATTTATGGTTGATTCTTTTATTGATTTATGAAATTTATCCATTCTCCAAAGGGGTTTATAGTCTCGCATTTACATTTAGTTTGTCCATTTACCAATATTTTCGAAAATTTTATAACTCTAATAGTTTGTCAGATTTCCGGATCAATTAAAGTTTTAATTCAAACCCAGAATGTGAACTTGGATTAGTAATATTTTTGGCCTAATAGTTTAATGTTTTATGAAAATTTTGAAATAGACTCGATACCAAAAGGACTAAGAGTTTTAAACAAATAAGTATTTACTTGAGAAAGAAATAATTTTTCTTTGAAAGATAAACATTGATACGGATACATTTAATCTTTGAACAACATTCTTCCAAGACTTAATAATTATTTAAATATTAAATGCATGTCAGTCATTTTGATTAATAATTTTCTTTAAGGTGCCAGATCTGGTAAGTTTTAACATTTCCATATAACCATTGTGGTATTTGTGAACCGAATAAAAATGTTTTTGTTACCAAAGTTTATCAATTAAAATTTAAATGAATTAATGCAATCGGTAGTATCTTTTGGCACTCCTCGCCCCTAGAACCGTTCCCTCTTGTTTTTATGGCAGTTAAAAAAATTAATTATTCAAGATTTGATTTTCTTACAATTTAAAGCATTCTACTTTTAACTCCAGAGAATTTTTTTCATGACTCACGTTTAATCTTTTATCTATTATAAATTATATATCATAATGGGTTGTGAATACACTGATTACGAATCAACAGTTATTTCAGGCAATTGAATATTTGAATTTTACGAGCGTGATGGAAGATTGGAAGATTGGTTTACGAAAAATTTCAATTATTGTAATTAAAAAATCAACTTTCTTTGAATTGGTATAGCACAAGTTAAATTTATGAATAGTGCAGCACCTATACTTACAAAGGTAACTAGAAATATTTCGTTTTAGGTGCTTAGGTAACAAATCCCACAGGAACGTCTTATTTGGTAATGGATTAGCCCATGTCGCTGAATGTTACAGCTCAAGTTAAATTTATCTTACCTCTTAGGGTTTATACCAAAAATGAGCCCAAAAATTTCCAGAAATAACCCCAAAGGAGAAACTTTTTTCAGAAAATGACCCCAAACATTTTCAAAAGAAAATAATTTTTAAAAATAACAAGAAATAATTTTTTTCAATACTAAATTACATTACGTTTTTTTTCAGCTCTTGATTTCCATCTTAACTAGTTTTAAAATTTTAACTCAATAAAGAGGCTCTCAACTTGGGAAGATTCATCTCGTTACATTTTAAACTATTGAATACATTACTATTCTATGATGATTGAGTCAATTTTTGTATTCAAGGAGACTGGTGCTATGATTATTATCATGGGAAGAAAGATTCTATGAGCTATTGCTTCAACTATTGTTGCGGAAATTATACGTATCGGTATTGCTGTTGGAATTGTTACGACCGATTCAATTACAATGCTACATTTTGCACCATAGGCTACGTGCTTGGTGGGTGAGTTTAACTTTTTCCAAATCAATAAAAATCTTTCCTCAATTTGGAATGCAACAGTTTTCAAAAAATTTATTTTTATTTACAGCGTATTCGGAGGAATTGTTGTCCTGTTTGGATTAGTCTTTTGCTGTTTGAAGCTCTTCTCCAAGAGTTAATTCATATCCGGAACATTTTTTATGAAAAATTCAGAAAAAAATTATTTTTAAATAACTTCAGATGCTTTGAACGATAGAATTTAGACTCATTTGGCTCTGTAACCAGTGGATATTGTAAAGAACGTTTATAAAAATATAAAAATGCTGACGCAATCTACTTTTCAGAAAAATTTTTGTTAGAAAAAAATTCTTGTATTATGAAACTATAGGTACAAAAAGATAAAAATATAACCTACGTAGCTTATAAATAATATGAATAATATTCATTGAATATCAGAACGGAAATTTTTCAATGCAACTGCTTTCATTACATTATTTGGCTTTTTATGAAGTTGGGAATCTATGATTTTTACAGAAATCTCGATATTTTCATCATATATTCGAATATATTAAACATTTTTTTGGATCCTACTCATGTATCCCACTTTTACCAGTTGAAGAAAAAATCTGAAAAAAAATTATTTTTATGAAAAATATGGTAATTTTTCAAATTCCCATTTGGCGCCAAAATCCCATTTTTCGAACTTTGAGCTGAAAATTTTCGTTGATTTGAAAGTGGGAGAGTGATCAAAAATTGTTTTTCAGGATGAAAATTATACAAAAAAATCAATTCAACTGAAGCTATTCCAAAAGAACCATTTACATAATTTGCAGTTGCCTTGGCCCAATCGATTTTTAATTTTTCTTTTCTACATCTAATAATAGAGAAGTTTTTTGGTTTTTCATCAATTGGAAGTGTTTCAAGAATTTTACAATTTCATTAACATAAATTTCATTGAACTAATATTTATAATCATTTAATTGAACCAGGATTAGAGATTGATAAGACCTGGCGAAATATATATTTCTCTAATTAAAAAATTCTTTTTTTATACTGACAATGATGAATAACTCTATGGGAATTTCGGACGTATATGTAAGTATACGTGAATATTTAATACATAATAAAGAAATATTTGGTCAAACTGATCGATTGCTTTATTGTTTGAGGAGTATTGCCGAGATTCTTCGAAAATATTTTCTGATTCTAATGAACTATTTATTAAGAGGATTTAGAAGACGAGTGAACATTTAGTTATAAAGCTTATATTTCACCGGTTAAGTTGAAGAATAGTTTTTCAGTCTTATTTCTCTTCAAGGTTACTTTTGAAATAAGAATTCTATCAGAATATAAACATATATGGTGTCCTTATAAGAGTCGATAGTCTATTAATAAAATGAAGAATGTAATTCTTTTCATGTCTGTATGATATAAAAATGGCTTATTTCTATACAAAACCAATCAAATGATTCAAGTCTTCTCATTGGCTAATCTTAATGCATAGTACATTGTACAATTTAGTCAATGATTATAGTCATTCGGAGAGCCTTTCACGAATAAAGCATTTATTCCAGTTATGAGTGGAACAAGTGGATTTATATTTCCCTGTATAATATTATTGCTAATATCATTTGAACAGATACAGGGTGAGTAAAATTTACAAAATCTACATATTTTTATGATCCTAATTTAATCTAAATTTCATTCCCTGAGTGGAAAGAATTGATACCAGTTATAAGAATATGGCCTTTTATTTCGTGGTATCCTCATCAACTTTCACATGCTAGATTTATATAAAGATAATTTTGTACAAAATATTGATTCTAAATTTGATTGGCTGTTCTCTGGTGCGTGTGTCTTAGAACTGGCATCAACCCCTTTTACTAATTGAATCATCTGTAGTTCAACTGAAAACAGAGATCAAAGAGTTTCTCTCTCGAAATAAATTTGATTCATTTCAAAAATGTCCATTTTTCACAAAATCAAAATCAGCGAAGCATAACTTTCGGGAATTTCTCCTTCACCCACACACCTGTAATGTCATCCCCTAGGTTCTTGTATAAAATAGAATAATTAGAAATCAAAGCAGCATGATTTTCGTTTTTTAGATGTCTGGTCACCGCAGTATCTTTATTGAGGTGATTATGAGATCTTGTTGACAACTTCCTAATTGTATGTCCTATATACGAAGCACCACAGTCACACTGAAATTTTTAGATCAGAGTCTTTACTTGAGGGTAAATCCTTATGGAGGTTTGAAGATTTTATACAGTATCATATTGTTTTATAGGGAAACTTTGTTGGACCGATATACTAACCTAAAATGACCTAATTGACATGATGAGAATTTACTATTTTTACAAAAAACTCGATATTTTTCTCCGGATTCAGAAAAAAAATAATTTTTTGAATTCTAAATGGAATAAACTAATACGTTGTTGATGTCCAAAAAAAATTTAATCTGACCAAAATTAGCCCAATTTTTGGATTTCGAAAATGCCCCAAATTTCCACTTTTTCAACTTTTAAACCCAATATTTTCATCGATTTCGATGATTCGAAGCAGAGAAGTACTGATATTTGGGATCAACATTAGACGAAGAACTCGAATTCACCTGCACCGTGAGAAATCGAACCATTTGAATTTTTCGATTATTACGAAAGAAAATTATTCAAAATCTTGAAGTTTAACTTTTTCTCGGAAACAGTAAGATCTTCGTTATCTCTATGGCCAAATTTGAATTCTTTGTCTAGTGTTGATCCCAAATATTAGTACTTCAAAATAGTAAATTCTCATCTTAATGTCAACTTAATTTCAGAACGCAAGGGGCTAATTTTGGTATTTAAAATATTTCTAAGGTCATTTATGAGAATAACCCTCAAGTTTGTTTCATAATAAATTTAACAGGAAACCCTTGAATAATCTTTACATTTTTAAAGATAGTCGTTTGAGAGATCTTGAGCGGGCGTTTTGTATATGAAATTTATTTCAGAACTATTTTTTAAAACTGATTGAAATTAGTTAACGAATTATGAATGCATTTTTTCAAATTCTCATCTGATCACTAGAGCCTCAAAAAATAATACCTAAAAATAAATTTTTAAGATCTAAATTATTTGAAAAGTATCATTTTTTCGATTTTAAGGTGTTATTTTAATACTTTATCCCGAATTTACAGCAAATATCTTTGGTGAACTACTTACAAGTGCACCGAATAAAAGTTCGAAAAACAAATTAATGTTGAAATTGATCTAAAACATCGAGATAATATCCAAATTATTATCTTCTAGGCTATTTTTGACAATTTTTAGACAATGAAAATCATCTCTCTACCTCAAAAAATGAGGATTGAGTTCATTGATATGAATGAAATAAAATGTCATAATAAATTATTATTTTAATGTCTTATCTTAAAAATTATACATTTTAAGACCTTACATCTTTGAACCCTTATGCCATAATGGAAAAATTTATAGTTTTAAATTGATTTCAGAACAGAAGGAATAGGTGGTAAAAATAAGCATTTTAATACTTTTTGACAATCAGTGATTACTATTGGGTAAAAACTACTGAATCTGAAGGTTTGGAAGATTCTTCTTAGAAGAATCGATTATAGAATTTTAGTTACGAGCTGAAAGTGAAATTGGCATAAATATTCCAAATTCTCTTATGACATGTTACTTCAGAACAAGTAGTATATCATCATAGATATCAGAATTTAATTATCTTGATGAATTTTTACATGTTTTTTGTATGTTTCTACTTCAATTCCGTTGAAAGAGTTTCTGCATATGCAAAGACTATCTCCAGAATAGCTTCATATTGCATTGTTTTGAAGAACTTCAAATTTGTTCGTATTGATTGAATTTCAATTAGAATATTTGTGTTTTATTGATTTATGCTTTTCTACTAAGGTTTTTAGCCTTGAATTTACAAAAGGTATTTGAAAGTTTAAAAAGTATTATTTATATTAATAAGGAAATAAGCTAAAGAAGTAAATACTGTACGCAGATTGTGAAAAGTACAAATCACCATATTGTATGATCGTGTAAAGAAAAACTTTCTATTCTCAAATATGATTTGGAATCTTCAATCTAAGGAAAGAAACCAACGGAAAAATTAGCTATCAGACATACTTTACTAACAGTTTGTAATTAAGTCATTTTAATCAAATTCCTCAAAAAGTTGTTGAAATGAAGATGAATTATTATGATGATATGAGCCCGATTTCGACGGTTTAAGGCAATAAGATATTTGGGATCAAAATTAGACAAATATCCGTATCTAATTGCCGCAACCGGTCGATTTCGGGCTCATACAATATTCAGAAAAATTATTCTTAAAGAGGACATTTACCTTTTACAGTAAAAATATTTCTATTGAAACATCTTATTTTTTACCCCCTAATTATGAATTAATAGTGAATTTTCACATTTTCACAAAAACTCACTTTTTTTCCTATCTAAATGTATAGAAATCACTTGCTGCATTCTGATTGGTCGAGATAAATAATACTTAGTTAGGGGCTAAATATTTGTGTTTCAATAAAAATAAGATGTTTTAATAGAAATAGTTTTACTGTAAAAACATTCTTTTAAGAATGTAAATATTAAATGCATAACAACCATTCTGATTAATGATTTTCTTTAAGGTCCAAGAACTCGTAAGTTTTAACATATACCATAACCATTGTGTGAACATCTGTTAACCGAATAAAAATATTGTTACAGCAGCCATTCAATCAAAATTAAACGATCAATTCGATTACAATACTACATTTTACACCTTAGCCTACGTGCTTGGTGGGTAAGCGTAATTTTTTTGCAACAGGTTTCATGAAATTTATTTTTATTTGCAGGGTATTCGGAGGAGTTGTTGTCCTGTTGATTTTAGTATTTTGCTGTTTGAAGCTCTTCTCGAAGAGTTAATTCATATCCGGAACATTTTTTATAACAAGTTCAGAAAAAAAAATTATTTTTGAATAATTTTATATCTTTGGAAGATAGAATTTACACTCATTTGACTCTGTACAAAGCGGAAATTGTAAAGAACGTTTATAAAAATATAAAAAAAATTTAACGCAATCTATTTTCAGAAGTATTTTCTGTTAGAAAAAAGATCTTATATTATAAAAGAGTTTACGCAATTTACTTTTCTGAAGTTACAAAAATATGAAAATAAAATACAATCCATACCTTTTAAAGACCAACAAGAAAGAAATAAAAATCAAAAGCATAAATGACTACTCCAATACAGAAATTTTAAACACAACTTTCGTAGGAAAAAAAATCCAAAGTCAAGTTAAAGTAAGATTCAAAAGCAAAACTTTCATTTCGAATGACAAGTAAGAAAAAAATAAATTCAATAGGAAAGTTTACAATGCCAATTTATTAAAAAATCAGCGTAAAAGAGTAAAAAATCAGGCATCTGCCAACGAATAGGAAGCCGATCGATTCCATCAGCGTAAAATTATTGACTTTTTGAATCGAAAAAGTTGATAAGGCCATTTTCGACCTCTCCTTTATGTGGAATTTTTTGCCCTTTAAAAAGTGTTGCATCGACCTGAAAAGATGATATTCTGATGGGGCTAGACTAGGTCAAGACTATAAGGAGGATGTTCTATGAGATCAATATTCTCATCTTGAAAAAAATTTTTGACATCTCTTCCCAGATGCGGTCGGGCGTTATCTTGTTAGAATGGAATCCTTCCGAATCTTGGGAATTCTTCCTTTAATTTGGCAACCATTTTCCTCAATGAGTCAAGATATCTTTGAGAAGTGACTGTCTGTCCATAATCCATTAATTCATAGTGGATTACTCTTTTTCTTGTCCAGAAAACTGTAAGCATCACTTTCTTTGAGAACCTGTTTGGAGAGGGTTGAGTTGCTTTCTCACCAACTTTTACGACTCTGATCCTGAAGATAGATCCATTTTTCGTCTTTTGCAAGGATATTCTTCAGAAAATTGTTATAACTTAGTCTGTGAGAGAGTCTTCAAAGCTTTTCCATTTTGTGATTCATTGAGGTCATGGGGAACCCATTTTTCGAATGAATTTAAATTCGCAAATTTGTGAAGTTCTCTTCTCGCAGAGCACGTAGAACTGAAGAATGACTAATATATATTCAAAACAGAAGAAATTGCTCTTGAATATGATGATAGTTGCTCTTCAATTGCTTCAATAATCAAAGATTTTTCGAGGGTTTGATTTTGATTCATCATCAAATGAAATCTTTCCTTCTACGAAGTTAGAGTGCCAACAAAACACAGTAGCACGCTTTATTAATATTGGCAAGTTTTACTCCTAGTTTTTGACTTTCTTCTATCAGGTTCAATAAGAAAGAAAAGAAAGCTACTCAGATTGAAAATATTCAATATAATTTAGAGATTCATAAATTTTTAGATCTGATTATCCATAATTAAAAACACGAGTCAAACGGAAAACTAAATGCACCAATGAATTTCTTGGTGTATTTGTACTTTTCGCGATACATTGCGCTCTAATTTTTTCGGATTGGAGTGGCCATTGAGTTATGCAACCGATTGTAGGTAATAGAGGGGTAAGATAATCGAACTTTAAAGCCTTAGAGTTAGAGAAAGGATCAGCTTTATAGATTATCTTTAACACTGAAAGTTTCAATTGAAAATTTATTACATGGAATGAACTCGTTAAAAAATACAATATTACTCTTTCCTGCTTCTGTAAATTCAGTGAAGAATTCAAAATGTTTGACAAAACAAAATTTACCTAAAAAAGTATATTATCTCTCGATAATCTACGAAGTAACCCAATAAACTCTTATCAAAAACAAGTTAATATTTTTATCCCAATTGTATTTTACTAGAAAAATAACTAAATAAGAGAGAGAGAGAATGGCAGAACCAGAACCTGAAGGAACAACCGCTGAACCTGAACCACAAGATGATGCAGATAATGGCGGAGATGAAGCTGGGGAGGATGTTGAAACAGATAAAAAGAAAGAAGTCAAGGCTGAGGAGAGTGATTCTCCTACTGAAACTGAACTAGATGATATGCAATTAGAGGACATTTTAACTGTCAAGAATATTGGCCTAATCGGTCTGTCCTTCGTTATCGGTATGCAAATGTGCAAATATCAAGAGGCCAAATGCAATAAAAAGGCCAATGAAGAGGGTGATTGCTGTTGCTGCTGTCCACCTTCATCGATGAATCAGCCAGCTCAGAATTGCTGTTGCTGCTGTCCACCTTCGTCGATGAATCAGCCTAGTCAGATTCAGCCAGCGCAGAACTGCTGTTGTTGTCAAAATCAAAATCAGAATCAGAATTATAATTCTAGTCAGAGTCAGCCTATCCCAAAGTGTTGCTGTTGTTGTCATGCCAATCAGCAACAACCTCAACAACAAATTCCGACATTTATACAACAGCTTCCACCCCCTCAATCATATCCACAAGTAACACAAACACAACCTCAGTATGTATGTTGTTGTACGATACCATCAGCTAATAACAACTCAAACAACTTTAGCTGTTGCCAACAGTTACAACAGGCTTTACAACAACAGGTGACACAACAGCAACCGATTCTACAACAAGTGCCAACGTCGCAGCAACAATGCTGTGTGCCGATATGTCTCCCTGCTCCGGTTCACTTAAGCAGTAGTAATCCAAATTTAAGTGCATTATTTGAATGTTTCCCGGTGAATGTGCCAAACTTTCATTGCATGTGTTGAAGATTATTTTTGTCAAACATCATCTACTTTTAAGTATACATGATAATATATTTTGTGTTTTTTTACAGATAACTTTTTGATAATTAAGGCAGTCAAAATGTTAAAGTGATGTGGGGCACACTATAGATACTTTTAAACCAATAAGTGTATTTTCATTGTATGAATCAGAATCCTAGTTTCAACAAGACAAGAATTTTCCATAGTACATGACTATGAATGAACCGTTATTGACTTTTTAAAATAGAGAATATCTATTTTTGAAATTTTAATTTTTCAGAATAAAAATGCTATTTTCTTACTGCCCTAATTATTACTAATAAGCATTTTAATCCCACTTTCAATATCAAACTCTTATTTTGATGAAAACCCAAGCATTTCCACAAAGGTTCGAATCCTATATAATTTCTTGATTCATTCTAATACTGATTACTTCCATTAAACAATGATGTATTTTTGAAATCATTTAGTTATCAAATTCATTTGATGATTTCATCAGTTGGTTAATCATCCATGAAATCTGAATCGAATGTTATATGAACACAATAACAGGTGATTTTATCAAGATTCAAATAAGAAATTCAACTGGATAAGTTATGAAAAAGCTTGCTTTCCTCTTGAGCACTCTTATTCTGGTGATAATAACCCAAGTTCATCATATCCAAAGTCAGTTTTACTTCAAAAATATTGACTCTGTGTCCAGGTGCCGAATTTTGTAACTATTTCAATGGAGTTCTCGGTAATCGTAGATATTGCATCAATTATTGTTGCGGTAATAAGACCTATCAATATTGCTGTTGGACATGTAGTGATGAAATTCGTTATGACAAAATATCCTGCCGTGTTGGCTACATATTCATGGGGTAAGTCGATGTTAACTCAGGTTCCATTTATTCAGATCGATTCTTGGGATCATCACCCTAACAATAATATCTTGTGTCTTTTTCGGCTGCAAGCAATGGGATGTTTAATAAAGAAACATTTTAGTTCAAGATAAATTCAGTGTCGGCCATGTTAACCAGTTAACCAATGAATAGGGGAATTTATTTTTTCTACACAAATCTCAATTTTTCTTCTTAAAATGAACAGAAAATAATCGAAATTTCCAAATAACCAAGAAATAGAATTTCCTCTTTCAAAAAAAAGCTATATTCGATTGCATTGCCTATTTCTTATCAAACTCTTGGTCGCTCAGTCTTCAAAATCTTAAATAATAGTTCGAGCATTTTTTTATTCGGCAAAATCAAAATCAGATTGAAAACAAATTTTTTCATGGGAAAATAATTCTAGACAATATTTTAGAGAGTTTTAGAGAACTCGATCTATAGAGAAAAACATAATCGATTTTGTGCTTATTTCAGAAAAAAAAGTCCGATTTCCAAGACTGTTATAGAATGAAAGAAATTGTCTTGATCTATAAAAGATATATATTTGAATTTCATAATGAAAGAACAAAAGAATATATTGTTCATCGAAAAATACTTGATATCGACGTGAGCTTTTCTCTATTTTAGTTCTATTCTTCTTTGTTTTTCCTGAAAAAAAATTTGGATCAAGAGTAAATTTTTAAATATTTTTGCGGACAACTTACAAGATCGATCAAACAAGGATATCTTCGTATAAAGTTTCCTGCTGAAACCGGGAAGTCTGAATTTTTCTCAAACATTCCTTGTAAGAACTTTTTGAATCCATAGATGGAAGCTATCAACCGAAAGGGAAATACATAGAGCAATAATGCCGCGAAAATCAAAATTATTGTGAATATATTCGTAAGCCATGGAGATTCCCAAGAGAACATCCTACATAAAAATATAAAAATAAATCAACGACAATTTCAAAAAACCATTTAAAAGAAGAAATTTGTTCAAGATTATATCATGCTAGAAAATAGCATTTTTTCAGATCATAATTTTACGAGGATCCAGAATTTGCTCATTATTGTTGTTGAATCGCCTGTTAACAGATTAGCTCCTTTTGAGATTTGAATTCTGCGCCCTAAATTTTTTTTTTTTTGAAATTGAAACATTTATATTTATTTATAGAATTGATTTGTACAAATAACGGAACAGGGAAAGAGTGTTCAATGTGCCCGGTGTGGGAGGGTTTGAAAATACAGTTGAAATGAAGTTCATTAATGAAATCAGTACTTTATTCTATATATATTTTCGCATGTTTAAAACAGCTTTTAACAATTTTAGTAGGAATTCCATACATTTTCTGATATTTTCAATGCATCCCAGAGACTGATTTTTTCAGTAAATGAATGCTCTAACGCGTAACTTCTGTACCTATCCTTGAAAGACTTTATTATTCCTTGATCAAGAGGTTGAAGCAGGCTTGTTGTATTAGGAGGTAAAAAGAGAATTATAATGTTATCTGGAACATTTGTATCATTATGGCCATTGAAATTGTCCAGAAGGAGTGGTACTCTTCTTTCACCAACATATTGACTAAATCCAATAAGCCACTCCTGGAGATTTTACGTCTTAATTCAAGCTTGTTAGACATTATAATGAAATCAAAACTTTTTTAGCTTCATCAGAATAATTAATGAAATGAATTAGGCTTAGAACTACCAAATCTTTTAAGAAATAAACTGATTTCATTAATGAACTTCATTTCAACTGTGAAAAACCAATTCAGATTCAGAGTTATTTTCGATGCTAACTTTTTATCGATGAACAAATATTTTCTGTTTTAGTTTAGGTGTGAAAAGGGGCTTGATTGTAACTCTAGTTATCACACCAGCTGTTATATTACAATTTATATTTCTCAATTTACCAAAATTACATTGAGGCTTACAAAATCTCCATTTTTCGTCCTACATTTGTGAGACATGGCTCAATCTTCTTGAAATTGTATAACCTATATTTTGATACCAGGTTTGAGATAATTATGATGAATTTCAATTTTCTCGCGTTCTGATTGGTCAATCATAAAAATGTGCAAGGGATAAAATCCTCCCGCTCAATCGATAGTTTGACTGTAGATACTTTTAGTGGAAAAATTCTTTATTTTGGAATTAGCTCATAGCAACCTAGAATCGTCTTAAACCCTTTACTTCATTTATAAAACAAGAAAAACTTACATTGTAATTCTCTCAAAGAGAGAAGATGTGTTGTGGAGAAACTCATCGAAAAGAAATGTATTCTTCTGGAATGACTTGCAAAATTCATTGAAATTTTTCTTCTTATTATCCTCCTTCTGGTGGGAAAAAAAAGAAATCGATAAATATTTGGATGTAACACCTTGAAGAGGATTCCTATGGCCTCTCTCTTCAATCATTCCCGTGCCGAAACTATTTCACAATTTTCATAAAACCCAAAATTTACCTATGAAAATTATTTGGCCAAAAATATTATCAATGCAAGTTGATAATTTTTGCGTCAGTTTAAACTTTAATTGATCTAAAATCTGCCAAACTAATAGAGTTACAAAGGTTCGAAAATATATGTATACGTCCAATGGACATTTTCCATTGGCACCGAAAGGGTTAAGAACTATAATCTTTAATTAAAATTATAACAAAAGAATTATATTCAAAGAGATATGTACATTTCGCCAGGTCTCGTCAGTCTCAATTCCTGGTTCAATATTTAATAAAATTTTTTTGAATGAAAATTGTAAAAAATTTCTCTTGAGCAATTCCAGTTGATGAAAAACCAAAAAACTTTTCTAGTAGGTAGAAAAAAAAATTAAAAATCAATTGGGCCATGGTAGTTCTAAATTGTGTGTATAGTTCTTTTGGATACATAGACTTGGATCTTCTTTCATGATATAAAATTTCTCTCTGATTTTAAGGTCCATACTTTGATCGCTTGAATTCTTACAAATTATCTTGAAATTACTTTCATTCGCCTCGCAACCGCACCTATCAATGGGTATCTTAATTGATGAACTATTCTTGCTCAGATGTTCATTGATCACACGGGTGGTGATGGGCAACTTTTTTTGAGGAAATTTTTTTCAGACAATGCATTTCTGGTGCGAAATTTAATGCTGATTCCGATCATGATCATTATCCCTAACCTTCTCTGTGTTCGTCCTATATACCTAGCTCCACATGATGCCTGAAAGCAGTAAATGAGATTTGACTGTTCCGATTCGTTCAGCTTATCTTTAAGTTGAAATTTGAACAGACTTGTGGTCTTGTATACAACCTTCAATTGTATATCATTATAATGTTCATTTACAAGTAAATTCAATTTTCTTCTTAGTTCATAGCTGAAACCATCTCCTTTAAAGTTTTATTTTTTATTTTTTTTTACAATTTTCATTCAAAACAATTCATAAAAACAATTTTATTAAATATTGAACCAGGAATTGAGACTGGCGAGACCTGGCGAAATGTACATATCTCTTTGAATTAATTCTTTTGTTATAATTTTAATTGATGAATATTTCCAGTTATCCGGACGTATATGAAAATGTATGTTTATTTTTATCTAATTATAATCTTTAAGGTTTTAATATGGATCTCACTGATGAGTAGCAGATTTCAAATTTTCATGGTTTTTAACATGGTTCAGAATCTAATTCAGTTCTTATCATTTTTATTTCAGTCACTAGTGATGAGTGCTATAGTCATTTATTGTCTCTAATTCAATGCGGACAAGCCACACATCACAGGGATAAGACTCGGCGTATATCTAATTTATTAGCTAGTAACGAAACAATCCAAAAATGTATGGCAGGAAACTTTTTCAACTCGAATTCAAAAATAGGAAAATTAAGTCTTGTTTTCGGAGAATTATTACTTAAACTTCCATATGAGTAAGTTTCTTTGTACAATTGGATCGAATCAAATTTTCTAGGGAAACTAAATTGAAGTCTCGTGAACAGAGCTGGTCGAGTGAACCTTTGCGAGAAATTCCGTGAATATTTTCGGTACACTCCTGATGAATTATAATAATAGGTAAGAGAAATCATACTGAATATTTCTTGCTGTTAAATACTATTTAATAAATAGCAAATTTTGGCTTTACTAAAGCTAGTTAATATGAAGATGAGAATTTATGATTTTTACAAAATTCTTATTTTTTTCATCAAGAAATCGAATTAGATCAAGATTTTTTGAAATCTAGATCATGAGGCCCTCTTTCACGGTACGGAGAAAAAAAATTTAGAAAAAATCAATTTTTAAGAAAAATACGGCAAATTTGAAATCTTGAAGGAGCGCCAAATTCCCATTATTTTTAAACTTTGAGTTGAAATTTTTTGTTGGTTTCAATGTGAGAGAGTGATCAAAAGTTAATTCTTAGGATCACAATGAGACAAAGAAATCAAATATGCTGAATCTGGTTTTGAGAATCAACCCATAATCATGTAAAAATCAAATTTTGATTTTTTCATCATTTTCCCTACTTGAAAGTAAATGATGTTTGATATTTCAAGATCCCAGAAAAATGACGAATTTATCAAAATTTTTATTATGATCATCGGTTTTTTTGTCTTATTTTGATCACTCTCTCACATTGAAATCAACAAAAATTTTCAACTCAAAGTTTAAAAATAATGGGAATTTGGCGTTCCTTCAAGATTTCAAATTTGCCGTATTTTTCTTAAAAATTGATTTTTACTAAATTTTTTTTCTCCGTACCGTGAAAGAGGGCCTCATGATCTAGATTTCAAAAAATCTTGATCTAATTCGATTTCTTGATGAAAAAAATAAGAATTTTGTAAAAATCATAAATTCTCATCTTCATATTAACTAGGTGTATGTCACTAATTGGGAAATTAACAGATCTGAATTCCTTATATCTATTCCTCTAGTCAGATATAAAAGATTGCTTACGTCTTGATCAAATTCACCATTGATAGTCTCATTTTTCTCTGGGTCATAGAGTTCAGAGAAAGTCTTGAGAAAGGGAAACGACCAAATACACACGAGAAAGAATATGGGTATCATGTATAATTGACCAAACCAAACAATTGTTTGAAAGAATATCAAGGCGAAAATACTTTGAATTGGTTGGTCCCACGAGATTAAAAATTCTAGTGATCGCTTAGCATCATTAAAGTTGTCATAGAAGCGTAGGACTCGATTAGCATTCTTCTTAATTCTCTAAAATTGTATTTGGAATAGCTTTACTCACTTGATAGTATTGTTCCACTTGCTGAAATTTTAAAATTTGTCATCTTTAGAGGCCAACTCTATTAAATCAATAAATTATGCAGTAAATTTATCACATAACTACAATTATAAATTCTAAAAATACTTTGAGCTAACCCACAATAAGCACGAAAGGAATTAAGTAAACGAATAACCCAAAGAGTGGTCCCTAGTGGTCTGAAGGAGAAACAGTTAACTCATGATAAAACAAAAAAGGGCAATGAAACATGGTTCAAGTCAGAAGAAGACCTAGCAAAATAAAACGTTATTTTTATAATTTTTTATTCTTTAACCTTCCTTTATCTTGATCCTGAAGAATTTCTTTTCACCACACTCCCACTTTCAAATCAAAAAAAAGAATTCAGTTCAAAATTCAAAAAAAACAGTTTAGAAAAATTACCAAATCAAAGTACACCTAATTAATATGAAGATGGGAATTTATGATTTTTACAAAATTCTTATTTTTTCATCAGGAAATCGAATTTGATCAAAATTTTTTGGAATATAGATCATAGGTTCAACTTTGAGGATCTGAAGAAAATAAATTTGAAAAAAATCAAATTTTAAGAAAGTTATGCCATATTTCAAATCTAGCGATGGCGCCGAATTCCCATTTTTTTGAACTTTGAGTTGAAAATTTTTGTTGATTAAAAAGTGAGAGATGGATCAAAAGTTGATTTTTAGGAACACGATTAGTCAAAGAAATCAAATATGCTGAATCAGATTTTGAGAATCCGCCCCTCTTCTTGTGAAAATCGAATTTTGATTTTTTGAACATTTTCACAACTTGAAAATCAAAGAAATTTTGATGATTCAAGATCCCTGGAAATTGGCGAATCCATTGAAATTTTTATGCTCATAATCGGCTTCTTTGACTAATCGTGTTCCTAAGAATCAACTTTTGATCCATCTCTCACTTTTTAATCAACAAAAATTTTCAACTCAAAGTTCAAAAAAATGGGAATTCGGCGCCATCGCTAGATTTGAAATATGGCATAACTTTCTTAAAATTTGTTTTTTTTCAAATTTCTTTTCTTCAGATCCTCAAAGTTGAACCTATGATCTATATTCCAAAAAATTTTGATCAAATTCGATTTCCTGATGAAAAAATAAGAATTTTGTAAAAATCATAAATTCCCATCTTCATATTAATTAGCTTTAGTTAGATAATGCAAAATGTTCTTACGTTTATTTTAAGATATTTTTCCTGATCAAGATAATCAATCTCCTTGGGGCCAAATGTGACTAGACCAGCTCGTATTGGATTAAAAACAACGTTTGCCTTGAAGACTATCGTAGACTTCCTATTCTCAATGAAGCGATAACCCACTGTCTTGCCGTTCTGCAACTTCATCAGGGGAATGCTTATCCGGCCTAGGACCTCTGGCTCATCTTTATCCTCAATAATTGATATAGTGACAAGAGCATTTATATCTTTGATTGGCCTTTGAATGAGATATTGGAAAAGTTGCCAAACTCACATGATAAAAGATTTCTTCCATTCTATAGTAGCATGGTTCTTGTAGGTCTTTGTTCTTGCCATATAGTTTGGCAATTGCACTGAGCAATAGTATTCTCCATTAGGAATATTTTGAGAGCTCAATATTTGAATATTGAACCAGCCAACGTCATGGATAGACTCATGGGATTTTACTAAACTCTAAAGGGTTTAGCACAAGTTGATAGTTACATAATGTGTTGATATTCTCTTAATGCTCTCCTTCTCAACAGTTTTAAAGTCTTTACTATGAAAGTCATAACCACTACTCAGCAAAAGGGACAGATTATCAGCATCAAATGTTCCTCTTTTCATCGAAGAACAATAGACGCAATCGGATAACCCGGTCAAAGTTATCAGTACAGTCAAATAGGTCTGGAACTTGTTCATATTCATAAATGGAATCTTAAGCTTTCTTGTTAAATCAAATGGAAGCTTTGAGACATCAATAGAGGCGCTGAAAAAAACTTGAAATACATTTTCTTACATTCCAAGGCCAACTTGTTCACTACCTGAATCGTGCCATAGAGAGAAATGTATCATTGGATCGGTATCATGTGTGATTTTAAGATCAAACGATGAATTCCAAACAGGATTCCTCGTGTTCGAGATACTCTAGGAAGAAAGATTAATCAAAAGTTTATTTCAGGCATACTTTTGTATTCTTCTTTATTGAGCCGATTTGAATCGTGATAAACGGATTTGGAAGACCATTCTTTGAGCTATAACTGGTGTTGTTTGTTTCTAGTGTCCAGAGACCAGAGGCTCCCTTCTTGTGTACTTCCAAATAGACATTGCTGGCACTGATAATTGTTACTGAAATATAACCTTGAAATAGGCAAAAGACAATCAGTCCTGTTCAATCTACATCTTGCTAATTCAGCATTTTATTTAGACTCACCATTTCCGTAGGATATATTATTCTCTCGAATAGGATAGAATGATGCCAATTCCCAAAAATCTTGAGGCCAACTCAAGGTTTCACTAGAATACACTGGATCAACTTCCAATTCAGGATACTTTGGTCGACTTATCGTCGACGCAAAGCGTGCATTCAAGCTTCTTGCATCTGCAGCGAGTATTTTAGTTGTTTTGTGCTAGGGATTAAATTTTTAGTCGAAATGTTGAGTACCTTATCTGATGTCTTTCATTTTGAGAAAAAGACTCACCGGAGAAATAGAAAAGGTTTCGTCTAATGAGCACTCATCATTCTTTACTTCGAGAGAGGTTATCGTGAATTTAATCAAAACTGTTCCATTATTCATGGTTTCGGATACTTTTGAGTTCACAACCTGACCAAGTTTTATCGTGGCTTCTTGAGTTCTTTTTTAAAATAAGAAGGATTTCATAAGAAGAACAATCTTACACTCCAATTTCGAAATCTTTCAAACACAGAGATCCACGAGCTATTTCGAGTGCTTTCAAATGTTCCGAATCAAAGACTATGAACTTGATTTATAATTAATTTATCTCTCTAACTTCAAGATCTGAATTGAGATCATACAATTTCAGCTCAACCAGTTGACACCATACTGGATTTATATTTCTTGGAATAACTTTGCTTTTTTTAATAGTCTTGCCCAACTGTTTGATCTTAATGCAAGATGAGATTGAGTCTAAACCCATGAAATATGTGGACATACTTTTATTAGTGTTTCTGTCCCAGATTTCAGTACCGCAAATAAGAAAAATGTTCATCTTGTAGAGTTTCTTGAAGCGTGGCCTAGGTGATACTTGATCAGAGTTACTATCAGATCTTTTATAATCAAAATAAAACATATGAGATATTACGCTTGGGAATTGCTGTCACTGATTCGACTTTTCCTCAGCATTTCAAACCTACTCCTGACGCTGGCTGTTTTCCGCTTCATTATGCTACCGACGATTGTATCAAACTTTTTAAAATTTGATGGATATTTATCAATTTCACTGTTATTCTGTTCATCATCTGAATCTTCTGTTTCAGCAGTCTTGTTGATAAATTCAATGGAACTCTCTCGTGAGTATTCATCTGGTGACGACATTCTCTTCTGATGTCTCACCTTGAAATTAGCGATTTTAAAACTGAGTCTGTTTTAGCCTCAATCAGAATTAATGTCACATTTAGATTACATCATAATGTTTATTGCTCATTTTCGATTGGAGCAGTTGTAATTTCACAAGTTGCATTCATTCAATTTTCATGCTTATCTGAGAAAAAAGCTTACTTTTATTACACTACTACTGTATAGTTTATTTCGATCATAAACTCAATTAGGATAACAACTACGTGTAGATGATTTCATGGCATTATTTCAAATTTCAATTTGGCGCCAAAAAATCATTTCTTCGAACTATGAGCTAAAAATTCTCATTGATTTAAAAGTGGGAATGTGGTCAAAAGAAGTTTTTGCGGATCAGAATTGCAAAATCTAATGAATAGTGCAGCATCTATAGTCCTATTCTTACAAAGATTTACTAGAATTATTTTTTTCTAGATGCTTTCGAACCTGTGGGATATATTACCTAAGCACCTAGAACGATATAATTATGCTAAATCTGTTTCAATGCATAACCTCATTATCGTTTGAGAACTGAATTTCGATTTTTTATTCATTTTCTTTAAAAAAATCTTTAACATATTCGAATTCTTAATGGAGAAATCGAGATTTTTGTAAAGTTATAGATTCCCAACTTTATTTTCTTGAAGTTCAATTTCGTTCAAGGATCAATATATAAAGTTGGTTGATATGAAGTTGAGAATCTATAGCTTTACAAAAATTTCAATTTCTCCATCAAGAATTCGAATAAAAAGATTTTTTGGAATCCTACTCATGTTACCCACTTTTACCGGTTAAAGAAAAAATTCTGAAAAAAAATAGTGAATTTGATCAACAAATAGAAATTCAACTCCCAAAAGATAATAAGGTTATTCATTAGAACAGATTCAGCATATTTAATATCTTTCTCTTATTCTGATCCTAAAAAACATCTTTTGGCCACACTCCTACTTTCAAATTAATAATAATTATAATTTTGAGTTCAAAGTTCCAAAAAATGGCATTTTGTCGCCAAATCGAAATTTGAAAAATGACCATATTTTCCATGAAAATAATTTTTTTTCAGAATTTTTTGTTTAAATCATAAAAGTGGACAACATGAGTAGGATTCCAAAAAATCTTTTATATATTTGAATTTTTGATGAAAAAATCGAGATTTTCTTAACCCCTTCGAACCCATAAGAGAACAAAGAGATCTGGATCATAAAATTTTTCGGCATTTGATTTCTGAAAGCTATCTCAACAACTTTTACTTCAATAATTTTTTCATATGAGATCTCCTTCTACTTGATCTGGATCAGGTCGTATACGACCTTATGGGTTTTAAAAGACTAGAAAATTATACAATCTACTTATAAGCGACGCACATATAAAGAAAGCTAAGTTTATTTAGAATGAAAATCTCGGAAACAATTTCTAATAGAATTAATACATAAATAATTATTACAATTTCGACAAAAAATAAAATGTTTTCATCTTGCATAAAGAGCATGTTCTTCTGTCCTTGTCTGATTTGACTCTTGAAGGAATATGCTGCTCTTTCAAGTCGAAATTTCCTCCAGATAAGTTGAGAATGTCTGTACATTGCATGAAATGAATCAAAAAGATCAACTGCTCCCATGGACTTGTTGTAGTTGCTCACTATGTACGGCATTTGAACAGATTCAATAATTTTTGCTTTGGAGTTCCATCTCTTAATAATAGTGATGGGTTCAGCTGAAGACAAATGTAGATGTTAAAGTTACAGCTCTGTTATCGAACCATCTGAGAATGTAAATTCTTTTTGAAGGACTGTAAAGCAGATCATATGTTCCTCTTCCTTTGTCTTTAAGATTTTTTTCAGTCGAAAGTTCCTTTTCCAATTCTTTCAGACGGTTTGATCTCACTGTACCTGTACTTTGTTCATCAACTGAATGTGTCTGTCGTTGATCGGTGATAGATGTACAGTTCGTTCTGAAAACTTCAAGAAAATCTCTGATCTTGTGAATTCGATCATCTTTATTTGGCTCCAAATTATCTGAGAAATGAAGGTTTTGCTGCCAAAACTGGAATCGATTTCTTGGCATAACATCTGCTATAGAACTAATTCTTGTCTCATCTGTCCAATACATAGATTGACGTGGTAATTTAATAATTCCCATTCGGATAAGAATGCCTAAGAACAATTTTGCTTCTTTAATATTTGAACCTAATACTCGTCCATTCTGGGTCGCGTAAATATTCGACTGGTAAACCATAATATCCAGCATTTCTTGGGAGAAAAAACGATGAAAGTAATGCAGAAAACTTCGGCAAGGTTCTGGTTTCTTCAAATGATCAAAAACTAGATTGAATTTAGGGTGCCTTTTAGTATCTCTCATGTCAATATTCCCGACTCTATGAAGTTCAAGGATGCTGATGGGTTCTTCTGGATCTTCTTCAATGTCTTCATTAGCTGAAATCTTATTATCTATGTCCATGGGATCTTCTAGTTCCTCATGTGAAAGATCGGCTTGGGGTAGCATAACAAGGGAATAAACAGTCCTATTGCGAGTAGTACGAACATCGAACTCACTATCCATACTGTTGAATACCGTAAGGTCGTATACGACCTCATATTTACCCCTGAATATTTTTGTATAGACCAATCAAATCATATCAAAAGTTTGTAATTGCATTTATTATTAGTAAATGAGAGACTTGACGGAATTTCTAATTTGAACAAGCTTGGTATCTATGATATTTTGCTATGATTAACATGGGAAAATTTCAAAAATACCTCAGTGAACAAAAACCATTATTTTTAAAAAAACAATTATGAAACCCCCAAATTAAATCACACCATTAGACAGAGGA
This sequence comes from Gyrodactylus bullatarudis, assembly GCA_012064415.1. Lineage (NCBI taxonomy): Eukaryota > Metazoa > Platyhelminthes > Monogenea > Gyrodactylidea > Gyrodactylidae > Gyrodactylus > Gyrodactylus bullatarudis. Next base: position 285,066 of record SSNU01000272.1, read on the forward strand.
ATAATTGCTCTATCTATTAGTAAAAAAATAATAATAATCATGGTGATTATGGTTGAAAAATTATGATATAATTAATTAGAAGGTCGTATACGACCTCTGGGTTCGAAGGGGTTAAAAATCATAGATTTCCAACTTCATATCAATCAATTTTATATAACAATCTTGACCTAAGTTTTAATAAATTTTATTATAAAAAATCTTCTACTCAGAATTTCTGAAAAATAATTGCTTTGTGGTGACCAGATGTGTATTTAAAAATGTAAGAGCTTCATAAAATCTACCCCTAAACTTTAGGGCCTAAAGTTAAGATAAGAAAATTTTTATCGAAATCCATTTCAACAATATATAATACAGAAAAAATATTTCGTCATCTATTTTCGTGGTTCATTTTCTTTATGCTATATTTGATTTCAGATCACATTTGTTTTCTTCTTTTATTTCTTCTTCGGATAATTAGGAACGATCAAAGAATAATAATCAAAAATTCTAAACATTGAAATTATTAAATTTTTAATAAATATTCTTCTTAAATTTTTATTTTAATATTTACACTTATAGAGGTTATTAATTACTAAGTCTTTTAAAGAGGTGTTAAAATTTTCAATAATTAAATAATATTTTTCAACGATTATTCTTCACAAAGTGTCAGTTTATAATGTGATAAAAATGTATTTACAAATGTTTATTGGTAGGATTAGGTTAAATTTATTACATAGATTTTGTACAACGATATTTTTTTTTTTTTTGTGATACAAGTTATTTTTTGTATCTTATACGTTTGTTTTTGTTTTGTAATTTTATTTAACATTTACATTTATAGAGGTTATTAATTACAGAGTTTTTCAAATTTTAATTATTAAATAATATTTTTTAATGAATGTTCTTCTGGTTTTATTGAAGTTTATATTTACATTTCAAGTTGTTATCATTTACAAAGTATTTAAAATAAAGCGTTCAGATTATTAATTATAATTAATAATTATTAATTATAATTATTAAAACAGAATTCCAATTCACAAACGTTGTGGTTTTACATGAATTAATTTAATACTTAATTTTACTTGATTGTTATTTTTGTTTTCATTTACTTCCAAGATTACATAGGAGTATTTCTTATCTCTCTTTTGATGTATTTTTCGAATCCCTTCTTGTTGTCCGTAAGTTTTTCTCTTTCATTGAGATTATTATAGACTATTGGTAGATCTCTGAAAATTGCTAAGTTCCTTATTTTATTTCCTGGTTCAAATCTTTTGGATTTCAGACGTGTTCTTCCACTCGAGGAAACCTTCAAGACATTGTTATCATCACTGTGTATTAGCTTCAATGATTTGACTTTTTGTCTGATGCTTGGAAGTTCATCTGAAGATAAAAGATTTATTTTCTTAACTCCTCCTAACCTTCTACAGAATCTCTTGTGAATGAGAACTTTCATATTCATTCTACTCAAATCTATCGTGAAATTTATTGATCATATTTAAAATGTCAACCTACACTGTCGAGTAACCAACAGGTAATTGTACTAATAGTCTATTCCTACAACATGCATTACGTGTGTTTTTTTGCGTTAGTATAAAATGACAAAGTCGCCCGGAGAGTATAGAAATGAAAATCTTATTCCTTGTAATAATTTTACTGTTGGCAACGAGTCTAGCGTCTTCATCAAGGTAAATTTTGACTTTTACTCAATCCCACAGCGAACCGATTGGGAAAAGGGGTTTCTTCTCCAAAGCCAAGGATAAGCTGACAAACATTGGTAAGAAGGACAAGCCAGCCAAAACAGAAGTTGCAGAGGGAAAGACATCTTTCAAGGATAAAATTTCTGGCTTTGGGAAGGGAGCTAAAGAAAAGTTCAACAAGCTCAAGGACAAGGCAAAGAAAAAATCTAAATGTGCCAAAAAGAAGGCAGCCAAATTGGCCAAAGAAGCAAAGGAAAAGATGAAAAATAAACTTAAGCATCATAAATAAAACGTATCAGATTGAAATTTATTTTTGTAAATATACAACCTTGAAAAGAATAGATTGAAACTGACTTCAAGATTTTACTCGAGTCCTCTCTCATTAAGTCTTTTCTGTCATTTAATTTTATTTGAAAGTTTGTATCTCTACTTGAAAGTAAGTAAAATTAAATTTTGATTTTTGTCCAAGTAATCTCTGTTAATAAACAAATTTGAATTTGATCATGAAAAGAAATGAGTAATTCTCGTTTTACAAGGGAAAATGGGGGTCCAATATTATGCTGAATTTATCCTGTAATTTAGTTTTATTAATTAGTAGAAGAGCTAATAAAATTTTACATTCAAAATCCATTTGATTTTCATTGCTAAACGACGTAATCATTATTTGTGATTCTTTTAAATTTATTTATAGATTCATAGGCTATTAAATAGTGAGAGGAAAGTCTTAATACATTTTTTGGATAGATGCGGTTATGGTGCTCAAATGGAATAACCGCAAATCAAATGAACAACTTGACTACTTTGCCCTTCTCTTCAAGTGTGCCGGATCGGTGTGGCATCAAATTTTAATGGATTGCCTTGTATTCCTCTGCTTCAGATGGATTATTGGCTGTCTCTATAGGTTTGTTCTGATTCGAGATGATTTTTTCTTTGATAATTTCAATTACTTCCTCGATTACATGAAAGATTTGAATGCTGTGGTTCCACTTTCCTTTTTAGCTGGCTTCTTTGTCACCAAAGTCCTTGTGAGATGGTTTGATTTTGTCAACATCTTCCCAAAGTACATGGAAATCGCTGTCTACATTTGCGGAGCTATAAATACCAATAAGAAACAGTCAAAACCTCTCTATTTTGAGGTGCGTAGGACCTTTATGCGTTACTTGCATTTAGCCTGGATCCTACATTTTACTGCCTTGAGTCAAGAGATTCGGGCTCGATTCGACAGAGAATCCATTGAGACTAAATGGTACAATCCGAATGTCATGAAGAAAAAGTTTAATGTGAAGGAAACCCTAAGACGTATCAATGATGATAACGAAGTAAAGCGTTATTTCGGCCAGTTAATCACCAAGGAGGAACAGGAAATTTTGTGTCTCTTTGTAGAAGATGAAGAGAGGAGGATAGTCCTCCCTTTTCTACCATTGAAATGGTGTCTATATCTTCTGAGGAATTGTGTTAAGCAAAAGTTGATCAGAAATTCTACCGGAGTTATTGGCATTATAAATTTGCTATCGGATTTTCAGAATAATCTCATTGAGATCTACGAACGTCACAAATACAATATCCCTTTGGTTTATAATCAGTGTATTTTATTCTTGGTCTATTTGTACGCTCTGTCGCAGTTGTTGAATATAAAAAAGGTCGCAAAGATGGATCAAGATAAGATATATCACGTCACCTTGGATGATATCCTCAACATATTCCTGCCAATAAATATTCTCTTTCAGTTAATCTTGTATTTGGGATGGTTCAAGATCGGATTGAGCCTGACAAATCCTCTCCAAGAGGACATGAGCCATTTTCCCACTAGCTTCATACTCAATTTTAGGCTAAGAGAATCAATATTGATGATAACCAAGAATGATTATAGTGTACCGAAAAGTTTAAACTTTGAAAATAACCAGGAATTCTGCAATGACCTCATTGACAAGGAATTTACTGATATGAGTTTCATGCCGAAGGATCTCTGGTGTCCTGGATTTGATCCGCCAAAAGATTTTACTGTTGAGAAAGACCAAAGTCTTGAGGAGAACAAAGTCAAATCGGAAGATCCGAATAAATTTTACAGTCTTTATCATAACATGAATCCATTAAAATGGATCAAGTACATGCGCATTAATGTATCAAAAAGATATCATTGAAAATATTAAAACACTATTTAAAAATAATTTCCTTTTTACTTACAAGTACATTATTATTTTTATTTAATTAATAAACAATTACAAATTGTATAAAAGACTTTAGAACTAAAAAAAGAAAGAATATTTTTTCAAAAATAGAGAAATAACTAAATTTTTACTGCATTTATTAGATTTCTGCTAATCATGAATCACGACTCATGAGGTCAATTCAAATTTAATATTAATTTTAGTAAATGAAATTTTAAAAAAATACAGTTTTTTTTTTGTTAGAAGAAAATCTTATATTGAATTGAGAATATAAATACAAATTATAACGAAATCTGCTTGTATAAATAGAAATAAAATAAATAAAATGGATAGATTGATCTGTACAATTATAAAATGATAAAATGTCAAGTTATAAAATAATGTAAAAGCTCTCGAGTTGTATAAATTTGAGCAATAGTAGAGCCTGAGAACTAGAGTCTGCAAGAAATTCGAAAATCAACTGGTTAATGAAGATAAGAATAAAGCAAAGACTTAGAGTAATCGATTTTAAGCCTGATGTGAGACATAACCAATTTAAGATTGGTCAAGTCATCACAATCAGATAATTCAAATTTAGTATGGATAAAGTTATAAATAGAAAGTAAATAGTTAGGGTTATATTTATTATTTCTCAAGGAATAATTATTATCATTAGAGGGAGAATAAGACTCTGTGAATTTTTTAACTAAAAAAGCAAATCTCCGGACCCAGAGGGGGTTAAGGCCAGAGACCGATATTAGTGCATTGTACGAGTCAATATGAGGATATAAAGAATGTAAAAACCTATATTGAACACGTTCAATAGTTAGACACTGAGATTGATTTAAATTGGGTAAGAGAGGAAAAATATAGTCAAAAAGTGGAAAGACCAGTGATTTGTAAGCTTTTAGTCTTACATCACTGGATTTAGAGAATTTCTTAATGGTAAAAATAATAGAATTAATTCTAGGGAGATTAGCTAGAGGATTTAATTTTAAATTAGATGACATACTGAAACCCAGGTCCGAAGTTAAGGAGACAATTTCTCCAGGAAGTAGAAGCGATTCCATGAGGGTTGCAGGGAGACCAGATGGGAGCATTATTTTGCATTTATCTCTATTAACATAGAGCCCCATCGTCTCAAGGGAATCTTTAAGAAGGGAGAAGTTATGATTTATTTTAACAGTTCGGATTATTTAAATAAAATAAGCGCAAAATAAGTTAAGACTCTAAGAAGCTTTGGGTTTCTATGATCGGAAAATTTTTTTTTACCACACACAGGTTAAAAATTAGCTATAAATTAAAGGCTACATCACGTGTTTTATCACATACGAAATTATGATTTGAATGCATATTATGCATTGCATAAACTTCTTTGTTTCATTAAATATGTAGTTAAGCCAATGATAGAATATTGTTGCCTTTCATATAATTTGCTGTTCTGCAGAATATTTTTACAGTTTGATCAGTATGAGAAGAAAATACAGATCTAATTTTATTTAATTCCGTTGATTGCATTAGTATTCATCATTATTTATGCTTTTAGGATCATTTTGAAGTTGAGAGTTTAGCATCTTTCACATCACGAAAAAGATTGAAGACTAACAATATGAATGCTTAGTATGTGATTGCTTTTTGTAATATTAAATAAAAGTTCACTATCAACTTATCATCTGTTCTCACAAACAATGGCAAGAACCAAGCAGACTGCTCGTAAATCAACTGGTGGAAAGGCCCCAAGAAAGCAACTCGCAACCAAGGCTGCACGCAAAAGTGCTCCAGCTACCGGTGGTGTTAAAAAGCCCCATCGTTACAGGCCTGGTACTGTAGCTCTTAGAGAAATTAGACGTTACCAAAAGTCCACTGAACTATTAATAAGAAAACTCCCATTCCAAAGATTGGTCAGAGAAATCGCCCAAGACTTCAAAACTGATCTAAGATTCCAAAGTTCAGCCGTCTCTGCTCTTCAAGAAGCTAGTGAAGCTTACCTTGTTGGTCTTTTTGAAGATACCAACTTGTGTGCTATCCACGCCAAGAGAGTTACCATCATGCCAAAGGACATCCAATTGGCAAGAAGAATTCGTGGTGAGAGAGCTTAAGCTCTCCTGGCCCAAGCCATAGAGAACGATCAACCGGCTCTTTTTAGAGCCACACATTCATGTCTGCAATCACTTGAACTTAGTCTAGCTAAATAGCGTACTTAGAGATAAACTATTGAGAAATGCCTTATAGCTCTATCATAACATTCGACCACCAATTAGGTCTGAACGTGGTCTCTTTCAAACTAAAGCAGTCCAGCGGACTCAATTATAGGTTTATTCGTCTAAAACTCGATCCTTGTGAACCATTATTATTTAATCTGGAAATAGCAGAACTTATACGGAATCCGTACTACGGATGTTCTATCATTTCAGAACAAGGTTTTTATACAGAAAGATGGGATAGCCATGGGTTCACCTCTTAGTCCTTTATTAGCAGATATCTTTCTTGGTTGGTTAGAACATAATAAAATGTCAGAAACTATCAATTCTTTCACTGATGTTTACATCAGATATGTTGATGACACTTATTTTGATGAAACCAAATGTATCAGCAGATGAATTTCTCTTAAAGATGAACGCGTTTCATCAAAACATTAAGTTAATTATGGAAAAAGAATCTTATGGTACATTGAGTTTTTTAGATGTTAAACTGACTAGAAAAGATGATGGATCAATCCTAAGAAATATTTTCAAGAAGAAGACTGACAATGGTAAATATCTTAGAAGAATAACCAGTCAAACAGGAGAAACATGCTGCTTCAGTTTCCAATTTTTCCATTTTGTACAAAAACCCTGGAGATGACAGCATAGATGTATGGGTCAAAGAGAAATTCTTTATTAATCTATACAAACCCAATCTATGTGTTCAAAAAAACTATCATTATTATTTAGTTAAAATTTTTCGAGCATGGTAAAATGAACAAAATGATTAATCTATCATTATATTTATTAATTCAGTATTGGATCATTATGAGTATTGTTACCAGGATCAATGTTAAATCCTATCGGTTCTAGGTTATTAACTATAACCCGAGTTGTCTCGCCATTACTATCTCGGTTGATGAATACAACAGCTTCAGATTGAAAACGAACTAATCCCATAGCAAAAGTAAACAGGGCAAATACAATGGTCAAGCCTACTAGAGAAATTGTTGAAATAGCACTAAAATACTGACAATATGTGATTCTGATTAGCCAAGATGATGCCAACAAGAGACAGAATATCGGAATAAACAGACGATTGCCAAATTCAAAATCCCCAACAGGACTTTCGATAATGGGAATATTATTGGCATTTCCCTCGTTATTACTTTCATTATTATTCGTATTTCGATTTGTTTGGTCACACTTGGATATCAAGTAATGAACAGTTGAATAGTCTTGAACTTTGTAGTCTTTGAGAGTAGCATACTCTGTCTTGCCAGGTAACTTGTCGCATAACTCCTTACCGAGAAAAATAAGACGAACTCGTTTCTTTTCCTGGTAAATTTCTTTGTAGAAGTACTTTCTAGAATAAAAATTTATCATATAAATTATTTCATCAATCAAATATAATAAAATATCATGAAAGTTTCTTCAAAGCTGATTAGTAGCTGATAACTTCTAAGTTAAATAGATGAGCCACATTCTCTATAGAATGATATAGCCGGCGCAGTATTTTCGCTGTTGTTGCATGAATTCCCAATCATAAAATTAAATTACAGAGAATCCAATTACTGAAAAATTCCTCTAAAACAATGATTCTTGAATATGGAAAATTTATCAAAAGAAAAGGAAAATTTGCTCTGTTGATTTTCACAATTTATTGTACAGCTAATTTTAGTTAAATCGAATTAAACTCATTTTTTAAAATAAATCAGTGTGTGGAATTAACTTACAGTTTGAAATTTTTAACAAGCATGCTTTCTTCTGCATGTACAAATCTTTGAGTATCTTCTACTTGTTTTAATTTGATTACTATATGACCATCTTTGCGGAATCTTTCGCAGTATTCCTCTTGTCTCTCAAGAGGCAAGTCTTTTATCTTTTTTCGTTTCCGAATTACCTGATCATCTAAGAGTATGATTAAAATTGATTAATTTACCATTTAATTCATCGTATGAGCCTTCAGAGTCACATGGGAATTCTATAGATTCTTCTAGAGTTTCAGAATCTGAGGTTGATGTACTATGTTGTAAGTTTTCCCTTTGACGTGGAGGTAAATTAACTATTTCGACACTAGTAACACTCCAAGAGACTTGAGTAGATAACCATGCACAAACTAGAAACACAAAGCCTCCAATAAACGAAGTATACAGTAAATAATCACTTGGTAATGAAGAAATAAATTCAAAAGACATTTGAATTAAAACATACGAAATAATGATATAATTTTGTTGACACCAGTTCGATTTTTAAAAAGTTTTCGGAAAAAGATTAATCAAAAATGACTGAGATGGAAGTTGACTCAAATCCTGCCTCTACATCCAACGTTGCATTTCCAGCAACAGGTGACAAGAAAAGGTTTGAAATTAAAAAGTGGAATGCTGTTGCCCTCTGGTCCTGGGATATAATTGTCGATAGTTGTGCAATTTGTCGTAATCACATTATGGATCATTGCATTGAATGCCAAGCCAATAATACTCAAGCTAGCCATCAGGAGTGCACCGTGGCATGGGGAATGTGTAACGTTAGTTTCTTCTTCTCTATACCAAAATTACCTTGCTATATTTTTATTTTATTTTAGCATGCTTTCCATTTTCATTGCATATCAAAATGGCTCAAGACTCGCCAGGTTTGTCCTCTCGATAATAAGGAATGGGATTTTCAAAAGTGAGTATCCACAGCCTTGTTACTTGCTGTATTTTTATAATAAATGATGTATTTTTAGTTTTCTAACATAAAATGTATCGTATTTTTTGAATTCAATTATAATTATTTGATGAATAATCTTAATGTGAAATTTCTTTTTAGATATGGACACTAATTCAATATCTCCGTTTGTTATCAGGATCATAATAACAAATTCTCTTTGCAATACTTCACAATACAAGTTCAGCCAGATTGAATTGTTTAATCAATCTTGAAAATAAAACCAAGACCTTTTTACTTGAAATCTTCACATTTTTTCTTTCAAATTTTTTAAAATATAAATTTCTCTATTGTATTTCTAGGTATGTCATGCTGGCAAAGGTTTTTGGAATGCCTTGGGTGTATTAATACAGAAGAAGTAACGTAAAATTCTTATTTTTCATCCTCTTTTAGGATATTCTAGATGAGGAACGACCTCTACTTAGTACAGAAAATATAAATTATCAGACAATACCAGAAGAAACAGAAGGGTAAATAATTCCATTTTCTAATTAGTGAAATATTAGTGACCTGATAGCTGATGATTTGACCGACAGTTCTGTGCAGGACACTGAAAATCTAATGACCAACATTCTCAAGGATGTTCGTGAACAAGTAATTGAAGCGGTTACTGTAGATCCGAATGCTTTTGATGCTCCATACCATGTTTCTCGAAAGAAATTCTACGATACAAATATTGTCGGAGTTTCCAACTATCAGAAAATTGCCAAAACCCTTCCAAAACCTTCGAATAATCCCATTGAACTGCTCAGTGAAAATGGTCCCCAGATTAATGATCTTTCTCTTGTAAGCATATCAAGTTTTAATATAATCTAATAATATTGTATCCGTATGGCTAGTGAAGCATTAAGTATTTTTCTCCTTTTCTCAGATAAACGGCTTTACCAAAAAGGCAATCGAGATAATTGAAAGGGACTTTACAGAGAAAAAGATTGATATCGTAGTGAATTTTGAATAATTGAAAGAAAAGAGCTAAACAATGCAAAAAGGTCTTCTACACGACCAAAAATATTATAATTATTATCATGATTTTTATAAATGAATATTTCTATAGATTCTTTAATGGCCTTTTCATTTTTTGGTCCTAAAATAAAAATTATAATTTCTAATAACTACTTTCAAGTAAATAGAGGATTCTTTGTCTATATTTTGAGTTAGAATTGGGATTTGTAGAAAAAAATCAATGTTTTATTTATCACTTGATATTTTTCCTAGAAACCTAGCACGGGTCTTTTTTCTCTTCCGAATGATCACTCCACAGACACGGCTGCACTAGGCTGGAATAATTTTAAGAAGTTTAGTAATTATTCCCTTTTTCATGATTTTTATTCTATAGTTGGCAATTGAAAAAATTTATAAATTCGCACCTTGAGCGCTAAGAATATTATCTTTGAGCTGTTTACATGGGCCAGTATTTAATCAGTTTAATTTGCGTTTCTGGAAGAAAAATATTATTGGTAGCTATGGTGGAAAAATCCATACTAAAAAACTGACTTCCTGTTATCGTTTAATGGATAAATGTGTCATTAGATCTTTAAGCGATACAATGTATACATTAACATTGCCCCATAAAATCAGACTTGCTAACTTATCTGTTCATGTGTTACACAGGAATTTCAGTGTTAAAGAGATGAGTAAAACTCCGTCAATATTACTACACTAGGTTAAGTGATTAACGCATCAGATTATGTTTTTTGTTGTAATTCTCTTTATTTTTGTCTGCGCTAGTCAGTGTGTAACGTGTGTATTCGTGTGGACGTATGTGCAATGAATTTGTATTTCTCTGTAATACAAAAAAAAGAACATTGAATGAAAATTTTACTATGTCGTCTTGTTTGTGTGTATTGTATAGCTCCGTATAGGGTGTATTTGAGAGATGAATAGAAGATAGTAGACGCAAATTTTATTGCTTTTTAATGACTTTTCACATACATTGAGAAGCAGCTGTATTATTGTTTGTAGTAGTACATTAGTTGGAATGCTCAAAATTCCTCTCTCTCTACCCTCATGTACAATGTACATTGTACAAACGATTGGGATGAGAACGATGAGAAAAATACGAAAATAAAAATACCATCCTACATCATACACACACCCATCCATCCAACCCCCTCTCGGTTTATTTATTTTTACTCTCTTTTTCCATCTGGTTCCATTCATTTATTGTTTTTAACTTGAAAATGGAGAAAGTGAACGTCGTCTTTTAATACTTACTTCACAATCCCCCCTCCAATCGTATGCATACTGAATATGGACAGGCCCTGAAACTGAAAATTTCTCTTTCCACCGGGTCTAGGTACATAAAAATTTGATAAAGTTAATGACTACGTAGAAAGAGCCTTGACTTGGCATCGTTCAAAACCAAGTTTTTCACTAATGTGTATCGGGATCCGACTAAAGCTATTATTGTCTCTCAAACTTTAATTAAACAGTCCAAGGGAATGAAATTCAATGTAAATTCTGATAAATGTTTTTTTTATTTTGTGGATTGTTTTTTCTTTCTTTCAATGTGATCGTAGATATAACATAATTTAAATAATAATAATACATAATTATAACCGTTTAAATACACTAGCTGATGTTGGTTTAGTTCAAAAGTGTTTGCTCATCATTTTGTTGAGGTTGTGTTTTGGTTGAGTGTGATTGTGAATGATATCTCTCTCTATGATCTGAGATAATCTGTCTGTATGTTCATTTTATAGAATGGAATATTATCTCTTCTACTTCACTGTATTTTATGCACAAAAACAGGTTAGAAAGAGTATACAAGATTTTCAACAGATTAATTTTTACAAGCATAGCATAAAGGGGAAAGGGTATTCTTTACAGAGCTGTATCAAGAGTTGATCTGGCATTAAAATAGATTATAAACTACACATGTATTGTGGAGGGGAGAACTGGAACTAGAGATATCTAAACTGTCATTCGGTGGTCTCTCTAGGTTACAATTGAATCTTGGTTATGTACATGGGAGTTGGGGGTTGAGAATCTGATTGTTTTCTGTTGATTTAACAGAGGGGTGCTAATTTTATAAGGTTGGAAGAATCCTTTCTTGAGGTAGATGTCTGTGCAGCTGATTGTTGGCCCCCGAAAGTTAGTTGGTCATCAGAGTGGGATGGATCTGATGAATGATCCCGGGTGAAATCCATCTGGGGCTGTCGTCCGGCTAGATGGTGTGGAAAAAACTGACTACTCGTGTAATCAGGGAACGGAAACGAGGATGGATTATTCAAGAAGGGAGCATAGAAGCCCTCGTCAAATGTTCCAGGGAGATAATTGGATGTCGAAATTGGACCTGTGTAACTTGCCATTGAGGATTCTGAAGGGTTCGTTGAGTATGGAAATGATGAAAGTAAATTGTTGAATTGCTGTTCTGATGAACTAGGTATAACAGGGGCAGAGTTACTCAAGTAACCTCCACCCGTAGTACCATCTCCAGAGTCCTGATGCATGTAATCGGCATTCATTGATGTTAATCTTGATGCAAGAGCATTGCTCAACTGTGGTGAACATGGATTAAGGGAGTCAGCCATGAGAATACTCGAAGTTCCCGCCATTGAAGGACTTGAATTTTGACTTCCATTACTTCCGTTCTGGTTGGTATTCGATTTATCTGAAGCAGAACTTCTCTGTTGTTGTCCTGAATTATGCTGGGATGCAGACGACTGTGCCGAGTTCATATCAAAGGGTAAATAATTACTTCCACCTGAATTACCACTGGGATAGTTGTTGAATTCGTACATGTTTGAGTGATTCTTTCCAAAGAAGTAGCCACCTTCGCAATTCGAGTGTGGATTCCCTGGATCAATGTTGGGACCTTCATTTGGATTGTTATTACTAGTGGATGAAGAGGAGTTATTCGAATAAAAGTGAACCGGAAACGCATTTGTATTGGGAGAGTTGGGATTCTGTCCGAGTTTATCACCATTTTCAATTGACTTTGATGAAAAAAGGGTTGAGGATATGTATGAATTAGTTGTGGCTCCATTGCTATACAGGGTTGAAAGGAGCGAATTCGTTGATGCATCCTTGCCAGATAACTGACCAAGGAGGTTGTTGGATTTGATGTTCTTCTCATCATTCTCGGATATTTCCGAGGAGAGACCATGGCCAGACTGGATTTCATCTTCATTGTCACTGCAACTATCTGAATCGTTGGTGTCGTTTGTTGAGCCGGGACCGCCTCCACTGCCTGGTACTCTTGACTGTAGCTTTTTCTTTTTCATCCGACGATTCTGGAACCATACCTTCACCTTGAAGTAAAAAAAATCTTTATTCTATTTGTCAAGGGATTTTATTAAAATCTCCTAGGTAATACCCGCGTAATTGAGACAAGAGTTGAATGTAGCCCACATATGGAAATCATTTTCATTCAACTCTTCCTCAATGCTCCATGTTTTCTTAAACATTGAATTTTTTATTATCATTCATACATATTATCAATACAAGGAGAGATATCTAATATTTTTTATCCTCATAAAAAAGACTGCATATGAGTAAGAAAGAGAGGAAATTTTCACTTATCCATCACATCAATACATAAACATGGTTTTCTTTTTTTTTCCTTTTACCAACCAACCAAACATTGTTAAGGGAGCAAATTAGAAGCAATAAAAAAATATTTTTTCTCTTCCTATACATAGGATATTAGCATATCTAACCCAAACTGGATATATCTAACATGGATAATATGTCCTCTTATTATAGTTTTTAACTTTTTTCCACAATTATTCTCCTATTATTATACAATCCTATATTTTTGGTTGTAAATGTGTTTGTGTAAATGTGTAAAAGGGGGTGGATGAATAATGAGAAAAAAAGATTAGTCAATGATAATACAGTTGTAAATATTTTTGGAAAAAAGTAATCAATGAAAATTTCATTGAAAACTGCGTAATACTTGAAATAAAACAGAGTGTAACTGTAAATGACCATATATTTCAGATCTCATTTAATTGAAAAAGTAGCAAAGTTTTACTCAAGCTGCGTAAAAAAAGTTGACATATTTCTGCACTGAGAGAAAGCGAGCAAGAATGACTGTATTTTCCCTCAAAAATAAAAGTATTATAAGGGAAAAGAGGGGAGGTATTATTATTCTCCATTTTTTGTTTTGCGATTCCTCCTTGTCTGTGATATAAGAGAGGAAATTGTAAAGTATACACATATCCCTACAATGCAGCCATAGTGAAGTTTGTGCGTAGCAAATGAAAGACAATGTTGCTTCTTTTCTGTGTGTGTATCTAGTTGGTATCCTATCGTATGGGAAATCAAAACGAAAGCAAATAATCAAAGGTAAAACTGAAACCGAAATGATACGCGGAGAATACATTTTGCGAAAAAAAAGAAAAAGAAGATACATTAGAAACTGAAAAAAATCAATTGAGGAAATTGAAAACAACTTTCATTGACTATGCTCACTAATAATAATTTGAAAATGTAGAGCAAAAAGTTTGAAAGTTTCCCTCTCTTTTTCTGTCCGAAATTTACGAGTCTCTTGGGAGATTTACTCTTTTCCATTCGGGGGTACAAAACTGAATTGGATATTCTGTTCAACTTGGTTTACCAACGAGACTGGGCAATTCATTTTATAATTAATTTATTCAGTTCCTGTATTTTTTTCAGGTACGCTTAAAAATTTGCCTGCTTTTAGAGTATCAGTGCTCATTCTTTAATGAGAAAATAGCCAAGATTTACAGGTTATAAGGGGTTACGTATAGTAAAAATTGTCCGGTGATTTAAAAGATTCATGATTTAGAGTGAAGTTTAGTGACAAAATCGAGAAGGATGTAGATTGATTTTCCCCTGATAAAAACAATAAAACCCTTCAAGCTATCTCAGAAAGAGAATTTGTAAATCGAATTATACTATCATTAAACTGTGATGCACAAGGCCAAGTCCATAGCACAAAAGCAAGAGACATGGAAACAACTAGTCTAGAGGCAGTACCTTGTCCTCTGACATGTAAAAGATATCCATTTCTTGTGATGTGATTTAGGAGAGTCCACATTTGAAGAATGCAAAGGGTTTCCAATCGGCAATAAAAATACACAGGAAAATAATGTACATCCAATTACTACATTTATTTCTTTCTTTAATTTTTGAAGGAATCAAAGGTAAGCAGGGAAATGTAGCAAGCAAAGTCATAGAGTTGGGGAAACAATGTAAAGTGGAAAACAATAGGCGGAATTGAATGTAAAATGTAATTTTTTCAGGTGGTGGGGATGAATTCAGGACTAACCTACCCCTAATGTTACATCATCTTCATAGCGGTCGAATATTCTTCCCGAATGAAGAGAGGAAACTTTTTTCAAAAAAGACAAGAAGAAGAAGTAAGACGAGCATTTGGTTTAGGCAATAAAAACTAATGAGTTTTAAAAACTTTGATTAGGTAATAAATAAATCCTGTTCTCTTTAGTTTCTTCTAGTTTACATCAAAAAGTACCTCTACTTACCTTGGCAACAAGTATTCAGTATGCATGTATCTATCCAAGTACAGAGAGACAACCTACTTGCTTTACGGCACACAGGATCAAAAGTTTCTCTTTCTGTCTCTCTCATACTGCAGTTTATTATATTAAATGAAAAACAGGACATTAGTTGAAGTAATCTGGACAACATCGAATGAGTTTATATACACATTATGTAATAAAATACACTTTTACAACTGGTAACTAACTAAACGACTCTATATTAAATGAGATTATTTTCAAGATCTTGATTTATTACGTCACGTGTCCTCTACTCCTACTCCTTTTTTGACCATTTTTTCGAGTTTGATTTTAATTTCTCATTGAAATTTGTGAAATAAATCTAATTATAATTTTTATTTTCGAGAGTTTTTAAAAAATAAGGCTTAGAAATGTATCGAATTAGAAATTCGAGATTTGGGAAAAACAAGGAAACATCAGCAACAATTCCTTGATACTCTTACTCCATAGTATAGTAATCAATATCCCAACAACCATGTTAAACAGCCCATATTATAGATAATTTTGAAATTAACTTGTATATTATAGTTATCATGTCATTTTTTAAAAACATTAATAATACTCCATCATGTGAGATGCCTACTTCTCTACAAGAATTAAATTCTGATCTAACTGAAAAAATACTCATTGCAATAATAAAAAGATAAAAGAATTTTAGATACACTCTCGACAAAAATTCAATGTTTTCATGTATATAAATTTGAGTGTGTGTGTGAGTATGTTTGATATCGCACAATACATGGATTATCATCATCATCATCGTCATTAATGCAACAGTTAGGATGAAAAGACAGTACTTGGAGTATCCATTTTTAATAGAATGTCGACATTAGAAGAATAAAATTATGTGTACATCTTTTGTAACAATGTAACGACAACTGTCGTTGAGTTACCCTGATAGAAATAACGAGAGAGAGGGATAAAAATTACAAGCAAGAGAACGAACGAACGACCGAGAGGAAAACTTGAAATGAAAAAAACAAAAAAAAGAATCTTGTCTGGTTGTTATCCGGGGAATCTCAAGTGGTCTTTATGTCCGAATGTTGCCAACTCAACAACAAGGGGTTTAGTAGTTGAAAAAACAGATATCCAAAATACTTACTTGTCGTTCGGATAAATGGAGTTTGCATGATATTTCCCAGCGTTTTTGTCGTGTTATATAGGCATTGCCAACGAATTCATTCTCGAGAACCATAGTCTGGTATCTTGTATAGGGTTTCCTCTTCTTCCTCGATCTGCTATTGCTTTCATCTGAAATTAGTAAATTGAATAATTCATTAATTAATGTCATAAAAACTGAAGAAATCATAAAATTTCTTTCATTAATTTTTAATAATACCCCCGCTCCCACCCTAATATTCGTATTTTGAAGCGAATCTTTTTCCTCATACAGATCATCATCTTCTTCCTCATGATTTTGGGTTTTAAGAAGCTGATGAAGAAGAAGAAGAAGAAAGGAATAAATAAAAAGTGCATTCTAGTTTGGTTACAAGTTTACTTTTCAAAGATCCACATTTATTTATAGATACAGTATTTGTGTAGAATGAAAAAAGGGAAGGTGAGAAATCTATCACACGTTTTTGTACAGCGGTTTTTACTTTCAGATAGGCAGAGAGAGCGATGTAGAGATTTCCACATGAACAGATCGATGAACTTGACTAAGTCAAGTCTGAAATTGTGAAAGGAAAACAAGATGAATAAACAAACTTGTTTACAAATTTTATACAGAAGGAGGAGAGCACATTTTTTGAAGAGAACGAAAAAGACAAACAAAGATAACCAATGAGGTATGCAAGTCTGCCTCGCCTCCAAGACCATCTCATGGGGCATGTTTGTGAATGAATTATGTTAACGGTTAATAAAATAGGTCAAATTTTATGGATTTCAGAGCCTTTGACCTTCACGCATTGAATGAGTGAGGAAACAGTTTTTGTCCCCGCTAATGTATGAAGATGGAAAAATAAACCATGCACACAGATAAAGAGGAAGGAAGGGATTGATGTGAAAAAAGTGATCTTGACTTGAGGAAAAGAGGAGTTGTGGAAAATCAAAAATTTGTAATAAATGTAAGAGGAACTGTACTTACTTTCACCACTGAGACTGTCATTGTCATTAAACTCGTCATTGTAGATGCTACTTCCAGAGTCTTTCATCTGACCATTATTCGGAGTTGTACTGTTCTGTGTCGCTGAGAGTCTTGGGGATGAGGTCAACTCTTGCTGTGGATTGTTCGAAATAGGACCTGAGGAGGAGGAGGTAGAACTGAATAGGCTTGTCATATTTCCACTGGGATTTTGCAAATTGAATAAGGCGCCTTTACTATCAAGGTTGGAGGGATTGTTCATCTGAAGGAGGGCATTAAATTGTACATTATTATTATTATTATTATTATTGGAATTTGATGAATAAAAATCTGTCTTCTTATTATTAACTGTGGAATTCTGAGCGAATGCTGGCGACGTCTGGAAGGGATTCAACAACATATTTCCATCTTCATTCAATGATGCTTTACTAATATCACTCTCTGTACTGTTCACATCAAAGTTTGACATCATACGATGATAAAAATTATTATTGTTGTTAATAGATGCATCCTCAGATTGATTATTACCAAGGGAGTTTAACATTCCAAATGCCTCTAGAGTTGGCGTCTGCATTCGGGATAGGGCTATCAGGTTAGAGTCCCAGGATGGACTCAATATTTCCGATTTGGCGGTCACTTTACTCTCAACCTTCGGACACTCTGAGTTGATGTTGTTGTTGGTTTTATTACTTGTATTGGAGACTGGATTGTTGTTCGTTGTGGCTGTTTGATAGGTTGAATTCATTGTCAAAGTCATAATGAATTAAAACATGATAAATCCAAGAATTATTTTTGATGAACTTGATTGACTTTTGAATGTGTATGTAATCCTTTATCTCTCTCCTCAGTTTTTGGTTTCTTCTTTAGATAAAAATAATAATTTTTTGCGTCACACGATATCATATAATAGCATATGGAATATATAGTCCATATAATCAAGAGAGTATGGGAGAGCACAAATCTATTCTCTCTGTTCTACTGCTATCCTATTCGTAAACAAAAGCAAGTGTGTATATTTGTATATGACGTTTGAATATACACATACTACATTGCTGATGTCAAGTAGTCTTTGGTCTATTGCCCGTCTCCATCCCCCCACACAACCCTGATCATAGGTATATTGTATGCATAGATGTGTACAATGTTCCTATTCTTGTTTCTCTTGTGTTAATTCTTCTCTTCTAGAATGAAACGCGTCTATTCCTTTTGGATTGTAAAAAGATGAATTTATATTTCTCAGCCAATGAGAAGCTGAGAAAAGCAATAAAATTGCTGAATTGAATTCCTATCCTAAATTATTATGTGTATGCATTATTATTCTTATACAACAGCATATTGAGGGGGAAAGAGATATCAAAAACTTTCATTCGATCTTATCAATTTCATCATCATAATCATCATTATCATTTGCCCGTTTGTATGTGTGTAAGACGAGGGATAGCAGAATTGTAATCAATGAAATGAATGAAATACATACTCGAGAGATGGTCCCATTGATGGAGGTTTTTATTTATACTGTATTCCCAAATTACAGAGAAAGTAATCCAGGGTGGTGAATTGTACTGTAATGGAAAATACGAAACAAATGGATACAATGTGCTCTTTTTGTCGTTGTATTTTTTTATTTTTGTCCTTGTGTATTTTTTATTGCTTTCTGCTTTCAGTCGTTCAGTTTTTTGAATCTCTAATCCAATTGAATACCTATTACAGTCACTTTAGAGTAGAGCAACACGGGCATATTTTTATAAAATATGAAAAATAACACAACACAATCCAAATTATTTCTTATCATCACTCGAATTATAAGATTGTATTGATTCAGAATCTGAGTTCAGTTTTGAGAAATTCTTCTTTATTGAAAATATATAAAAATAAAAATATACAATTGAATAGAGTTTTAAAATAAATAAAATCTATTGGTTTGAAATAACATAGATAAGTATAAGACTTATTGGCGTTTTAATAAACCTAAATAATTTTAACCGAGTCAATCTATTGCTTAGTAAATATCAGGATAGAGAAGAGATATTAGATTAATCAATTTTCGATCTTATATCTTGCATAATAGTTTTGATGGAATTAAGATTATCAAAATTTGACAGGTTCTATCTTCCAAAAAGGTGATAGAAGTTGAAATTGGCATTTTTCGACTATAAGACTAATTTTTCTGTTTTAGTCATGTTTAGAAATCGAGAAGAAATATCAAATATATGAAATACTTTGAAAAAAATCACCAAATTAGTTTTTCTAACGAAAATTTCCTCTAAATCAATAACATTTAGATCATGAGAACCTTCATAACTATACCAAAATCCTTAAAATTAAATTAAAAATTATCAAAAATCTGTTAAAGGGTTGCAATCTGTATACAACTTTATTTTTCATCAGATCATATTGACAATAAATGATCATAACCAAATAATCATTTCAGTTATATGTCTCTCTTGAGATTCATTCTTGCATATATAGCAAAGAGAAATTCTATCATTTAATCTATTTCCTTAATCTCAGGCCTAGGAGTCATGCCTTGAAATGCTGATGCCAATTTTAATGATACTTATAACTGATAAATGCACGGTTTATCTTCTTCCATTTATTCGTATGTATGAAAACGACACAAAAAGCCAATTGTAGTACAGACTCAGTATGGCATTTTTCAACATTATCAGAGTTATAACCTTCTTCAATTTGTTCAAGGTATTATTGACATTTAACCCATATATGGTAATTTGATTGCAGTAAATCAGAAATTCCTTTTATCTGTCTAAAAAAGTTTCATTCAAGATCAAAGAGCTTCCTTCATCATCCATCAAATGTAAAAATTCATATTTGATAGATCAAAAATAGCTCACCCCTCTCCCCATGTGTTATTGAATGCGAGTCGTGTAATAAACCCATGACAGCCAAGGATAAATAAAAAAAACCTTATTGAGTATTTAAATCGTCTAAAACCCTGATCTAAAAGACAAGAAGCTTTGTAGTAATATTAGGAACGTACTAAATCCCATTTTCTAATCTTCATTTCCCGGAAAAATGTTGTGAACATAAGGCTAATTTTTGAATTTTGAAAATGCGCTTTATTTCCACTTTTACTATGTTTGAGCTCAAAATTTATATCGATTTCAAAATATTCTAATGGTTCGATTTCCCACCCCAAGAAAGAAATTCTGTACACATTTTTTATCAAATTCAAAATTTTCTAATAATGATCCATAATACATGTATTAGTATTTAACTGCTCCAAATCTTTGAAATCGATAAAATGTCAAAGATGACCTAATTTTTTTGTCAGATTTGATGTTTTCTAGAATATTTTATTTGTATTGGTTTATTTTATTATGAGACACAAAAAATAATTATGTCTCTGACTATTGAGCCCTTAGTAAATTCTCATTTTTATATCAACTAGCTTTAGTAGAAGGGAGATTAGCTGGAAATTATCCAGAAAGATGATCGAAAATTAACCAAGAGAAAATAATTTTCCACAAAATTTTCTTGAAGTATTTCATACAAACTTTCTTCTCGATGCTCTTCTTACGCATAATGTGAAGGAAGGAAGGCATCATTCACTATCGCACTTACCACATAACCAAATTCAAACATCAAAATAACAATGAAGCAACATATATTTTCTCTCCACTACTATTTTTCGAGCAAAAGATACAAACTAAAAAGGGAGATATTGAAGGGAGAAGAGAAAGTTATCCAACGATGCAATGGGATAATAAAAATAAGAAAAAAAGTTTAACTTCCACATCCACACAATGTGGGATATATACCACAGAATGGAGGAAATATGTATATATAGAAAGCAGTTCAAAATTCCTTGCATTTTTTATAAGGAATTCGATCCTTTTCCATTCGAATATCTTTTCCTTTCCATTTAAACTAGAGAGGAGAGATTTAGCCATAATAAAATCGTGATATAATTTCAATATCATTATTACACTTTAATACGTTAGTCAAGAGAAATTTTTAAAATCATCATCTTAAATTCTTTAAAATGGTAAACTATTATATCGAATGAGAATGATTTGAGTTGATCTAAAGACATGGATAATTTCAATCGTGATTCCAATTGAAGTTGTCAAATTTTCCACCATTTTTCAATGAATTTTACTACGAAAAATGATAAATTTTGAATTATTGGACACAGCTCTTTCAAATCTGATTTTCACGTCAAATTATTATTGTTGAGTATATTCTGAATAGACCCTGAAAAATCCGGTCAATTTGGTAAAAATTAACGGGAAAATGGGATTTATGCAGAACATGAAAATTTTAAAATTTGATTTTCAAAGAAGGCGTTTACGTATCTCTAAAGGACCTAAAAATGTGTATAATGAATTTTTTTATTGTGATACAATTCAACCGAAAAATAATAATTTCTAGTTCGCGTCAAATGACCCTTTTTCGATCTTTGGGCTGGACAAGATGATC
Organism: Gyrodactylus bullatarudis; assembly: GCA_012064415.1. Classification (NCBI taxonomy): domain Eukaryota; kingdom Metazoa; phylum Platyhelminthes; class Monogenea; order Gyrodactylidea; family Gyrodactylidae; genus Gyrodactylus; species Gyrodactylus bullatarudis. The sequence continues at coordinate 306,792 of SSNU01000272.1, forward strand.
AAATCTGCCAAATCTCGTCTAAAGATTAACCTCCGGATTGAGTGAGAGTCGAATTTTGATTACTGCTGGAAAATTAGTGAATTTTCGTTGAATCAAGATCCTTCAAAAACAGCGTAACTTGCATAATTTAACTAGTCATAATTTTAATCTCAATTCTAAAAATCTTTATTTGGCCATCCTACAACTTTTAAATCAATAAAATATTTCCTGCACAAAGATTGAAGTAATGGAAGTTTGGCTTGAACTCAAAATTATCGATATGAAATTGGATCACACCTATTGAAATCACCGTATTCAATTTTTTGATGGAAAAGATGATATTTTTGTAGAGCTCTAAATGCGAGTCTGGGATAAAATTTCCATGATGTTTTAAGGTTCCTTTCATCAATTTTCTCTTTCTCTAACGTCTTCCTAGTCTCATATTCACAAGGATAATAAAAATTATGAGACAAAAATCGAATAAAGGAACACCCCACTCAAATGGATGAAATGACTTCTTTCTCGAGGGTGCGTAGCTGGAGTACTTGGGAGATGTAGAGTGATGTCATTGAAATCTTGAAATAGAAAGCTAAGTGGATGCATTGCATACATATGTATACAATTTATTCTTGAGAAATATAGCATATGAAATAAATGTATATTTGGCCATATATATATATATATATACTAGGCGAAAGTTTGGCACAAGTTGTAGGATTACGTCTTGTGACATCAGCATCTTCGTCATTCACATTTTCATTTCTCATGAGTCAAAAGGAAGAAGAAATAAAACATAAAAAAGCATTAGAACATATAAAGAGGAACAATGACAAAATCTTTCTTTCGAATTTTCTTCTTTAATTTTTCCTTGATAATGCGATTAGTGTTGATCCTGAAACTGAGTTTTGAAAGTTGCGATGTGCTCTCATATAGGTTTCGTAAAAACCTCTTTGATTCATAGCTTCTTTGAGGTCATCATCGAATTTCTCTACTCAATCATATTTTTAAAATAGGGACGAGATCATCTGATCTGATATGTAATTTCTCTCATTTGCGATACTTCCGCCTTTGATAATCAATTTCCTAATCAAAAACGTTCTGTCCATTTTAAGACTTATTTAGTATTCTTTGGTAGTATTGGAAGCCTGCGATTCAAGACCGAAATCTTAGCAGAACTAAAAGCACCGAACGAAATAATTCTAGATATATTTTCTTAGACTTTCGGCTCAAATTCTACACCTAGTTAATATGAAGATGGGAATTTATGATTTTTCCCAATCAAGGAATCGAATTTGATTTTTGGAATTTAGATCACGAGGCCAGCATATACAATTTGAAATTAAAAAAATTATGTCTTACAAAAAAGTTTTGAAAAGGAGCTGAGAGGAGAGGGTAATTTTCGATAGATAATACTCAGCTTATACTGTATTTCGAATCTTAAGTTGTCATTTTTTGAAATTGAGCTTGCTAAATGTCCATCTTCATTTGAAATAGCCTTATTTGCACTTAACAAAAAGCAGAAAAATCCTTATTGCAATTGAATGATATACAGTTGTACCCCAGTTTTGGTGTATGAGAAATCGCATAGGTCGATAGAATTGAGTCAAATCGTAGAAAGCATAAAGTCACTGAGAGTTTACATATTACATATTTAGATATCATCAACTTTCGAGATTTTATCATTTACAGACATTTGGCTTTAATCTGGAGTGAAATTATTGATAGAACATTCTTTCTGCATTAAATTCGAGTCCTCAAGATCCATCATGAAGTCTGTTGGCAACTCTATATACATTTATTCCTTAGTTATCTTTTATTTGCATCTTTTGTTCTCTTGTGTTTCTATGGAATGATCGATTATAATCGATAGAGGAACTAAAAACATGAAATAAAGCTGATAATAAATTGATTTACAGATAAAAAAATAATAATAATCTTGTACGTTTCTTCATATTCTTACTCGTCTTATGCGTAGTCATCACCGGGATTTTTTCGTAATCGTACTGATTTCCATTGAATTTTTATTATTTTATTGTTTTTCGATATCTTTATTGAAAACTAAATAAACATACGAGTAAAACCTGGTAAAAGCAAGATTATTACCACTAGCATAATATCCAATGTAATCAATACATCATTCCTTGCAAGGGAAGTTCTTTTAAACTTCAACTAAACTCGTACTGATAATGATTCTTGAATACAACGATTACATAATTCAAAACTATTCGACGGTAACAAGGTAACTTTATGGTTCTAAGCTTTTTGATTAAATCTACTTTCTTAGCCAGCCTTTTTGCAAAGCCTCTTCTAGATCTCTTGTAATGACAAATAAATTGAGTCTATGAAAAAGCAGGGTCTGCAAGAATATAATAACGATTTCTATCATTACTAAATTATTCTAACCTTATATGACGTTTGCTACTTTTTACAAAAAACTCTATATTCATGAAAACAATTATCTTTCGAATTCCGTAATGAAATGAACCTGTTCGCTGTTTGAATAAATGAATTTTGAAAATACGCTGAATTCAATTTTTTACAATCCTAAATCTACCTCTGCACGAGAGCGAACCTCTTAAGAATAAAAAGCAGCACCCCTATCAAAATCTGAGTGAGGAAAAAGCATTATTGGGTATTGGATAATATAGCAATCAATTTCTCTCACTAGAACGGCCAACGGTCCAGTCTCCTTTGGAAAAATTTAATTAGATAATTTTTTGAATTTTAAATATTCCAACAATTCACTGTACATTCATAGTAGAATACAGTTGCCAAGGTTTGTAGGAAATAACCCATTTTTATTATCATCTGACAAAAAAAAAGATATTAATTGGACATCTGTCTCTCCACATTTGACCCTTGCATCCCTTATTTGTATAGTAGACAAATGAACAAATACATTTTAATGCGCAATAAAAAAGCATAGGTGTAATTTGGGAAGTAAAAATTTACTCCCCTATTCTAATTACAAATTATCAATACAAATGTCGTCTTTGAGAATTATTTGAGAAATGCAATACACTGGACCACTGTTTATTAGACGCTGACGAAAATTTCCGAGATTACTAAAATCGATATGATAAAATTAATCTTCAAGTATTCTAACCACCAAATTTCGCTCCAAAATATCTTTTTATGCTTCTGGTATAAGATGAACAATAAAATACGTTTTTAGACCTATCAGAATTATATTCGTGAAAAGTAAGAGAAGTCATTTTATTGGTCTCAAAAAATTTTATGAAAGTCAGTTCTGCATTTTTACTGGAAGAAATAATCTGAAAATAAATCGTTAAAAACGTTTTTTTATTAAAAAAATTTAGTGGGATAATGTTAAAATACTCGAAGATTAATAAATATTATCATATCGATAGGCAATTTCAGTCCAAGTCTACTTTGTATTAAGCATTCTTTCTGCAAAATGCATTCTTTATAACATTCATATCAGTTATCAGAGATTGGATTTCTCTCTATCTCGATATATAGACTTTTGGGTAGTGTACATATGGGCCTAAAAATATAAAAATTCAATATCTCCTAATATAATAGAATATCTTGTTTTATCCAATGTCTAACCTAACTCATATACTTCCAGTTGTACCACATCTACACACCTCTGAAACTCCATTTTAGTTTCCATGGCAAAATGTGGAAGAGAGAAAAAAGCATGAATGCAAAACTGAGTCAATGAGAGAGAGAGAGATATCAGAGGAAGAAATCCTGTAGTACAAAAAGCGATATATTGAATATTCCGGTCAAATTTTATTGCTTTTGATTATAATTTTCACTTTGTACGTCTGTGTGTGTACATATCAAATCAGCGAGAATTTTCTATTCAGTGAAATGAAGAAAAAAAACAACTAGAACAACACCCCAATGTTTAGTTATTATTAGATTAAGCGAGAGGAGTCTCTGTGAGCCTCTTCAAGGTTCAAGGTGTGAGAAAGGTAGATTTCTACGTCATAATCTGTCCAGGGGAATAAAAAAGGTTTATTTATTGTTTCCTCTGAGTGTTTATTTCAATGCTGCAATACAGGGGGAAAGTTGGAAAATCCTTCTTCTTCTTCTTCTTCTGCCAGCAAAAGAAAAAGGGAGAAAATTTATTGCATTTTGAATTATTTTTGCAGGGGTTTAGGAGCGTGATGAGAATAAATTAAAATTTTATCACCTCAAATTAGCTATAATGGATATTGAAATATAATTTGTATGAGGCGCTTCAACATTAGAAAATATTTAAAGAGACAGGCCGAGAATGTTGGGCTATGAAGGGTGAATTTTATTCCCTATGATCTCCGGCGCCCCCTCCCAAAAATTATTTCCGCTTCAAAGGTGTGAGAAGGGCATTTTCCAGTAATAAAAAACTGTTAAAGTATTATTACACCCAACTAAAAAATTTGTTAACTGTCCAGAATTAACGGGAAAGTTTCATCTTCTTTATTTCTCTCCCATTGATTTCAACATCAGCTTTTATTATCGTTTCACCTTCAAAAAAAACCTTTTCCATAACTACAAATTTACATTTGTCCAAAATGGCTTGTTATTTGTTCATTTTTAATATTTCCACTGAATAAAAATGCTGTTCACAATGATCATGTTAGTTAAGTGGCAGTGATATTGTCAAATTTCCATCATTAGTCTCTCTGAAGATTTGATACTAAAAAACGATGATAATTTTTCAAATATTTTCAGGCTTATGATGAAAATAGTCGTTTTGCATTTCACTGATACAGAACCAAATTAATATGAAGATGAGGATTTACTATTTTTACAAAATAAACTCAATGAAAGTGAAATAAAATGAAAAAATATATTTGGTATAGATATCAAAAATAAACAGAAATTCAAAAGTTTTTAGAAAAATTTATTACAGTTTTTTTGTCAAGGTTTGTGAATCTAGTAGAAATATCGTTGAAATAAGATGGAATTCTTTCAAGCAGATTGATATGCTTCATTTTATTGATAGATTTGGGATTGATTCTTTTAGGTCTGTTACGAGTTCTGGCAATTACTTCGGCACGATTCCATAAGGTATTTATTCTCTTATCACAAAGTATTATCGATCTGGCCAGGCGTCTATGACGTAGCAGATCAACTCTGAATGGTGCATTTGGTTGTGAACGACGGAAAAATTTAAGAAATCTTTTTTGGATTAAATCTAGACTGATGCTCGCGCTAATCGCAGATGGATTCCAGTCAGGTGAAATGAGTCAATAATTTTTGGAAATTGAGAAAAAATCAATCTGAACAAAATTATGACTTTTTTTAATTTCGAAAACGCATCAAATTTCCTCTTTTTCAACTTTAGAAATCAATATTTCTATCGATTTCCAAGATTTGAAGAGGTTAAAAGCTGATTTTTGGAATCATATTTGACGAAGAGTTCAATAAACTATATATTTCTCCTGACTTTCCAGAGAAAAATATTGAGTTTTTTAATATAGTAAATTCTCATCTACATGTCTATAAGGTTTAGATCTAAAATAAAAAGGTTATCGCAATCCCTTAAAAAGCACAGATTCTATAGATAATTATAATAATATATGAAGGTTTTCCTTAAAGAGTAATCCTATATATCAGGTAAGGTTGAAAGAAACAATGATCTAATAACATGGGTATGACTCATAGCTCCTTTTATAAATAAAATTCAAAACATTCTCATTCTCTCTCGTCTTGTAATGTTTTCCCAGATTCAAGACTCTGATAAATAGTTCCACATTCATGAAAAAAGTATATATTAATAGTAAAGCTATCAACATTGTAATTCCTATCTTGTTTGTATGTATAGCCATACAGAGCTATATAGTTGGTCCCTGTTAAGCTGTACGTTATGATATAGCTTTGAGGAACATAACAGAACATGTTGAACAGAAGGACTAGCTTTCTGGGAAATTATGATAAGAACATCTTTAAGGGTGGGAGTAGAGGTTCAAACTACTATTTTTATTACCCTCACTGCTCGTTTTGAATCATGAGTTTTCCCTTTCAATTTTTTAACATGGGATAACTTTTGAAATTGACATCTGTTCATGTTTCACAACCTTGTTCTTCAGGTCCCGTGTTAAAGCGAAGAATCTGATGTACTATGTTTTCAATTTTGTACACGGGAAAAAAGAACACAAAGATTTAGCATTTTTAGCTACACTTGATCCGACAGGCTAAAGTCAATTTGTTCAACCTCTTTCATTTAAGAAGATTAAAACAAGCGGAAGAAATCTTCTTGTTAACCTGATCAAAACATGATCTTTCTTTTCCAAGAATTTAATTCTACGAATTACTTCTCCACATGAGATTCATAATTCAGATTCTGAATAATAAAATATATAAAAAGCCTTTGTTTTTAACCGTTTTTGATTAGTAGATGGAAGATGTTTTTTTATTAATTTCCGCTATTTTCATACATTCAGCCAGAGGAAATAGCTCAGAAGTTTGACGAGCTGTAGATAATTATATTTTTGCTAGACTGAGCTAAAATAGATAGTAAAAGTGTAAATCGTATATTTGACCTAGGTATCCAACATCAAAGATCAAATGAAGTCCATGAATGGATGAACCCACACACCTTTAAAGTCAGGGTCATAAGGTATCATGTCACTGTGGCGATTGATATATTCTTTCAAATGAAAGTAATTAAAATTTAGAGGGGTCGGCCGAAATGTTCTTGTAACTTATGTTGAAATAGTTATGAAAACGAAATGGGGTTCTTATACATGAAAAATAGACATGGTAACAAAACCGGGATATATTCGGGTAATGATGTACTAAAGGATAGGATAATGAATGGAAAAAGGAATAGGAGTTACAAGATAATTACTTGACCATATACAAACCAGGAGATGTTAAAGAGTTGGATTACGTATCCATGTGGGTCTGTAATAAAGATTCTAGGGGTTGTTGTGATTTCAGTTACCAAGGTAAATGTAGAAATCGACCAGCAAATGACCAGCACAAATAATTGCGAAATTATTACATTCAATGTAATCATTTTTTCCGTATTTCATGTATCATCTAAGATATTATAATTAACTTGCCTCGTACATGTTAAATTGTTGTTGAATTAGAAAAAAAATAAAAATTTATTCCAACTAAAAGTTGTACACCAAGACATTACTGTTTAATCATTTTCTTTGCATGTCAGGGATATTACATGAAAATGCTGTTTCCGTTTCCAGATAGATAAAGAGAGATAGTTTTATTAGAAGCTAATCTACTTGTAGAACCAGAATATTCTTTTTCAATGATTATTTTTTTGGCCACAAATTTGGCTAATATTTTTTATCTTAAGAGATGATGTCAAACTGATCCCATATTTGAATTCATATTTTCAAAAAAAAGGATTTTGATTTTTTGGGTGAACCCTGATCCATATGAACAATCATAATTTGTACATATTTATTTGATTCAAGACAATTCAGATGAAGTAAAACTTGAAATAGGACTTCTATTTGGAAAGTATATCTGAAGACTTGTACATAAAATTTGAGGATTCAGGAGATAACCTGGTTTATTACAGTCATTTTACGTAATTAGTGGACAATTTTTCGATAGAAGAGGAGACTTTGACAAAATTAGTGAGCAAGTTCCCAAAATAATAAGGTGTAATTATCCTCCTCTAATTTCGTGGAATGACTGTATTATTCAAAGAATTTTGCATACAAATAGTAAAAGAGTTTGCAGATTTTGCAAGGCTGAAATGATCATCAAAAATGATTTTACAAGCCATAAGTAAAACGGTCTGAAAAATTACAGTATTTTCTCAAAACTGAAAACTTTATTTTATGAAGTTCATCTAAAAGCAGTATATTTTTCCATTTTATTTTTGCTAAAAAGTCAAGATAAATTTCCATGTAAACAAAATTTTCTTTAACAACTGACCATGTTATTGAAGGAGAGAGTGTAGAAATTACGTTTAATGATGAAAGCATTTCTGCTTAACAACCATAAGTACAATTAAAGTTTTTAGTCTGAAAAATTTTGTTTAATTATTTTTCAAGTGTGAGAACACAATCTTTATCATCTCAGATTTTAGGGATTTATTTTTTGAAATTGAAACATTTCCCTTGAATTAATATACAAGTAATTATGAAAGGGGAGAGAGAAAGAGTGCCCCGGGTGTGGAACGAGAATTAGAATGTCCAGATGAGAGGTGAGGGAGATACAAAAAGATGGATCATCAATAACTATAGAAGAAATTTAAGTAGAGGTAATTTTTTAATCTTACAAATAAGTATTACTTCTATATATTAAAGCTAGTTGACATGAAGATGAGAATTTACTATTCTTACAAAAATCTCGATATTTTTCTCCGTATTCACATGAAAAAGAATATTTTTTTGAATTCTAAAACGGAATGAGCTAACAAGATGAGAATATTCGTGAAAGTACCGAAAAAAATTCAATCGAATTCCGTTTTTCGAATTCCGAAAATGCACCAAATTTCCACTTTTTGAACTTTTGAGCTCAAAATTTTTATTGATTTCGATGATTTGAAGCAGTTAAGGGATGATATTTTGGATCAATATTAGACAAATAATTTGAATTTGACCATAGAGATAGCGAAGATCTTATTGTTTTAGAGAAAAAGTTGAACTTCCAGATTTTGGATAATTTGCCTTCTTGATTATCGAAACATTCAAATGGTTCGATTTCCCACGGTAATGACGAGTTTCAGTGAACTTCTGCAGGAAAATTCGAATTCTTAGTTTAATTTTGATCCTAAATATCATCATTAAACTGCTTCAAATCATCGAAATCGATAAAAATTCTGGGTTCAAAGTTGAAACAGTGGAAATTTGGTGCATTTTCAAAATTCGAAAAAACGGCCTAATTTTGGTCAGATTCAATTTATTTTGGAATTTTTTCGAACATCCGCATCTTATTAGCTCATGCCATATTTGAATTCAAAAAAATATTCTTCACCTGTGAGTCCTGTGAGAAAAATATCGAGTTTTTTGTAAAAATAGTAAATTTTCATCTTTATGTCTATTAGGTTTAATAGAAGTCTGTAATTTTTAAAATATGTCTTTTAAGATTCTTCTTGATTAATTCGATAGGAGAATCTGAAAATAATTCGAGATTACGTATTTTTTCTTCGTATGAGAGCAGAGTCAAGTTTCTTCCTAAAATACAAAGGATGTTGCTCCCTTCTACATGAAAATTTTGTTATTTGTACAAATTCTTATAAGAATTCTTAAGGATGGCAGGTCCTTAGATTCAAAAATAATTCTGCAATGTTTGACGCCTAATTATCAAATTTTCTATTTTATTTTAAATAGTTATTGATGATCTATCTTCTACTCTGAAAATATAAAAACTCTTTGGATTTTACATAAACATAGTAGTAATAACCTATGACCAAACTGGGCTAGTATTATTTGAATGCCTAATCATATTTCTCTATAGGATTCGAACGTATAGGAGGTGCAAATCCTTAAGACTGGATAGTATCTAGTAGATACCCCTTTAATTATTTCGGAATCTTGATCATATTCAATTTCTTCATATATATTCCGATCTTCATATTAACTAACTTTCTAATAAAATCGTTACTGACAGTAACTTACTGTTGAGAGATTATATTTTGTTTGAAATAAATCAAGTCTTAGCACTGTCAAATCATTGGGATATGGGATGCATAGCAGATATTCCCAGGAGATGTTCAAATATTTCTTCAGACTTGTAAAAGAGAAATGGGCCACATTCAAGATGGTGGCTGGTTGGAGACTCTCATTTGAATTTAGCAGAAGGGTACATAATTTTCAAAGTTATTATTACTATTACATATCATTTCAGCTCATTATTGTTCATCTAAGCCTCAGAAAATACTTCTATTTATCTTATGGAATACCTAAAGATCTCAGCTCCGTCATCCATCAAACTACTAATTCAGAGAAATTTTATTTTTTCCTATTTCCCAAAGTGATAGATAAAAAGTAAGATAACTTTTAACCAATAATCATAGCCTTTAGAATTCGAATATGTAATCGCCTGAAGTCCATATGCTAAAGCTTCAAAGATAGCAAATTTTTGGCTTAGTAATTCAAATTTGATCCTTCAAGCAAGTTTCCGACATTGCCATTTGGACATCATCAACAAATACAGTATTTATTATAATTAATAGAATAAAGACGCAAAAAAAGATCAAAAGATTACTATTTTCTACTTGATTTTTTTCCAACCCATGACTTTTAATCACAGTCTTCATCGTCGTCTTCGTCTTGATTGGCACTTTCATCTTCATCCTTGTCTTCTTCCAGAGCCTCTTCGTATTCCTCTTCGATTTCTTCCTCGTCTTCTTCTTCCTCTTCTTCCTCATCTTCCTCATCTTCTTCTTCTTCAACTTTTTTGGGTTCAATCTTTTTCGCTGGTGCCACATCATAAATTGGATTGGGCTTTGACTTTTTCATGTTTCTATCCTCCTCTTCGTCATCCTATGAAGGGGTACAGTTCCATATGAAAACGGTCAAAAGATATTTTTAGTATCACCATTAGACATCCTAAATCTCAAGGTACACAAGAACTTCTGAAACAGAACACGACAGGGTCAGGCAGCAAAAACTTCTTGGTTCAAAAGTCAATAGAGGTTTGAATGAAGAAGAAACATCAATGAATGTAAAAGAAGCCTTAAGAAGTAACTTTGAGGACCACACAACTCAATTTCTAGCTCAAATTTACAAATCTGAATCAAAATTACCTCGTCTTCCTCTTCTTTTTCGTCATCGTCTTCGTCGTTGTCTTCAGGTTCTGGTTTTTTATTCTTTGCTTCATTTTGTTTTGAGTTAGTTGGTTTTGAGGTTGCTGGCTTTTTAATTTCTTCTTCATCGTCGTCGTCCTCAGGTTCAGGCTTTTTACTCTTAGCTTCATTTTGTTTTAAGTTTGTTGGTTTTGAGGTTGCTGGCTTTTTAATTTCTTCTTCTTCCTCATCATCATCGTCCTCATCGTCATCATCTTCTTTTTGAACCTTGCCTGGTTTAGGTTTAGCAGACTTTTTAACTTTATTTTCATCTTGTTTGGAGCTCACTCCTTTTGACTTTACTGGTTTTTTTATTTCTTCTTCTTCTTCCTCCTCGTCTTCATCGTCTTCATCATCGTCTTCCTCGTTGTCCTCTTCATAGTCATACTCATCTTCATCATCTTCCTCTTCCTCTTCAGTATCCTCTTCCTCGTCGTCTTCATCGGCCTCTTCATCTTCGTCCTCGTCGTCTGCTTCCTCTTCGTGTTTCTTTGAATTTTTTACATTCTTTTCCTTCTTGTCTTTTTTCTTTTCCTTCTTTTTATCTTTCGACTTGGACGACCACAGAGATTTAAATGCCCCCTTAATCTTATCCTTTGCTTTACCAGCGAGCTTCTTCAACTTTTTCATCGGGTCGCGACCAGCCTTTATAACTCTGCCTCCTGTCAATTTTCCCATTTCATAGAATTCGTCATAGACATCGTCACCAGTCTCTTTAAGATTGCCTTTTGGATTAGCCAAAAACTCGTCCAGCTTGTCGGAAATAACCTCTCTAGACTCTTCAATCTTTTCCGATACAGAGAGATACAACTCTCTTAATTTTTTGAAATACTTTTCAGAGGCATTATCATAGCCTTCTTTCAGTTTACCATAAAAATTGTCAACATCTTCAAGCACGGAATTTTCAAACTTTTTGATATCTTTTTTATTTTTACCCTTCGATAATTTCTTGATTTCTTTTTGGGCATTTTTGGCATATTTTAGGAAGACGTCCTTGGTGGTTTCAGCCAACTTTTGGAATTTATCCTTTGGCGACACGAAGAAATCTTTGAACGACTCACCCAAATTACTCATGTCCTTCCGGGTACTCTCAAAGTAACTCCTTTTCTCGACACTGTGGTGATGAAATAATTTGATGATAAAGCACTTACGAAGAGGAATCTTGTCCATTCGATTGGCCGACATAGGCGCTGACAATGATCAGTAAGCATGCTACTAATTGCATAATTCACTAACTCAATCACTGCTCACTAGTTCAAGTTTTGTTAATAAATACTTTTATTTTAATATCAATAGAACGTTTCTCAACCTATCAGATTATCACGAAGTCTTACTTTTTTTAAAGTGAACCTTGAGAAAATTTTATGCTATTTAAAAAAAAATTATTCAAATATTTTTTGCCTGTATGTGTGAGTAGTAGGTTGTAAATGTGCTATTTGCTCGAATTAAGCCGGCTTATATTCTTACAGCTATTTTAACACACCAAGAACCTAAGTAAGTAAGTATCTTTGGCTACTAATACAAAAGATAATCTCAACAAAAGTGAGATACAAATTTATCAGAAATTATAATCATCAATTTTAAGAATTAACAGCATGATCAGAAAACATATTTGAATCCATTAGAATCTAATAATTAGTGGAGCAATTTACTAATATTGGTTTTGTTCTTATCTTGATGATTTATAATTGGTAATCATGGATTTGATTTCTTTACAATTCCATTGATTTAAGGAAACAATCTTGGTTTAAAGTTTGTTTTAAAAACAAGAAATTCCAGGTAGATGATTTAAAATACAATGTACAATCAATAAATTTTTTTTTTATGTGTAAATATTTTGTTGTAAAAAGTCACGAAACGAACGTAGAATTAACTAAAATTGCATAAAACTGATCAAAATCGAAAAAAGTTACAAAACAAAAAAATCTGTATGTCATTTTCTTACCGGTCTAATTATAGATTCATTAAAAATTAAAAGGGTTTTGAAATTGGAATCTCATTTCATTTATACAAACTCTTGGATCTGATTGTAAATTCTCATAAGGGGGCTAGTTGGTGTAGAAATTTATTCGGTCCAAACGAGGAATCGGTTAGTATATATTTTATTTGGGTAATAAAACCATGAAAATACTTCATCTCTCGAGATAAAGAGCAAAACTGTGAGGAGATATTAGTGCCCACACACATTGGTGGTCCACCATAAGTAAACTCTTGATGAAAACCTTACGCTAGACTGGTCTGCTCTCGTGAATATTTTATGAAATGTATTCAAATGTACATTTTTTCAACTAGGAGTTACTGGTGGTAGTTAATTCAATCCGCTTGTGTATTCTGGGTGTATTTCCTAGTCTTTGTATAGAGGTTCCATATCCGCCTTCCTAAATGTTGGTGATACCAACATACAAACAGGGTAATAAAACTTTCTTTCCAGTTGACGAGAAAAAAAGTAGATAGATGAAATGGACCAAAAGCTATGAATTCAGTCCACGATATCTCATTTATGAAAATCCATCTTTCTTACTTTCTCTCACTCTTTCCGATGATTAAAAGCAATAAAACTCTCGGCTTCTCCCTCTTACATAACAAAGCAGAGTTGTAAATAGTATTACACCGAATTGGTAGTTTCACTGAAACCACTGAATCTTGTGAGTTTTTAAAAACGTTTTTTTTCTGAATAGATTTTATAGCAGAAAAACTCTTTTCAATTCTGGATCATTTTCTTTTGTGAGAATGTGAGAAACCATTTTCATTTGCTTATTTCAGAAAATTAAAAATTCCGCCAAATACTTTTTTTTCGACTATCAACGAATAATGGTTTTTCATTTAAAAAAGTTTTAATTAAAAATTTTAGACCTAGACTAAGGTCCTTTTTGGTCCTATGGATGGTTTCTACATTGAAGATTAATAGATTTCTGATGAGAAAAATGCAAATTTTCAAGCATAACCAAATTATGAAGTTAGTTTGCGAGTATTTACAAATTCCGAAAAAAATGCAAAATTACAAATTTTACAATTTCATTGAGCAGAACCATAATGATTTCATTTAATTTTGATCAAAAATATTTGCCAAAATTTACACAGGATATCCTTGTTCATGATCCAAATCACAAAGTTCAACACTATCTATTTATAAATTAATTGTTGTTTAAAACGTTTTTTTTGAAAAATTACTTCCCAGGATCATAGATAAAAAGTAAGCTAACTTTTATCGAGGAATCATACTTCAAGAATTTTTTGATTGATAACTTCTGAACCAAAAATAATTGTGTTAAAACAAACCAAAAGATAGACAAAAGATTGATTACGAGTCATGAAAAAAAATTCTCTGGGACTTTAAGAGTTAAACCTACTAGCAAAGTGTGGTCACTGGTTATTACCATGTGAATCTAACTTGATGGAGCTTGTCTTCTCACACCTAGATGTTAGAATTCGGATAAGCAAGTGTCAATTCCACAAGTGAGTCAAATAATATTCAACTCACGGTTTCAGATGTAGGTTAGAAGCCTAGTGGTAAGATGCGTTGCCTCACAACGTTCAAGATCTGGGTTCGAACCCTGGCTATGGTGTACTGACGAGTCCTAATAAGGACGAAACGCGTCTACATCTGCCGTGAGTTAAATATTATTTAACCCTCTTATGGAACTCTCTCATCCGAATTCTAACATCTAGGTGAGAGAAGACAATCTCAATCAAGTTAGAATCACATGGATATATTATTATTATATTATAATATATGGTAGTAATAACCAGTACCACACTTTGCTAATATGTTAAATGTCTAAAAACACTGTAATTTCTACACTGTGCCTATTCAAAAAATTACTTTTTATTTTAATTCCACCAGGTTAAATAATAACTTATTATTAATGAGTGAACATGGTTTCCAATATGATTGGCTTGATAATAATTAGTTCGTTTTATACGTTGATTAAATTAATTTGTATTTGAAGTAGCTACTTTAAAGTAGCTAGAGAAAATATTTGTTTTAATATAAAGGAATTCGTACTAATTACAGGCTTCTAAGAGTACGTTGTACATTAAAAGCTCTTCAACAAAAATATGGATAATGGAAATGAATTTTATTTTCACAGAAATAATGCAAATAAATTCAGGTCCTCTCCAATGCTCACCAAAAAAATCTGACATTTCGAGGGTCTAAAATTTGAAAAACACAACACTCTCTTGAGCGATCATTTAAACTGAAAGATACTTTTTCACTCCTCATTATTAAGCTACAAAAAGGGGGATTTTTTTGAAAATTTAGTAAATATTTTTTTAAATATTTACACCTAGTTAATATTATGAAGATGGAAATTTCACGATACGGAGAAAAAAAATTTAGAAAAAATCAACTTTTGAGGAAAATACTGCAAATTTAAAATCTTGAAGAAGCGCCAAATTCCCTTTTTTGAACTTTGAGTTGAAAATTTTTGAAGATATTACAGTTGTAATTTAGGTTCATAAGGAAGTTTATTGTGATCCTAAAAATCAACTTTTGATCCCTCTCTTACTTTGAAATCAACAAAAATTTTCAAGTTCAAAAAATAGGAATTTGGCGCCACTTCAAGATTTCTAAATTTTTTTTCTCCGTATAGTGAAAGAGGGCCTCATGATCTAGACTTCAAAAAATCTTGATCAAATTCGATTTCTTGATGAGAAAATTAAGAGTTATGTAAAATTCATAAATTTTCAATGAAGATTTTTCTAGCTTTAGAACGTTTTTTGCTGATTATAATCATGATTATAATTATATACCAGAGATTCACGTAATTTTGTATATACGTCCGAAAATCCACTTATTTGAAGTATTGAAAAAACAAGAGTTTTATTTACACTCAATACGTATTTCTTAAAGCTTCATCAGCAGTGTTACTTTAAAAATGGAAATTATAAATATAATCATTGAAATAATAAAATTACAAATATAAGAATGAATATAGTAAGAAGCAAATTTCATAAAAGAAAATATTGCAAGCTGAAAAACATCCAAAAACTCAACATTAATAGCAAAATTGAAGAATATGTATGGTTCTTTTGAACACACAGATCTGGTTTATTAGTATTAATAAAGAATTTCTCTTTAATCCAGAGATCAGTGCTGTCATCACCTGAGTTCTTATAAAATATTGAAAAATTGGAATAGTCAGCATTATGATTATTGTCCGTCAAATTTTTATGAACTTCTCTTATATTACCCTGGCCTATGTGAGCTTTTTCACCTTTTTTCTCTTCAATTTTGCTATTAATGTTGAGTTTTTGGGTGTTTTTTCAGCTTGCATTATTTTCTTTTATGAAATTTGCTTCTTACTATATTCATTCTTATATTTGTAATTTTATTATTTCAATGATTATATTTATAATTTCCGTTTTTTTGCTGAGTCCTTAGGAAAAAATTAAATTACTTTTTATCGTAAATCAATAGCTGTAGATTTCAAATATACAATCGGTAGTTTGATATCTCTGCAAGTTTTGAAGATAACTGGCTTTAGAATTTAAAAAATATCCATTTTAATTTCTATTATAATAGATAGATAGATAGATAATTATCTTTGAAATGATAAGTTGGCTTTCAAAAAGGAATTCAGATTCAGAATCAGCATTATTATTTTGGTCAAGTTAGAAAATTTTTCCTATTGGTGTGATGAAAAGATAATAATTTGGGACATGAAGGGTTAAATATACAATATAATTGTCTACTCGATATCTCTCATTATCTAGAACAGGGTTTGTTTTAGAGCCGAAATTGTCTATTTATACCCATCGGTGTCTTTTAGGAGAAAGTTCAAAATCAGCTCAATTTGGACTTTTAAATTAATAAGTAGGACCATTGTAACTTTGAGAAACCTGCCATATTATTACAGATGAGATTTCTGTTCTTAATATAAATAAAAAATTATGTCGTCATGTCCACAACATAATTTAGCTAAATGGTTAATTGATATCTTGAAACCTATTCATACATATTATGCTAAATATGTTGTCAAAGATACTTTTTCTTTTGTCGATAAAGTTAAGGATTTAAATATAGGTTCTAACTATTCTTATAACCTTCAACTCCCATGGCCTATGTGAGCTTTTTCACTTTTCTCTCCACTGTTGCTATTTATTGGAGAGTTTTGGTGTTTTTTCAGCTTACATTTATTCTAATTTTCTTCAACTTTTACTATTTCTTTCATTATTTGTAAATTATTATCTTGAATGAATCTTTTAACTTTTATCATTTTTAAAGCAATGCCACTGATGATGCTTTAAGAAATACGTATATGGTTTTAAATATATCTCTTTCTTACATATTTCCAAATTATGAATTTAAGTGGATACTCGGACGTTTTTGAAAAACAACGTGAATTACTCATTCAAAATAAACAATATCTATCATTGAATTGAAGTTCTACACTTTTCTGTCTTGAATTATCAATTTTTTGGTGCAGACTTAGATAAACAGCTTTATTGATCTTTTGACCGTTGTTACATAGATAGATTTCTTTTTTTCTATTCCTTTCAACGGTCATTTCGATACTGAGACATTACACGCGTATAAAATGAAATTATTTAAAATTTTCTTTCATTTTTTCGTTTGCAGAGATGTTCAATGCTACATGTCTGATTATCGTATTAATTTACATTTCAGGATTTCAGTAATTCAAACCAATTAATTCAGCTTAATTTTTTTCTTATCTCTAAATAAATATTTCAGCTCACGAAATATTGAAAAAGTGGATTTTCAACAAGACTTTGGATTCTTTCAACAGAGTGTTTTAGATACTTTTCAAAAGCTTGGCGAAGCATCATCGGATAAATTCAAGGATCTTGGAGTATTCTTAAAAGACAGAGTAGAAAAGCTTAATGATTCCGTGCAACAGTCAACAGCTAGTATGATAAGTTCATTCAAGGATTTTGTTCAAGATCCTGGGAAACTCATGAATTCCAGCATTGAGAGTACAAAGCAAGGTTTCGATTTCTTAGCTAACAAAACCAAAGAAGCATTCAGTGGTTTATCAGGAATGTTTATGTCTTGATGTTTCTTTCATCACTATTATTATACAGTAATATAGAGTTGGTTAACATGAAGATGGGAATTTTTCTGATTTTTAGAAAAAATTTAATTTTTTCATCAAAAAATCAAATAGGATTATAATCACCAGTTTCGAGGAATTTTGGATTATTATTCAGGTAGCAAGCGAACAATATTATAGACAATCTCAGCTCTATCACACAACTGACTCGTCCTAATAAGTAAAAAACTGTCATAAAATAAACATAATCGTAGAATTCAAATATACAATGGCCCAGTATCTGCTCAAGTTTGACGGATAACTGGCCAAATATTCATTGATTACTCCTGAATTGAAAATAATCAAGTTAATCTGATTGAAGATTGTGCATCTAAAAACCAATGATCAAAAATTCTCTTCAACCTTAAGGGTTAAACTGTAATGAATTTTATCTATTTTGTTCTCCATGCTTCTTTCAAGTAGGGATTAATTTTTTGAATCAAATTAAATTTCATCGATTTTTATCTGTCAAATTATTTTGGGTTGATACACCATGCATGTAAAATCATAATTATTTTCATGGATATACTTCAAAGTAGCAGCATTAAATTATCAAAAAATTCGAACAAAGCAATTTAAAGTCCATAGCCGCGTTATCGATCGACTTACTACTGCTACCAATTCTAGTCTCATAAACAGAATACTTTTATTTTGACAAAGATATTTTATTTGAGAAATATATATGTACAATAGTTTTTTTATAAAGACCCATTATTACATTTTATTTTATTGGTAAAATATATAATTTATAAACACGTGTGAAATGGAGAGGTGAGAACACTTCTTGTAGGTATGAATGTGGTCATGTTGAAGATGAAACAATAGTCAGATTTTAGTTTAATAAATATTATCAAAAGAGGTCAATTGATTATGAATAAGAGTAAAGGACTCTCTGTCTCTCTCGTTGAGAAAGAATCAGACCCAAGAATGTCTGAGAGATTACCAATATCATTAGTTTTAAAATATACAACACATTATTTAGTATGATAATAGATGAAAAATGCTCCTGAAAAATGGGGAAATCTTTTACTCTGCATCTTGTGCATCACCATTTTTGGAGTTGCCATTGGCAGAGACTTTGGCATGAACTTCTTCGTTAGTATTGCCCATTTTTCGTTTACGAGATTCACTCATGTTCTCCTTAGACATATCAGTAATCTTAACACAATCATCATCATCTTCCTCATCACTCTCTATAAAATCCTCTTCGTCATCATCATCAACAACATCTGGATTGTAATCGTTTTCATCGTCTTCGAGATCTTCACTATTCTGAAGATGTTGAATACCATAGGATTCCTCTTCGTCACTTTCTTCTTCTTCGTCGCTTTCATTAATAAAGTCTTCATCCTCAGCTTCATCGTCATCGTCTTCATCATCCACATCTCCTAGAAGATCATCTTTAAGGGGAACGCCATCCAAAATTTGAAGTTTGGGTAAAATTTTACTAATTTCCTCACACAAATTGTCAAGGGAAGAACAAACTGGGTTCTCTTTCAAATCAATGGATCTGAGATTAGTAAGACTAGCCAGGGGCTTGAGAACATCCAGGGATTTGATTTTATTGGAGGATAAATTGATCATTTCCAACTTTGGACATTTAGACAAAGGTTCAAGATCTCCAGTGATTCTATTGTCACTAGCATCAATTTTAACAAGTTCAGGTAGTTCAGGCAGATTGCAAAGTGAATTTAAACCGACACTAACAAGGGATAAACTCTTCAGAGAAGTGAATTCAGATGAGAGACCTTCGATTTCATCGGCCTTGCAGCTATCCATAAGAAGTTCACGAACCTAGAAAAATTATTGTGATATGAAATATTGAGCAATTTACTTCAGACGCTTTTCTACTCCCTAATTCCATTTTCAAACGTTCGGAGAATGAGACCACAGACATGTCTACTTTATGTCAAGCAACAAAGTAATAAATACAATTTAAAAACTTGCGCCAATAGTTTTAAAACTTCTACTAATCATGTTAAAATTTTGTTAGAAATATCGACAGTTAAATGTGGTATTTTGAACTTTTTTGCTAAATGCTATTTCTTCAAGAATGGACAAGGATAAGAATATTTCGTTTGAATTTTATGCCAAGTATCTAGAATGTGTCACAGATAAGTTTTGGAATGACCAATCATTCAGCTCTCAAAGACCTATTTGTCTATTAAAAAGAAAATTATTCAATGAAACTCGAGAAACATGGAAATCTTTCATAAACCTTGAGTACGAACCTAACTATACTTACCTTTAGGACGAATAAATCTCTCAAAAATAATAAAAGATACAGTTTGGATTTACTTGACGAATCATTTAACAATTTCAATTATCAAGATTATGAACTAGTATACTTTTTGTACAAGATTTTCACCCATCCTTTTCTAACATTGGGAGAATCGCTCTCTAGTCTATGTAATATTGATGTCAAAAAAATTGAATGCTGGTTATTCATTGTATATCAGAATTATCATAACGTACCATTTCACAATTTTGGTCATGCATTCACAGTCACCAAAACGATGTATCATTTAATCAAAATAACCGATGTTTTTATGATTGTATCCCCTTGTGATATTTTTGCTCTTCTCTTTTCCGCTCTTTGTCATGATATTGACCATCCTGGATTCAATAACCTCTTTCAGGTAAATATTTCATTAATGAATTATTCATTAGATTAATACAAGATCAAAACTTGCTATGATTTACAACGACGTTTCTCCGCTTGAAAATCATCATTGCTACATATCAATGAGTCTTTTAGAATATGACAATCAACTCAAACTTACGGAGAATTTTACCCTAGCTCAAATGGAAAGATTTAGACGAATCGTTATTTGGTGAGTATTTTCCTATTTCGATCATCAGTGTGATACATGCCATATAAGTACAGTTTTATAAATTTGTTCCTTCCTGTTGCCAGGTTAGAAATATGGTTTCAATAGAGATTTTACAGCTACAATAGTTATTAATTAATGTTAGATATTATTTCATACGTATCTAGGGGTGTTTCAATAAAAAGGGGAACAATTAACTATTGGGTTGAGGAGAAGAATTGAGTGATTTGTAGATTTGTTACCATCTCTTCTCGTTTTCTTTTTCCGGGAGGGGGCTTTGGGTTTTTGCTGGCTGATTAGGTAGGCTTCATTATTTCGATCAACATTTTAGAGAGTACTCTTTTGATATTAGAATAGATTTACTCATTTCAAATCATTTTGAAGAAACAATTCAAGTCTCAATTGTGTATAAATTTATGATGTAAACTTGATTACTCTAAGAGTGCTAAGAGATAATGCAAAATGATGTATATATCGTAGTAGACCAATGAGATTATGGAAAATGTGATAGAATATTGTAATTGATTTTTAGATAATTTTTGATTATTTGATAAGAATCACCATAATTTTTCGATCAATATCCTGAAATGAGAAGCTCTACAATGAGTTCTTTAGGTATTAGTCTGCATTTTTTCATTAACAACATGTAATTGATTCGATAAACATAATTAAACCATGAGTAATCCAAAACTTGTTTAAATTCATGATAAAATTTCATTCAATATTCCTAAATCATTTGATAATTTGTCCATTGGAAAGAACTTTTGAGCACAAGCGAGAAGAATATGTACATCTTTTCAAAATTAAATTGATTTGAAAATATTCATGCAAAATGCAAATCAACTTTTGAGATAATTAGTGGAAAATTCTGATTTCTACAGAAAATTTGCATTTTCAAAATACACACATTTTTTTCATTTGGAAACAACTCCCCCTCATTTAATCTTGAATCAAGATTTTCTCTCCGGATTAGTTTCTAATTGGAGATTAAAACCCTCTTTAGATAGAAAATTTATTTTGAGAATGAGATATTCATGTATTAACATATATTTTTGAATCTAGAGACCTTTGAAGCAATGAATGTCAATATTATATTTGAGATTTTTTCTCGTGGTGTATGGCTCTCTAGTTTGAGACTCAAACTTTGAGTCT
This sequence comes from Gyrodactylus bullatarudis, assembly GCA_012064415.1. Taxonomy (NCBI): domain Eukaryota; kingdom Metazoa; phylum Platyhelminthes; class Monogenea; order Gyrodactylidea; family Gyrodactylidae; genus Gyrodactylus; species Gyrodactylus bullatarudis. Next base: position 328,535 of record SSNU01000272.1, read on the forward strand.
GGACTGATATGGAAAAGGAAAGTCTGCGAATTTAAAGCGGAAAAAGTTGACTTTTTGTAAGGAGCATCCTGTACGAGAAGGGGCCAAGTTATTTCTTAAGTTAATTACTGAATTTATATGGGATATTCCGAGTTAGGTCTGAACAGTTGTCAAACGAAGATAGAATGAATTTTTTAAAAATTAGCAACCGTAAATATTAAAATTTTTTAAGGTCATTCATGGTCAAAATAGCCAAGTTTGAATTCCCTTTCACAATTGAAACCCTCCTATTTTTTCTCTACAATATTAGTCTTTGACTAGGCGACTTAAAGAGGATAATTGCACTGTAATCAATATTCTTGACGATTTAATTGTTTTATTACGAAATAACAGTCAACGGAAGTTTATCATATGTCCAAAAGTTCACTCATTTTTGCTTTGATATTTTTGATAGGTCCTTGGCTTGATCAAAATCTACATTGCAAATGTGTTATTTCCTCGAATCTAAAAATATATAACATATTTTTGGTCTTAAGGGGTGGTTTTAAAAGAAAAATAATGCCAAGATTTTCATAAGGCCTGTTTTCTGGTATAAAGTTGGTTGATATGAAGCTGGGAATCTATGGATTTTATGAAAACCTCGTTTTTTCATCAAATATTGAATTATATTGAAGATTTTTTGGAATCCTACTCATTTTGCCACTTTTACGATTTGAAGAAAAAGTTTCTGAAATAAAAATTTAAGGAAAAATATGGTCCTTTATCAAATTTCGATTTGGCGCCAAAATATATGTTTTAGGCATAATGAGAAGAGGTTAGCCTTTTCATATGATTCCTTATAGATTCTTTGTAAGAATTTCTGACTGAGTCCAATAGAGATGGTCCATAGAACCAAAAATTCGTATTCGCTTAAAGAAGTTTACAGAAATTCTTCATTATTGAACCATTTGAATTTTCGATCGTCATGAAGGAAAATGATGCAAAATTTAAAAGTTTAACTACTCCAATATTCTTCTTTTCAAAACAAAGTAACAATAATAAGTAATATAAAGAAATATTGATTTTTAATTATAGTAATACGGATAGACAATGTATTGCATATTAGATTACAATTTTCCCAATACAACATATACTGTACTGTATATTATTAATCTAAACGATATATCTTTTACCAAAATTACAAATACTCTATGAGTACTACTATATAACGGATATTACTAAATATGTATGTAATTTAAATATTATATTCCCTTGTTATGCATTATTATGCATTGCATAACATACAGATTATACAGAATTATACAGTATGAAAAACATAAAATCATTTTTATCGTTTATATACGACGTATATTTATTCATATAATGAAAACATTACACTCTTGGCCTGATCTCAATTAAAAAAAGCGATAAAGATTCTATAAGGAACTCATGAAATTCATTCAGATAAATTCGAATTTTTAACCTAATCCAGATGAGTCTTATTCGTCAATCAAAGATTTCAATCCCTCGTTTGCAAGGAGATAAAATTATTAAATAACAATTACATTAAATGTATATTCCGGTTTTTTTGATAGTGAATAAATTCAAGTATCTCAGCCAGGATATAGGGAGAAGATTTGTATCAACAGTGTGAAGATTGGTCTTAATCCGAGAAAGAGAGAGAGGGTTTACCTCGAAAAGGAATGATTAATGCCAAGAAAACGACACAAGTCTTGCAAAGCGTAATTGATCACATGGAAAATTGAACAATGTAGGAATCATCAACTATCTAAGAGGACAAGATTCCCGTTGCTTGATATCGTATGAGAATACTCGAGGAGATCGCAGAGGAAGCCAAAAACTCCCTAATTCCAGATAAAATAATACAGTACGCAAACCATGGGACGTTATTATTCTAAATTATTGCGAAAAGAAGATTTAATAGACTTAATGTACTGTATGAGTTCCTTAACAATAAAAAAACATTAAATTTGTAGTTAAGAAACGGGTTTTTGTTACAGTATTACCTAAACAAGGTATAAAATCATCTCAACCAATGGAAGTGCTCAAGTGATAGTATTTATTAGAGATGTAACAAATTTTTCAACCTATTTTAAAAACCAATTCAAATGATAATACTATGAGTTCTTAACATTATTTCATATAAGATCAAGTATCAAAATGCTTGTCCGTGATAATATTCAAGTTTAAAGATCAGACTTTTTTAAAAATGCCGCTAGATTTTCAATGAATTTTTACTACGTTTTCACTGAAATTTGAATATCTTTTTTGCTGATAAAGCTTCAAGGGGTTTTTCAATAAAAATAGCAATAGAACCATGTTAGGATCATTTCTGTTAAATTTTGCTATTCCACTATGCATACAAGAGAATTTAGGGAAAATGGGCAATGCACGACTATGCATGGGATTGCGAACAAATTTTCAGTTAATTTAGATCTCACACATCATTGTTATCAAAATTGTATGTGGATATTTCTCGGAAAACTTTGATTTAAAAAAAGGTTACATCTCTAGTATTTATATCTAATCCGGGGAAGAGTCTGAAAGGACCCGGCGAAATATATTGTTTTTCAATTAAATATTCGTTCGTTTTCTCTAAACTTCCATATCAGTTCAGAATCAAAGAATATTCTTGATGAAGTTCGAGAATACTGTATTATCACTAAATGTACATTTCTTCATGGCTCATTAGTAGTAACAGATGAATAATGACAAAAGTTTTTAAAATTGATAATAACACAGTCTATTTTAATATTTATTGAGATCATGACATTATGTTCTCATCAGATCGAAATAGAAAGATTCTGAAAATTTGACAATTTTTTAGTCTTCAGATTTCGATAAATATTCGAATTTGTGTTTTACCAAATTTAAAGTCTTATTTTTGAAACTTTTACTCTAATTTTCAATCCAGATTCACAAATTTCAGCTACTTTCACATTAAGAGTTACAGGGAAAATTCCTTGTGCCATTTCTAACAGCATTAAAAAAGGAATTTGAATTTTTCACTTTTTTTAAAAGATTTAAATTTGAGAGATGCTACCGAGCATATCTTACAGCCAGAAAGTGTAGCTAAAGAGTTTGAGGCGACGATTTGTAGAGAATTGTTTGCAGATCCTTTTTGTCTTTTTAGAATTTTAATGCAAGCTTTAATAAAATAACACCTTAAATTCGGTAAACACAAATTCAAATTTCTCTCGTAATCTAAAAATAGTAAAATTTTCAGAATCTTTCTATTTCAATCTGATGAACATGAAGTCAAAACTCTATAGAGTATAAAAGAAAAAAAGTGTTATTTTGCTAGACTGTGTAATTTACTAATCTTGAAAGAAATGTAATCTGGAATGCATAATAAAAGCTGAAAAGACACCTCATCATCATCATTCGCATTAATAAAGAAAATTGGAAAATTAGAAATTGAATCTTCATGGTTCTCCTGTTTCATTCGTCTGGTCATCGCTATATATTTTTAGTAAATCCATTTTACATTCTCATCAGTTCTAAAAAAGATTCTTTTGGAATGCGGAATAAATGAAAATCTGATGGTGCTGAATCTGGGGAATGAAAAACAATGAAAATAATCTCTCTACCTCAAATAATGTAGATTGAGTTCATTGTAACAATTCTATAATAATGCATTATTTTAATACCTTATCTTCGAAATAATACATTTTAAGACCTTAACTCTGAACCCTGATGTTATTCGATTTACTTGTAAGTAGTTTATTTAAGATTTTTTTACTGAATAGCCGATAGCATGGAATTAAAATCATAATTATACTCAGTATATATTATTTTTCAAAACCTTTAGATCTTGAAAGGAATCTTTTAGATATTATTTTTAATTTAGGCTCTAATAACAATAAGTTTAAGATCATATAACTTTGATCCCATAATAAAAAAACTTTATTTAAAAATAAGCATTTTGATACTTTTTGAGACTCTAGTAGTAGTAATAATAATAATAAAAATAGAGAATCTTGTTTTTTTCTTTCTTCATCGTCATCGTCATTACATAAATTAATCCATCAACTGGCAGCTAAGGAAGCTTATGACAACTTTGGCTGTCTACTAGACTAAATTTTCCAGGACTAGAGTAAAATAATCATCATCTGAATGAAATAATTTTCACAGTCTAATTGAGAAAAATGATTGTAATTCTCAAAAGAATAACATGCCTGAGAGTAATTTATAACTGTAACTTCATGTTTTGGGTTTTATCGATTGAAAATATGAAAAGTTTAAAGTTTATCCGTACTACTGAATATGTATCGTTGTCTTTATTATCATCACATGCAAGTACTGGTAATGACTCTGAACCCATATTGTAAACTCATGATGTGATATTCGCTTCATATTTATTTATAGTGAAGAGAAATAAAAATTTATTCTTTGCAATCAGATGATGAGCTGATAATTAAGCAAATGATTTTTCTCTTTGATTTGCATCATAAGTTTTCAATATATGAACAAATTAAGTTCATCCTTTGCGTAACAAGCTATAATTTCATGGTTATTTTAGAACTAAAGTTAGTTGAAATGAAGATGAGAATTTTCTACACCTAATTAATATGAAGATGAGTATTTATGGTTTTTACAAAATTCTGAGAAATCAAAGATTTTTTGCAATCTAGATCATGAGGCTCACTTTCACTCTTGATTTTTGCTGATTTCAATTAAACAAGAAAATCGATTATTACCATAAAACTTTTGATAAATTCGTCGTTTTCCAGGGATCTAAAATTATCAGAATTTTATTGATTTTTGGGCTCATTCCCCCATGAAATTCTGACTCTCCTAAAGAAAAGAGGTTTTTGTGAAAAAAGTAAACTTTAATCTTCAATTCGCTATCGACTTTCTTTCTGAAAAACTTCCTTTGACCTCATTCCCACTTATCAATCAATGAAAATTTTCTGTTCAAAGTACGAAATAATGGGATTTTGGCGCCAAATCAAAATTTGAAATTTGGTTATTTTTCTTGGAACAATTTTTTGTCGGAAATTTATGTTTAGATAAGTGCTTACGCACATCGGTTTTGAGCTGTCGGAAATTGTTAAGTACAAGTTTTAACTGACAGTGAGACATTTTTGATGAATCAAATTTGTGAATTGGTTGTTCTTCTCCCAAAATTCTTGAGAATAAACCATTCGAATTTTCTTGGATAATATTACAAACAGTTTAATTTATTTATTATGAAAAATTTATGGCTTGAAAATTGTCTTTTCCTAACCTGTAGATGATTAACCTTATCGGTTTCATTCTCGATCATTTATTATTTTTAACTTGAATACAGCTATTGAAAATATTCAAGAATTTCTTGAGTTTAGAGTCCTCTCAATTCAGTATTTATATTAATTTTTCAATTGCTTTTTTTGATTATGAAAAGTGAATTAAATTTCTGTTCAAAAACTCATTCAAGCATAGAAAATAAGAAACTTTTAGAGTGAATTACAAAATATATATATATGGAAGGGAAAGATATAAATCTATTCAAATATGTATTCTGCATAGGAGAATACGCAAACAAGAATAGACTGACGAGGAGAACAATGTTTTTAGACTTTTCCTTCTCAGAATGCTAGGCAAAGATTCTATAAAACGAAGATACTTTTTTTCTTGGCAAAGTAAACACTGACAACCCCATGTTCCTGTTTAAATTCCTCCATTCGTTGATATTTTTTCTTCTGTGTAGAGGGAATAAGAGAAAAGTCTATTGATAATAAAATAATCAATATTTTCTACTGAAATTTCAGTTCACATTCAATTGACAGAATTAGATTGATGATCAACATGAAAATTTCTTTACGAAACACGAAATTTAAATCTAACTAACAACATGATCTCAAGACAACATCAGCTTCCCTCTCTCAAAAAGAATCGATTTTGTTGAGTATTTTATTCCCGAATAGACATTTAAAAAATATTCAAAGAGTATTCTAATTTACTAGCTGGTCCTATTCAAAGAATAAATGGTTAAGAAACTGAAAATTCATCTCTAGTAGAGAAAGACAAATATTATTAATTCCCAAACACTAGAGAACTCCATCTTAAGACATTTGATTCAGAAACTTTAAGATTAACTTAAAATGTAAGTGAAAAAGAAGTTGGATCAAATGCGCGTAATTTTGCTTAACTGGGAATTGAGTGACTTGGCCTAGCGTTAAGGACGCTTCCCTAATTTTTTTTAAAAATAGATGATTTGAGTTCAAATCTGATTGGTTGCAAAAAATTCTAACTTTGTATTCATGACCCCCCCTTATGTGTTCAAAAGAATTATTGCTATAACCTTCAACTACCTTGGCCTGTGTTAGCTTTTTCACTTTTCTCTCCACTGTTGCTATTTATTGGAGGGTTTTGGTGTTTTTTCAGCTTACATTTATTCTAATTTTCTTCAACTTTTACTATTTCTTTCAAAATTTATAAAATTATCTTCATTCATCTTTTATCATTATCAAAGAGACACTACTGATGAACCTTTGAGAAATGTACACTAGGCTAACCCCTTCAGAAAATCGATATTAGCAAACCAAACCAAAATTTCAAGAGGATCATGAATATACTAATTATTTTTGTCGTAGCGGCTTATTAACAGATTAACTCCTTTTGAGATTTGAATTTCGCGCCATAAAATTTTGTCATAATTTCTTTTTTGTGAGAGATGAAATTCCTAGGCTAAGTTAATGTCTTATTAAATCTGAAATCCCTCGGAAAAATACTGTATTTTCTAAAAGAAATTAAAAACGTTTTCAATTTTTGAATATTGTTTTTTTTCATTTACAAAACTCAAATTTATTCATTTTATAGCTAAGCTAATTTTATACATCCATAATTTTGAATCTTTGCTTCTATTTATACAAGTTGTTTTAATTAATTCTTGCTGTTGTTTCTATTCGCGTAATATTTAGCTATGGGTTCACCTTCAAGTCCTCTTTTAGCTGATATCTTTTTAGGTTGGATAGAACTTAATAAAATGTCTGAAACAATTAATTCTTTCACTGATGTGTACATCAAATATGTTGACGACACTTTTATTTTGATGAAGCCAAATGTTTCAGTAGACAATTTTTCTTAAAGATGAATTCATTTCATCCCAATATTAAATTTACTATGGAAAAAGAATCTGATGATTTTCTGAGTTTCTTAGACGTTAAACTATCTAAAAAAGATGACGGCTCAATTCAAAGAAACATCTTCAAGAAAAAGACGGACAATGGCGAATATCTGCATTTTGCTAGTTTAAGTCCTATTTCATATAAATTTGGTCTTGTAATTGTATTGAGTAAGAGAATAAGAAAGATAGCGAGTCCAGAGGAAATTCCTTAGGAAATAGAGAATTTGAAGTTTTGTTTGATGGAAAATGGATATCCCAATAAATTTGTGGACAAATTTATCAACTTACCAGTCGATAGAGATGTCGTTGAAAACATAGATGAAGTTGAGAAGACCACAATTTTCATGAAGGGGTATTTACCGTTATGGTCTGTCGGACATGCTATTCTCCTAAAATGGTCTGTCTGAGACTATTATTTCCGTTATGGTTAGTCAAATAACACGGTGTTATTATAAGGAATAATATATATTTCCATTATGGTTTTTTTTAAAGTTTTTTTTCTGTAATAGTAAATTTTACTAAAATATTTCTTTCATGGGTTCCCTCCTTAATGTTAGGCCGTTTTTATTTTTCTGTTATGGTAGGTGATTATTTCACTTATGATCTGTTTTACATTGATTCTTTAAAAAGCCTTATCATTGCCTCAAACATAATCATTTAGAGCAATTTAAACAGTTTTTATTAAGCCGTGATGGATACGAAGCATTTTCTAAACCATGAATCATAAGGCAGATTATACAGCGTAGCATTACTTATAAGTAATAATTATTAATAACAAGTTATTATTTCATTCTTGGAGCTCTTGTGAGCTGAATAAAAATCCGAATTCTGGGGAGAAATCATGTTCTGGTTCATTAAAATATATTCATAGTAAATTTTATCCCGTAATTTCATTGTGATTTAAAACTAGGAGATTCTGCTTCTGACAACACTGCTTCTGTGTAAACATTTTAAATATTATTACGATAGAACGAAAAAAGAAAAAAATATGAACAGACCATAAGTGAAATAATCACCTACCATAACAGTAAAATAAACAAGGCCTAATATTAAGGGGGTAACCCATGAAAGAAATATTTTAGTAAAACTTACTATTACAGAAAAAAAACTTTGAAAAAAAACCATAATGGAAATATATATTATTCCTTATAATAACACCGTGTTATTTGACTAACCATAACGGAAATAATAGTCTCAGACAGACCATTTTAGGAGAATAGCATGTCCGACAGACCATAACGTTAAATACCCCTTTTCATGAAACTTAATTTCAAAGGAGATGGTTTTAGTAATGATTTAAGGAGAAAGTTGACAAGTCTCATTGATCAACATACAATTGAAATTGTATTTAAAAATCAGAGATTGTTCAATTTGATTCAGAAAGATTTACTGAGACCTGAAGAGAAGACTCTATTGATTCATAAATTTCAATGTGACTGCGGATCTTCTTATATAGGACGCACAATCAGAAAGTTGTCAACTAGAGGGAACGATCACCTTAAGAAAGATACAGCGATAGCTAGGCATCTTAGACAGGAAGGGCATGAGATTATCATTATCAAAGATACACTACTGATGAACCTTTGAGAAATGTACATATATCCTTTTTCTACTCTTTCAATTATGATTTTATGTGGATTTTCGGATGTATTTGAAAATTTACGTGAATATTTCTATCGTAATAATATTTAAAATGTTTACACAGAAGCAGTGTTGTCAGAAGCAGAATCTCCTAGTTTTAAATCACAATCAAATTACGGGATAAAATTTACTATGAATATATTTTAATGAACCAGAACATGATTTTCCCCAGAATTCGGATTTTTATTCAGCTCACAAGAGCTCCAAGAATGAAATAATAACTTGTTATTAATAATTATTACTTATAAGTAATGCTACGCTGTATAATCTGCCTTATGATTCATGGTTTAGAAAATGCTTCGTATCCATCACGGCTTAATAAAAACTGTTTAAATTGCTCTAAATGATTATGTTTGAGGCAATGATAAGGCTTTTTAAAGAATCAATGTAAAACAATAAATTCAGGATTTATCAGAATTTGATCAACAGATATCATATAATAATTTATGATTTGATAGAATTAATTGACTAAATAAATGCTTTAAAGTTCTTTGATTTATTCTAAACATTTCCTCGATGAAAATAAAATTATTAAGTTATTTTTGAGAGATATTTTGTTTCCATACTAACTAATAAATAAGACTTAACAGTTTCAAATCAATACCTTTTGTATTTTGGGGTGTATTAATAGATAAACTGTAATTTGATCAAATTATTCTTATCTTAATTATAAAAAACTGAATTTTAATCAAGTTTTTCATCATAGAAAGAATGGATTAATGTGGCGCTTAACGAATTATAATAGATAGATGAGAATGTTACCGAAATTTGAACAGCTTAAGTTAAAGGCTTGTATTGTACAATTTAATAATTGTATTTGAAAATTTACGTGAATATTTCTATCATAATTTTAAATCAGTATTTTGACTTCTGTCCACGTAAACAGTGGAATTAATAAATATAATATTAATATGGTATTGAATTGAATAATCTTTTTCAAAGGTTCCTAGCTTGTTTTAAGCATTAAAAATGTTATATCTATTAGATATTTAATCATTTTTCTCCACTACTTCTCTCTCGACTTGATGCAGGAGCAGTTCACCTCTCAAAATTTTTCAGTCATTGAGTTATGAAATTCTCGATTGTGGGAAATCTGTCAAAAATTTTAAAAAAGTTGACTTTTAAATTATCTTCAGAGGAGGAATAAAGGGGGTGGGACTGATGGTGGAAGTAATCATGGAATTTTTTTCGATTTAATACACATTTCGATTTCCTCAATTTTCCTATGCGCATCCTATGTGGAAATTCGAATAACTGTAGAATCGAAAAAAGGATAAAAATTACGCCTTATTGCTGTATTTGTTTCTTTTGATCATGTCAGACTTTTGAGTTTCATACCCAATCAAAGATTTTTGAATTCAAATCATATTATATTTTGCATATTAGCTCAACAAACAAAGTTTCAAGTTTGATTCTTCCATTGAATTGCTTAAAATGTGATTATAAAAACCCTTTACTCAGAGAATATTTTATGAAAATGTTTATTTTGAAATTTTTTTGATTTATAATGGCTAAAGAGAAATAGGATCATGGTTTATAAAATGATCTAGGTCAAAATTTTTTTGTTTTCAAGAATCCAAGAGATGTAGAAATAATAATCTTTTCATTTTCAGCTGCATTCTCTCCACGGACATGATTCACCATAAAGAAACTCTCGATTCATTCCAGAAATCCTTTGAAGAGTTATCCAAAGTTATAAATATGGAAGACAGACCACAAACAGAACGAATAAGAATCTTTAAAGATCATTTTGAACGAAATCCAGATGATGCTTACATCCTCTTCCGAATGCTCATAAAGACCTCTGATATTAGCAATGAAGGACAGGGCGATGAAGTGGCGAATCTATGGTGCGATCGTCTATTCAATGAATATTTCACACAGGCTAAATATGAGAAAGATAACAACCTACCCGTGACTTCATTCATGAATCCGGATCTGGTCAAAAAGAATGCGTCACAGATATTTTTCATTGAATCCTTACTTTTACCGATATTTCAAAAGCTTGCTTCCCTCTTCCCTAAAATTTCAGTGAGTCCTTCCCTTTTAAATATTCAAATTGTATAATCTCAAATCTAAATAATTTCAAATCAAATCAGTAAGACGATCGTGTAATAGGAATCAGTAGATGTCCCAACGAACTGAAAAATATTTTAATACTTTTTTCATCTTTCATTATTAGCTCATAAAGATTGCTATTCACTAGTGCTAACCAAAGTAATTTAAGAAAGGGTGATTTTCAAATCTTTGGAACTTTTTTTTGTAAAACCCATTTGCTGAGGCCTTAGAGAATAATAAAATAACTATTTATCGTAAAAAAATAGTTGTAGATCTCAAATATGCAATCGTTTGCTCGTTATCTCTCATAGTTTAAAAGATAACCGAAAAATGTTAATTTTTATTCCAATGTTAAAAACTATCATCTTTTAAATGATAAGTTGGCTTTCAAAGCCGAATTCAGGGCTTAGATTGTTTTTCCTTACATATCTTTTAATATTTATTTTCAGTTTTCGTCAATATTTGTAGGATAGAGTTTATAAAAAAAACTTGAAAATCTTCACCTACTTCTTATTGTTATTGCGCATTATATTGTTGCTTGGAAAATAATTCGTAATAGAATATTCGTTCCAGATTCCATATTCTCAATCTTTTGTACAATAAAAAACGAGATACTTTGAATAGATACATACATTTAGCTTTCTCTGTAGAAGGATAGTATCATAAACCAGTGAGGATACTTTCTCTTCGCTACTCTAAATCGATTGATAACAAGATGATATTGCATATCTTTTAAAATATTTACTCTATCGCGTTGGTCTATCGAAAGTTGGACTAGAAGACAATAATTTTATTGTATCAATACGTTTCTAAATTCTTTGTCTAGATCTCTGGAATTCTTCTTTATTCTTTTTACATAATTGAGGAAAAAAAATTTATTACCTCGTGTTGGTCAATGAAATAACACAGGGGGTCGTGAAAAATTCAAAGTTCAAGGTAAATTGGAAAAGTAAACTAATTCTGGTGTAAATTTTTGTGCTGATTCCGGATCTGTTCTCAGAGCTGAAAAAATACCTAAAATTTCTGAGATAATTGGAAAAAGCGAAAATTCCAAATTTTCCAAATTAATTTTCGCAAATACACCATGGATGTATTGGCGAAAGAGAAATTCTTTATTAACTCATACAAACCAAATCTATGCGTTCAGAAAAATTACTTATACAATCGTCAACTACCCTGGCCGATGTGAGTGTTTTCACTTATCTGTATCTCTCCATTTCTGCTATTTGTTGGAGAGTTTGATGTTTTTTCAGCATTTTTGTATAGAACTGAAAAGTTATTATTTGTTAATGATGATGGCACTTGAATATGTCACACATCAAACCAGATTGTTATTTAATATTTATACCTCTTTAGGTCTATCCCTATTTGACCAATAGTATTCAAGATTAGTAATCAACCAATTAATTATTTTTCCTTTCACTTCATCATTCTAAAAAATGGTATCTTAGCTAATGATCAACTTTTGTGAATAAAATCCTTCAGTGAATTTCTCACATGATAAATTTCTTCCCATTTCCTTTTGACCCCTTTACTTTATGCTCCGTGGATTAGAAATAGAGATACTCAAAGAAATTTTTGATCACATTTTTAAGGCTTAAATTCTTACTCATTACTCAAAAAATATCCGCCGAAAATGCCAACCGAAATTTCTATACAGTTTTTGTAATTGAAATAAACATTTTGTCCAGTAAAGTTGAGTTTGGGAAACTTTTTATTCAGTCTAGTCTAACTTAAGTAGAGTCTATATGGGATTTTTTAGTGAGCATTGTTCTTTCTTATAATCTCGTGCCATGTGAATTTATCTTTATTTAGTGACAGCGTACCAAAAATTTACTATTCCAGGAAAATTTGCAAAATGAATTTTTCGTTGATTCAAAAATCTTGATTTTCGTCCGCGTGCTTCTTGGTCGATCTCATATTTTACAAAAAACTCAATATTGAGAAATAATTTCTCTATTCTAAAACCCACAATGAAATGAGCCCATGAGTTGCTATTTAAAAATAAACGGAAAAGTGTAATCTGAAAAATCAATAGAAATTTTGAGTGGGAATTTAAAATTAACTTTAAAAAAATTAAATTTTTCCTGACACTCCGAAGATAAATCGAGGTCAACAAGCTTTATATACAGGATATCACATCAATAGAGCTAACGAAATCTGAAGCATATTTTCTCTTCATTATTCAGTTTTATCACTGTTTTTTGAAGTTTAATGAAAAGAATTTTCGATGTGCTGATTGATACTGAGTATGAATGGTTTATTAGCATCTTATTGAGTATCATTTTCTTTTCATCTTTCGAACCATTTATACCATATCTATTATCCAAGAATTTCAATTCTCATAAGGAGTAATGAGTAGAGCCTCGAAAATAGTACCGAATAAATAAAAAGATAGTATCTCATAATCTGAAAAATAAGAAGAAAATAGTACATTGAAGAAAATTCAAGAGATTTTGAGTAAAAAAATAGTACTCCATAGTATATTATTAGTATATCCAAATTTAAGATTTTTGTCATTTAACTGTTATGTTATAGCGCATGTTTTACAAAAAATAATCTTTTTAGTTTAAATTTTAAATACTATGGAATAATTTTTAACGTGCACGATGAAATACTACTAACTCAGGAATCTAGTTACCCATTCATCAAAAATTTTGATTGGACGTTTGCTAGTTGAAGGATACTATAATCTGAGACTTAATTCAAAAAATAGTACAAAAAGTACCAGGACAACAATTTAGTGCAGAAATAGTTCCAACTATTTTTAAATGGGGATAAGATGGCCAGATTTTTTCTCAAGATTATTGTCCTATTTTTAGAGTAAAAATTGACCAAAAAGTACTTTTTTGAGGCCCTGGTAATGAGTAAAAATCTATTCTCGTTCACTATGATCCAAATAGAATACGAATTTGTTAATTTATTTTGGTACCTTTTTTGAGTTTATGCTAATTGACATGATGATGAGAATTCGCTGTTTTTTAAATTCCTTATTTTCCTCCTGGTAGTCAGGAAAAAGATTATTTTTGAGAATGGAAATAAACAATTTCGAAAATGGGCGATAGTTCTTTAATGCGATTAAATACCGAAATTTGGAAAGGTGAGACAAAATTTGCCCACAGAAGTTCCAAAAGATTCACTGTTTTAAATAGGAGGTTGAATTTTATTATTTTTTGTCATTTCCCTGTGTGATAATTGGTTTATTCTTGTACAGATCAAAACGCACTCTACCAAAAGTTTTTGACTACAGTCCGAATTATTTTAATAAAGATTTTGAAATAAAAACTTAAATACTACCCAATCATAAATCAGTTAACTTTGGACTAGAAGATAATTATTATTAATCATAATACTATAACATTATTTGGATTCTTTTCTCTCTTATGGTTTGAAAATATGATCAAAAGGGAAGAAAAGTTTTATCATGAAAAAATACAGTTAAAGTTTGTCTAGACAACATACTTATTCCTTGTTAACTGCTAAAGATCTGTTTAATTTTCATCTTGAGAACTACAGTGATGAATGCCAATAAGATAATTAAATATATTGATTTTTAGTTTATTCCCAGTTCAAATATGAGAATCGTTGACTGAGTACAGCTTTTAAATTTGTAGTTCAAATGAATCTCCTAGAAATATACTCGATTTTGAATTTGTTTGAGATTTTTATTCGATCATGTTCCTTACATAGTGACATAATAGACCTAAAGTTTCAATTTTTTCATTCAACAGCAAAAGTTTATGATACTACTTTTAATCGACAATCAGCAAATTGGGTTTCCTTATCTAAATTTGATTCTGAAAAAAACCATTTGACCACTGTAATTTCTACATTGTGATAATACTACAGGTAGCTTAATTTTTCTAATTCTGCTGAGTCTTACTATTATTTATCAGTTAATTTAGTTTTCATGGTCAAAGAAATTTCTAGTACAATATGGAATTATTATTCTGATGAAATATAAAATCAATCGATCATGTTTTAATTTCCTTCTTTTTCCTCACAGGAAACTTACATAGCCAATGCTCAAAGGCATTTAGAGATGTACTCAAAAAGACAAGAGATAGAAAACATTGAAGAATCCGACTCAGTAAAACAAGTTAGTCTGATGAAATAATTTCTTTATCAGGCAATTTTTGACTAAAAGGACTTTGAATTGAAAGCACAAAGAATAATTCTCTAATATATTTTATTATCTCTGAATTTTCCACATTGAAACTGTGATTTTGGTAATACATTACGCCATATGAAGAGCTAACTAATTAATAATTATAAATAATAGGACCTCAAATTGTATACGCCTAAAATGTAAAAATGTAACTTAAAACTAAGATTCTAGATTCTAGTACCTCAAAAATAGTGCCAAATAAAATGAAAATTTAAAAACAACTATAATTTCTCATTATCTGAAAAATAGGTAGGAAAAAATGAACTTCAAAGAAAATTTAATGGATTTTGAGTAAAAAATACTGCTATTTCAGGAATCTAGTTATCAATTTATCAAAAATTATAATTTTTCGTTTATTAGTTGAGAAATAATAAAATAGTCACTAAATTTATATTTCATTAACCAACCTTATTTAATATTGAAACATGTGTCGAGGCTTATCCTTTATGCAAAAAAATGTAGTAATCGTATCATAAAAAGAAGTATGAAATTCATTGTTCTATGATGTTCATGAGCTTATTATTCTGGAATACTTCAGCTGTGAATCTTTTCATGTCGATTTGTAAGAAAGATTTAAGAAAAAATAAAACTATAATTGAGACTTGATTTGTAACAAACCTTTTCTTTCAGGTAAAGTCTAAGAAACATATAAACCTGATTGACATGAAGATGAGAATTTACTATTTTCACAAAAAACTCAATATTTTTCTCCAGATTCACAGAAAATAATTTTTGAATTCTAAAACGGAATGAGCTAATAAAATGTGGATATTCGAAAAAAAATCCGAAAAAAATTTGATCTGACCAAAATTAGGCCAGTTTTTTGGATTTCGAAAATGCACCAAATTTCCACTTTTTCATTTTTTGAACCCAAAAGCAGTTAAGTGCTGATATTTGCGATCAACATTGAATGAAGCATTCGAATTCACCTGTAGAGGTTCACAGAAGTTCGTCATTTTTGAGGGAAATCAAACCATTTGCATTTTTCGATTTTCTCTAAGGCGAATTATCCAAAATCTGGAAGTTTAACTTTTTCTCTGGAACAGTATTATCTTCGCTATCTCTATGGCCAAATCCGAATTCTTTGTCTAGTGTTGATCCGAAATATCATCACTTAACTGCTTCGAATCATCGAAATCGATAAAATAGTAGGTTCAAAAGCGGAAATTTGGTAAACGGCCTAATTTTGATCAGATTGAATTTTTATTGGAATATCCTCATCTTATTAGCTCATTCCGTTTTAGAATTCAAAGAATTATTATTTTCTGTGAATCCGGAGAAAATTTTGAGTTTTTTGTGAAAATAGTGAATTCTCATCTTCATGTCAACTAGCTTTACATTGAAAAATCTTTTATGAAATACAAAAAGAATTGATTAAAATGAAATAAAAAAAAATCAAATACAGGTATTACCTAGGCAAAATGGTTAAAGCTTCAATATTACCTAGGTAATATGGTTAACCTTTTCAACTGTAACATGTATGATTAGATTTATTATGATCAGTTTAGTATAATTTATTTTGTATTTATATTGACAATTAAATATGAGGTTATTTTCTAACAATCAAAAAAACCTACTGAATAGGTTATCGTTTCTGGATACGAAACAACAAATGTAGCAAAGATATTGTTATTTCGATGTTTTGCTTTTTTCTTGTAGATTGTCTCCTTAGAATGTCAGACAAACATTTGAAAAAGGTAATCAATTCAGATTACATGCTACAACCTATTTTTTGGTAACTAATTTGTTCTTGTTCTAACCGTAGAAAAATATCTCTGAGTAATATAGTAGGAATGTCTACAACTCTGGGCTAAATCATAAACCAATCCTTGTAACCAAATCATAATCGTTTATGGCTGCTATTTCTCATCTTGCTTCATAAATTTTGTTGCTTTTTTATAATTACTTTTTTCATTATTAACCCTAGATAAATCCTGAGAATTTACTCAACATCTTAATTTTTGTATAAAATTATATAGTTGTTGAATTAGAAAATGCATCAAATCTGACAAAAATTAAATTTCGTAAAGAAGAAAAGATGGAACTTTCGAGGTATAACTTATTTTTGATTTTTGACATACTGATTCATTCAAACAAAATAAAACTCAACTCCGTATCTGAAGAAAAATTTGCCATTTTCCTTCATAACGATTGATTTTCCACAATAATGAAGAGTCTTCATTGAAGACTTTCTTTTTTTCAATCTATTTAGGTTCACTGAAGAGTTGACATTATACAAGTTTTAAAAAATCTTATTAATCTTTTTCTAACATTGAATATCGAAATATTCAGCTATTAAAAATAGTTTTCGATAGTTGATTCATAAGAGTTTCCCTAGGGATTTATATAAGAATCTTTATTATTAAGACTTCCTTGAGTTTCTAGATTTCCTGTAATTATGAATAACTCGACTTGGGATTTTATAAACCAAGTTTCCAGATTCCCTAACTAACTAGGGAGTCTGTAGCATATTAACTTGAATTCAATGTTTCATTAATATATATATTTTTTCAGAGAAAAATAGCAAGTTGAGTTGTTTGATAAAGGCTATATTTGATTTTTCTCATAATCATTCAATATTTTCTTCTGAATATATACTTGGAATCTTGATACTTGAACAGAATTTTCCTACTCTGCAATGAGGCGTAGGGTGTTGTATTTTAATCTCTATTTTTTTAATTACCATAATCTAAATTTGCCGAATAAACTCTAATAGACGAAGAGAATTTCATTTTTATTTCTAAGAGAAAGGATGAAAATCTGAAAATTTTAATCTCAGATATCAATATCTTTCGAATTCGCGTCCTAATTTGTCATGAGTCAAGTTTACAAGCATTTTGAAATGCATTTTCTGGCCTCTAATTCGATCTTGAAAATGTACTTGTATCTTCAGCTAAACACTTTAAGATGAAGAATACTTACTTTCCCGATAGGACTGAGTATTATAAATTCAATGAATTTTACTATGTTGTAACTAGAATCTTGAAAATCTTTGTCATTTAAAAGTCGTCAAACATTAAACACCTTATCATGAAGAGCACTATAATGGTTGAATTAGTTGATCTAAAGTTGGGAATCTATGAACCAATTTTTATCAAGAATTTAAATAGGCTGATGATTCTTTTGGAATCCAAATCATGATGCCTACTTCTACAGTTTAAAGAAAAATATGGTCATTTTTCAAGTTTTAATTGTATAACTCATATGACCAATTGAAGTTTTATAGGGAATGTCTTGAAAGGAATCAATATCCCAGATTTTACTGGAAGAAAATTCCTCGAGATGTTCGTTACCATAAAGAAGAACATGTCATCTTAAAAGTAAAAGAGGAAATTCGGAAAATTGAAGGAAGAATCCAAGTCTTACTTAGTTTCATCGGGAATAAAATGGTACTTATAGACGTCGATCCCGAATGATGCATTGCTAAGATTCTTCGTTGAAGCTGGTGAATCTATAAATACGATAGCTTGTTTAAAGATTTTGGAAAAAGCCTTCATTTTCACGAAAAAGGAATCTTCAACTTCACAGATATTGAATTATCTAAGGAGCAGAAAGAAATCCTATCCCTCGGCCCTAATTTTTGCATTCCTAAGAGAAAAAATGAAATTGAAGACAAAGCGGCTTTCGAACGTTTGATGTATGAACTTGGTCTCACTAAGAACCTTAAAGACAATGCAAACACAGAGAAGTTTAAATTAGATCTTTTAACTATTTATAGAAGTTTTGATCGAAAACCTTTAAGATCTAGTTTATTAACTAAAAAACATTTTGAGGCATTGAAAGAACTAAAATCTAATGAGAACATTTTCCTTACTATACCTGATAAGGGTAAAGGGATAGTTATAATGTATAAGGAGGATTATTATAGAGCAGGTTTAGATTTTCTTTCTGATGAAAGTAAATTTGTTAACACAGGGCAAGATAGATCAACTTATTATAAGGAAATGGAATCCATGGAACGTTCCATGTATAATATATCAAAAGGGTTATTCGATAGGAATTTAATTTCTGATAAAACCAGAAGTTTTATAGCAAGGAGGATGTCTAGATTAATATATACATCTTAAGACACATAAGATAGTAGATAATATCATTCCTGAGGTTTTTCCTATCCGGCCGATTTTGGATATGTCGTCATGTCCGCAACATAATTTAGCCAAGTGGTTAATCGACGTATTGAAACCAATACATACTTATTATGCTAAATATGTTGTCAAAGATACTTTTTCTTTTGTTGATAAGGTTAAGGATTTAAATATTGGTTTAAATGAAATGGTTTCATTAGATGTTAGTTCTTTGTTTCCTAATGTTCCTATTGAGGAGACCCTTGATGTTATTAAATCTTTTATTGATGAACATGATGGTTTTGAACTACAGAGTAATGAGATAGCAGATCTTGTTAGGATTTGCTGTACGAATGTTCCTTTGTCTTTTCATAACAAGGTGTTTATTCAAAAAGATGGTATAGCTATGGGATCACCTCTGAGTCCTCTTTTAGCAGATATCTTCTTAAGTTGGTTAGAATTAAATAAAATGTCTGATACTATCAATACTTTCACTGATTTATACATCAGATATGTTGATGACACTTTTATTTTGATGAAGCCAAATGTTTCAGGAGACAATTTTTCTTAAAGATGAATTCGTTTCATCCTAATATTAAATTTACGATGGAAAAAGAGTTTGAGTTTCTTAGATGTCAAACTAACTAGGAAGGAAGATGGGTCAATTCTAAGAAATATCTACAAGAAGAAGACTGATAATGGAAAATATCTACATTATGCCAGGAAACAAATATAAGCCATGATGATCGAAAAAGATATTTTTCCCAACCAGAAATGCAGACCCTCACCACTAGTCCTAAGCAACACAAAAAACGGGTAAACAGAGGAAAGGATTACCAACCGGTAATCAAAAAAATAGATGTATTCTTCACAGCCCGAGGAGTATGAACACACTTAACTCCAATTGGTCAACTCCTGGTGAATAAATGCTATTGGCTAAACCTAAATGTTCCCAACATTATTTCATGTATAAAAATCGACGATAATAAATTTTGATTCACCAAAACAAATCTTCCGTTCGTTCTTAACTTCAGCATGACTCCAGGTCAGCAGCCTAAAAAAAAATCTTTTTAAATTCATAGATTTCCAACTTTATATCAATCATAGCTTTAGAAGAAATAGACTATTTCACAAAACTGTCAGCAAAATAAGTCTTTTATCAGTGATTTTTTTTCAAAGTAAAAAATTAATTCACCCTTCCCTTCTCTTCAATGCAGAGTCTGAACTCAGTTGTATGGCTTATTTGGACTGTATAGATTTTAATTAATACATTCTCATACATACTCATCTATAGACTAAGCCTGTTAATAAACAAAGTTCAGTAGGGCTTTGCAATACTTCCATTTGGAATTATGCTTATTTTTTTAGTTTGAGAGATTCTTTTGATCTGCTTATTCTACAAGAAAATGACTTCTTAATGAATGAGATTGAAAAATTTGTGGAAAATACCTCAAGTTTATTTTTACAAAGATTCTGCATGATGAAAAATTTGTTTGCATTAAAATTGATTGATTTATTGTTATCTTAAGGACTCTCAGAAGATCTTATTTAAGTGTGAAAATGATCGTCCGAGTAGATTAAGCATTGCCTGTTCCTTATCCCTGCATACCGATGGCGATTTGGAGTTATTCTCACGGACACTGCCAAATAAGAAGAACTCACCCCTGCAAAAACGACGTCATTCATCTATAATTGGGAGATGTACCACAACCACGCCACCAATGCAACCTGGGTCATCTTCATTAACCAAGAATAACCAGGTTTTCTTTCATCCTAGCAACACAAAGAGTAGCAATATTTTTAAAAAGAAGTTATCAACACCCCTTGACAAGTATCAAATTCCAGAATGCACATTAGAGAAGAGTTCCCTTGAAGAATTTAGTAAAATTTCCTTTCAACAAACCCCAAAGAACATGAATAATTTCAAGAACCTCATCCACAATGGAATCGACAAGAGTCCAACCAGTTTGATACAAATTCAGAATAAAAATATTGAGAAGAGTTTACGCAAGAGTAGTACCGGATCAATCCTACTATCAGATAGTTGAATAGTAAGTATATTTCATTAAAAGCTCATTTATATGAAATTTTTTTTCATCTTGACTCTTTCGTAGCCATTTTACCCTGGGGTTGAACATTGACTCGTTCTCAAACGATAATACTGTTTTAAAGAATTTCGAAATAATTTGCTTACCACTTTTCTGAAACCTAGATTCTTATTACTATTAACGAGATTCCCGGGATTCTTGAGATTATCAGATAATCTTGAAAACGAGTAACAAAATTAACTGAATTTCCAGGAAAACTATCAAGAGTAATAAGATTAACGGTAACAAAATCTGTTTGTTCAAAAAAGCTATTCATATAACCTTCAATTACTCTGGCCTATATGAGATTTTTTCACTTTTCTCTTCATTTCTGCTACTTATTGATGGTTTTTTCAGCTTGAATATTATTCTAATTTTCTTTTATTATTTCTTTTATAATTTGCAAGGTATCAAAAGCGAAAAAAAATTTCCGAAGATTATGCTTTTGAAATTTTTTCATTCACAAATCTCTATTTTTTAACACCTAAAAATTAGCATAAATATGGAGTTGTAGATTAGTAGATTTGATTGATAAATTACTACGACTGTCATCTTTTTTCTGATTTTTAGGTGTTAAAAAATAGAGATTTGTCAATGAAAAAATTTTACAGAAGCATAATTTTTGGAAATTTTTTCACGCTTTTGATACTTCAGTTTCTTAAATAGACATACAATTGAATTGAGGATTTTCTAAATAAATGGGGAAATTTTCAACTTTTAATAGCTCAGAAACTAGAAGAGTCAAGGGAGAGTTTCCTTCTACTATTTTGTTAAAAATTTATTCCTGAACAAGAAGATGTCATTTCTGTCTATCTATCTCATTCATGCTTTTCTCTATTGAAAGCCAAAGCACTTCAAGTCGGGTTTTCAGTTTTTACCGTATAACTCGAAAATTCTAATGTAGAATTTTTTAAGAAACATATTTCTGAAATCAGCGAAAAATTCTCTACCAAAGTGGCAAATATCATTGAGTAGGAAAAAAATAATGTCCGATTTGTAAGACTGTGTTATTAACTTTTATCATTTTTATAGTAGTATAATTAATATGGTTTTTAAAATATATCTGCTTTTATTTAATTCCCAATTATGAACTAAAGTGGATATAAAACTATTTGTGATTCTCATAATAGGTATTTCAGTTTAAGAAATTTATTTTCCTCTCACCATTGCTTGTGGTCATTAATAAGTCATTATCAAGTCTATGAAACTTAGGGGAGTCTTTGTGCAATTCCAACCCCTTTTCCTAACCCCCATCCTCCATAGTTTTATTAATTAAGCTAAAAGAGAAAATCAAGTTTCATTTCTGGCAAGTTTAAAATTTTAAAAGACCATTGATTCAGATTTATTAATTATTCATTTTATTCCCATATATAGATTAGTCAACGATGAAACAAGAACTCGAGTAGTTGTGCTATAAAAGTGATTTTTAAACAGATGTCAGAATTACTCTTGGATTACACAAACTAAACTGCATAATGTTTTTCCACTCTTCGCCAATACACTGTATTATTATTTAAAATTACATTATTTCCCCAGTGTAAAAATCACGTCTATATTTTCCTCCTCAAATAGAATCTACAACAGGTTGGAATTTGTAAAAAGAGGTGTTGATTCGACATAAATGTATATAAAAAAATACACAAAAAATTTCATTTGAAATTGCTAAAAATGTAACAAATAAAAAACTTGAGTTGAAAAACCTAAAATTATTAACATCAGACAGAAAAGAAAACGCACAAACTCTATTCCTATTTATTTATCAACGAAATAAACACATTATTTTACTTTAGTCCCATTTTGATTTTTGTGAAAGAAAGTTTGTTTTAAATATTACATCATTTATGATTTATTGATTGTGGAAAGAAACTCTAATACATATTTTCAAGATTTATTTAAATACATGATATATTTTAACACATGAACAGCTTTCATTTTGTATGAAAAATCAAAATTAACCTTTTCACAAGTGTCACAAGAAGCTGACTGGATTATTCTTTTCTTCAAAATGTACTCTCCGTAGCTTCCAATAAAACTACACCTGCAAAGTAGAGTTTATCAAATACGATTACTAACTCTTTTCAACTACATACATGAAATGAATCAATTCAAAAAGCAAACGAACCAAAATCGAACATATTTTTAGGGTAAGTCTGGTAATTCTGGTTCGGGATTTATCAATCAATAATTGCCATCTCTCAAACTTTAGGTTTTGTTCCAGTCGATATTCGAGTATAAAGAGAAGGCCAAGTTTTTCATTTTGAATCTGAAACTAAGCATTTTTCCTCTATAAAACCATATGTTTTCGATTTTTTTTCCAACATAAAAAGTGACAATTTTTGAACATACGCCAAGATTTTTCAATGAATTTTACTACGAGAAATGACAGAGTTAAGATAGTTTCTACAACATTTAAAATAAGAATAGTGAAAATAGTGAGTCTTTATCACATATTGAGAGAAAAAATCTGAGAAATTGGAAAGATTTTAGTGACTTGAGGCAAAATGGCAAAAATTTATATCAAAAATTGGTTTTTCTGGGATAAAACATGAAATGAACTGTATAAAAATTACACTGTGGTTAAAAAAAATTCAAAAATTATTTAAACCTTTGGATAAATATTTTCGATTAAATTTGCACTGAATCAGTGATGAGTTTGACCAAGATGAAGGCCCTATTTGTGAAGCTACTGGCATCTTCTTACTCTATGACGTTTCCAGTAATTCAGCGCAAGAAAAACATTATATTACTGGGCAGAACTTTTCAATTTTTACTCATGACTTGGAAGGATGTTGGATTTCTTTTTCTCTGATTATAATTATCAAATAACCAAATCAACTAGACTGACTGTATTCACATTAATTTTGCTAATAAATATGGAATTGAATTTCATGTAATATGATCTATAATTCATTTTGTATTTGAAACTGTCACAAAGTTGAAATAGAAATATGATGCTTATTTCATTCAGTATTTCTCCTTGTTTGGCTAATTGCACAATGTCGTGTTCATTTTCTGGCGTGAGATTTTTGAAACCTTGTGTGTCCAATTAAAACATTAAAACATTGAGATTTTTTCTCAACTTTGATCAATCAATTCTAATCAACGATTTCCGATATTTGTATCCGTCTTATTACCATTAACAACCTCGTTTAGTCTATAGACTCCAAAATCATATTTTTTATACTATCAGAGTTATTAGTAATAGCTTATTACTCTAATAATTCTGATTATTAAAACAATCACTATAACTTTTATAATCCATATATATATTTTAAGAAATACTAGACCCGCTCTCTTCCTTTTCTTTTTATAAACCAGAAGACAACATAGTCAGGTAGCAAGCGAACAACGTTATAGTCAATCTATGCCGAACGCTGCCTGAAGGACTAAAGCTAATTGATACGAAGTTGGGAGTCTGTAATTTTTACGAAAAACTCGGTTTTTTCATCAAAAATTCGAATATATAAAAGATTTTTTGGAATCCCACTCATGATGTCCAATTTCACAAGTTAAAGAAAGAAATAAAAAAATTATTTTCATGAAAAATATGGTCTTTCAAATTTCGATTTGGCGCCAAAATCCCATTTCATATCCCAAACTCCCAACTTCATATCAACCAACTTTACTTGGTTCAAAATTAAAAAACGCTTTCATAATTTTGTTTATCTCATCACTGAGTCATCGGTGATCTATCAGTTATCACAGAATCATAAAAAGGGATTTTGAAGCGATATTAGGTGAATTCTCATCTTCATCTCAATTAGGTTTAGCTCTCTGTAAATGAGGATAATTTGATTCGGTTGATAAAACTTAGCTTAGCAAATTACAATTGTGAGAATAGCAATGAGTAGAGGTAAAACAAATCAACTTTATATTGTTTTTTCAATAAATAATATTATCTAGATACAATATTACATATTGTATTATCTTATACAATGTATGATATACATTACAATATTAATCTGATAATGTTGCAATGCGTTCGTTTTTCTTCCTTCTATTAGATTTGAGTTAGACACACAAAAGCAAAGCTTTTCATCTGATCTGCTCACAGGTGTTAATTTTAGTCAATTATAATAATTGTATATATATATATATTCTCGGGACTCTAATAAAATGTACAATAAGCAAATGATGTTGGCCAAGAAGCAGTTCCTCAATATCATCTATGAAAGAAAGATCTGAGTAGGTATAAATGAGCAGTATTTTACTGTATTTTTCTATGAACATATGTTTGTTTATGCAGGAGAGGTAGACATTTTATATATAGTAGTTCTCTTTCTTTTTCGATTTAATCTGTGTGAACACAAGAGGAAATTTCTTAATTATTAAATCTGTCTGTCTAAAAAATACAATATAATACGGGAAATTAAGCATTAATTTTTTATGTGTCGCTCGCATAACTGAATTCTTGATTATCACTCTTTATTTATTCATTTACTCTCTCTACCTTAGTCAATAGAGTTTGCCAAATTTAGTAGTTGAAAAACAAGGTTGTCACTGTGGAGTGACAAAAGGTGGTTTTATGAAAGCAGTTTGATGTAAAAACGTGAGTATGCAAATCTGTTATTTTCCTCATAAATAAATAAATAGGTAATTAAGGAAATGATACAATGGTTGTAGACAACAGGGATGAACTAGAGTTCAATTGTAAACTCGGCCATTGTTTCATCATGTTCCATAGTTGCATTTGCTCCATAATCGTCACTCATCATGGCAGTAGCATTGACAGTATCATTCTACAATAAAAGATTTTTTTAGAATTATCCCATCCCCATAGGGTCTCAAATATACAGAGAGGGAATCTTCTCTTGCAAATTTCAATCTGTCACCTTCATTTTTGAAAAGAAGTTGAACTATTAAGAACTTTGTTGTGGAGTTAGTTTATTGAAAAATCTGATAAAAATAGCAAAATCTGGTCTTGATTATAAATCAGTAGGGTCTCAAAAAGCCTACTTTAGCTGGTAAAAGCCAAGACTCTAAAACTCACAAAAATGCACTTATTACTTATAAATAATAGTTATTATTTCAAATGCAACCATTATTAATTTTTATCAGGCCATGATCTTTGCAAAATTCTCAATTTTTCATCAAGAATTCGAATTTTATCTAGATCAGGAGACCAGTAATAAGTCAAGACTACACATCAATTTGCTCCATAGTCATAATTGCTCTTTATGAATTAAAAAAAACCTTGAAATTATTTTAAAGATACAGATAAAAAATCATGGAAGAGAAGATTCCAGTGAGGTTTTTGAGGGGTGTTCAAATCAAACCAAAGGTTAACATTCTTTCACACTTGATCACGCATGAAAACTATAATTTCTACGCAAAGTCAGAAAACTAAGTTCACTTCCATCGGAGATGAAGATGAAAGAAAACTTCTTTTTTCTTCTCTGGTTTATAAAATGAACTTAAAATGTGTAGTATATTGTCATGAATGCATACTTCCTTCTCTCTTGTCTTATTTATGGGACATTTCATTAATTTTTCATCTCTCAAGAAGGTCGATATGCATCCATGAAATAACAATAAATTTCTGTGCAATCTACAAACAGAGTAACCAATTAAAAATTGTAGTTTTATTTCATCAGTGTTTGGGATAAAATGGAGTGTAAACATGCTTTGTACTTGAAGGTGTGGGAACAACAGTGTGCGTACATATTAACCATGCTCTGTATAGAAAGAAAATGTGCCACACACACAAACTTTATGTTTACTTATTCGGGAATGAGCTATATTTTGATAATTTCATAAAGAAATGACTTGATTAGATTTGACAAAGGATACACACAAAGGCAAATTGTAACATTCAGAGAAACAAACTACAAAAAAAGCACATTTCAGAATTTGAACTCTCAATCGGGCCATAGTCACTGACAATGGAATCAAAGGGCCAATTGAAGGTTCAAATTTAGACGGATATATTTGACCTAACATGATGATTAACACACACAAAAAAGACATAAGCGTTAAGCCATTTTAAAGCATTAATTTTCAGTAAAGGATACAAACACCAAGCACGAGTAGGTCTATGCAAACACATTTTTGTAGTCTCACAATGAAAATGTTTTAGATAAGAAGAAATTTTTGAATAGTGATCCCTTTCTTTATAACTCGTATTGTGTCTGATCTGGATTTTGATTTATTATTTGATTATTATCATCAATTGGTTCGCAGATCTCAAAAGACTCTACTGTCTCCTGAGGTACCATCTGTTGGGGGAGAGCTTCATTTAAGATGGGATTATTTTGGTGTATAGCTTGGTCGATGATAGTCTGAGACTGATCATGAATCAGATTATCTTGCATTTCAGTTTGATTTTGGGTAGAAACTTGCTGATTCACCATTGTTGTTTGTTGAGGTTGAATCTGATTCTGGACTGGATTCTGCACTGGTTGACTGATTGGATTTTTCTGCTGAGCCTGTCCTTGATTCTGGACAGGGCCTTGTTTATTCAAGGGTTCTTGCTTTATAGATTGATTCGCCGGAGAATTATCCTGCAGCTGCGACTTATTGCTTGCCTTTTTTGGTTTTAATCAAATGTGCAAAGAGTAAAAGTTTTTATAACCGAGGAAATGACACATGACATATTCCCATGAGGAAAAACAATCTTTATATAAATAAATAGAGCTCAAATGATTCAAGTTCTTTTTTTCCGATATGCAAATTGATAATAAATAGGAAAAGAGATGTAAATTTCTGACAATGCTTTCATACAATTAATTGAGGAAAGATTAGATTCTAACGAATATAAATAAAAAAACACAATATACTCAATATACTTAGGAGGAAAGATTCATTTCTAATCCTTGAGTAGATTGGTCAATGAAAAAATTTTCATTTCTTTATCTGAGGATGCTTTTTGTAATATAAACCATAAAAATTAGCTCATGTTTTATATCAATAAGATTACTTATTATTTCTAATTATTGTCTAATAATACCGTTACAGTGTAACAGAAACTGCATGAATCATAGACTCACTTGATTCGAAAGTATTTCAGGTTCCTTTGGTGGTACTGGTCTATTTTCAACCATTTGAGGTGGGACACTAGCACGACCTGTTCTCAAATTTTGTTGGACTTTGGAGTACAAATTCTCTACTTCAGCCTGTTCAGTTTCCTTATTGTACCTTCCCTTATGCTCAGAGACTATTTAAAATTAAATATGAATTATGAAAAATCTGCATAATACACATGGGACTTACATCTTTCAATCTTTCTCAGGTCTGTAGCTTGTGGCTTTGGTTTCCTCATTTTGTTTACCAACTCATCAGTACAGTCAACTCTCCTGAGTTGCATCATCTTCTTAAATGGGTTCTCTATTTCAAATGATTTAAACTCATATTTAGATCAACTCATAAGAATGTTTTTTCTTCTTACCAGGTACAACATGTTTTAAGCCGGGTCGGAAATCTGGTTGGTTTTCAACAACAAATGTAGTGGTTGTTCTAGCTTCACCTTGACTATTCGAGGCAACAATGGTAATCTCGTAGGTTCCAGGATGTGAACAACGATGAAACTCCAAATAGGATATGCCACCATCCTGGTAAATCCTCCAGTTTCCTCCAGCTCCAGACTGAAATTATTTTATTAATAATTTGTGTGTTTACTAACAAGTAACAGTTACAAAATAAATTAATATTACTGCAATCGAGTAAGCTATGTAATCATATGACAATCTACGTTCCAAGTTACATTTATTTCACACATGACGTAAATGATCATGTGGAGTTTGATACTGAAGAGAAGAATTATTCGATTAAAATAAGTAAACTTTGAAAGTTAGAAAAGTTATGTTGCAAATCCAATTAGATTTTTTTCTGAGAAATAGACAAATTCAAGATTGCATGATTTCTCTTTAGTAAATAATAAACTTGTACCAATGATTAACTGGGCTCCAGCATCCTTTTCTAATGAAGATTTTTTATTGGCCCGAGTTGATTTGTCCAATTATTGGAAATGATCCAAGATCAATTTATTTTCCACTTGTAGAAAATTTTTATCCGTGTAGGTTATTTGTTAAAAAACAATCCCAGATCAACCATACCTCATGAAATTTCTTAGAAAGTCTCAAGTATTTTATATCTATCAAAAATTTGTCAAAAGAACTCCTGTATGAATGATGTAACTAAAGTAATATGAAATTAGTCATGGTTTTTGAAAATCATTCAATAATTGAGAAAAAAGGAAGATGTAAAATTCAAAATTTGTGACTTACAGATGCAATAAGATCTCCGTTAATGTACCACATAACCTTTGGTCTAGGACAACCATCAGCTTTGACAAGAAATCGAGCAGGTGTACCTTCACATGCTGTCACTGGAATTGGCTGGATGACAAATTTCGGTTCCGACAACTCTTCGCTATCCTCTGGTGCTGGTCTTTCGAAAATGCTTATTCCCACATCTGAGTTGAAGTTGTCCAAACTCTCAAGGTATGCAATAGAATCTTTGGAGAGAGCTGACTTGGTTATGATTCCGTCTTCTCCAGTACATCTTGAAAAAAAGGTTTCCTTTCAGGTGTATTTCAAAATTTTTCTGAGTCTTTTTCTTCTTTTCCAGATAATAAATATATATATAATCTGAGAAACTCAAAATATGAACCCAACTATCTATAAGCTGTTTTTAACTTCATAGATACAAAATATGACTTGATAAACCTTAAATTGGCCATGTCTCATATCAGACTTGAAATTGATTACTCTATATATATTTGCTTTATTTTCGAATTTCTTCCAAACCCTATGTTTCATTATTCGCAAAGCTATCTACCAATTCAAGAGCTCTGGATTAAACATTTCATAATTATAATTGATCAGAACTATTACACTAGTTTTTATTAGTTCTATCGTACAATCAGATTTCTTTTATAATTTTTCATCTATTTTCTATAAAACCTGCTATAAAGTAGGCCTTTTTTAATTTTTCTGAAAGAATTTACTTTTTAGGTTATTTTTATCCTATAATTTAGATGAATTCTCCTGATATGTTCTACTAAACCCAATTGAATTCAGTATGAATAAAATATGAATTTTCATTTGAGAAATTAATGCGTCATCTTGGAATTTAAGGATTAGTTGTTACATTCAAATCACACAGGCTGATTATTGTAACAGCTTTACCTCGTCACAATCTAACCAAAAATCAAACCAAATTCGTTCACTTTTTAAAACCTTCTCAAGTGGGAAAAATTCTCACGTACGAAAACTTTAAGTTAGTCCAGAATCTTATGCACAAAAAGAATGGATTCGTTCTTCTCTTTTAATAAACTTGTAATATGTTTTTCCCTAAATTAAATTGTTAAGAAAATTCACACCAAAAATTACCAATAGTAATTTACTATCATAATAATTATTGATTAGTGTTGTATGTGTATTTTATTCAAGAAAAAAAGTGAATAATCTCTCAAATGCACATTCCACTCATCCAACCCTGTGTTTCTTTTGAATGGAAGATGCACAACATTTTCTACCATGATGGGTAGAAACATTATCTACTCCAGCTTTGTACACTTGGTTAGTTTGTTTTAATGCATAATTTTAATAATACGAATATTTAATCTGAATTAGTAGAAATATTCATTTCTTAGAGGATTTTGAAGACGAGTGATTAATGAGTAATAAAGCTTATGAATAGTGCAGCACTTATACTTATGAAGGTTACTAGAAATATTTCTTTCTAGGTGCTTAGGTAATATATCCCAAAGGAACGTCTTATTTGGTCCTAGGTTCAAATCCCAGGTTGTAGCCTACTGACGAGTCCAAAAGAGGACGTCTACCATATATGTATACTGATTATTTCCAAATGCTTTATGGGTTTTTTTTCGTGGGATCCATTAGTAAGCTGTAACATTCAGCGACATGGGCTAATCCGTTACCAGATAAGACGTTCCTGTGGCATATTTTACCTAACCACCTAGAACGAAATATTTTTACGTAGTAAAATAAAGCTTTTATTTAATCATTAAAAAATTAAAATCAACAACTCGAAATTGTTAACTGTAAATTCTCATATTCTCTATGTAGATAGGCATATTTTGAAAATTCCTCACCTGAATTTTCATTAGTTTTTTTCAGAGAAAAAAGCAAGTTGAGTTCCATACAGAATGATGAATTAAAACGTTTTTAAATGTACAACTTTATTTATTAATCTGTCAATAAACTACTTAAAAGTAAGCAGCCATTTCAGTTCAGAAATACTCCATGTAATTTTTCTCTAGCAAGCATATTAAATGGAGGTAAAAATTACCTGTTGGTCTCAGTCCGGATATATATATTGATTTATTAAGAATGTTTGGCCTTTTTCACACTCAATAAAATAAATTATTCTTACGTGTAAGAGAAAAAAGGTAGAACTGCTTTTGTATGAAGCCAATTTCCGTAAAAAAAATTTAGAAAAATTGTGAATGTAGTTGAACAATCTTTTTGCACCATAAGACAGGTGCCTTCACGTGTTTTAAACCCTCCTTCACTTGCACTCATTTGTGCACCAATGTCTGTAGCGGGATTCTAACTACCGGGAAAGAATTACTCTCGGCTTCTGACTCAATCATAGTTTTTTCCCATATTAATGAATAGAATATCAATCAAGGACTTACATAAATGGTATTACATTGCTCTTCACCTCTCCGTTCTTATTCTTTGCAATGCAGTAATAATTTCCGCTATCTTCAGAATAACAGTAAAGAATGTCGAAAATGGCAAAACCCCGATCGAGAGTGGCATTGAAACGACAACCCATTGTGACAGGCTTCTCATCTTTGTACCAGT
This sequence comes from Gyrodactylus bullatarudis, assembly GCA_012064415.1. Lineage (NCBI taxonomy): Eukaryota > Metazoa > Platyhelminthes > Monogenea > Gyrodactylidea > Gyrodactylidae > Gyrodactylus > Gyrodactylus bullatarudis. The sequence continues at coordinate 360,415 of SSNU01000272.1, forward strand.
CGACAGATAAATTCGAATCTGTCGAAGGCTCAACAATACATTCAAAATGTGCAGGACTATTCTCAGCCATTGGCTTAATTGGCTGGAGATTCTTGACAAATGTTGGTGCTTGATCATTCTTTTCGTCCTCATAACGATTGAAATGGCCAGAATGATCAAGATACTCTTCCATCGCTTCTAAATTAGCAATCATTGAGTCTTCAGGAAGCTGGGTTTCTGTTATAACTCCACTACCCGAAACAACTCTAAAAAAACAACATTGATTAATTCATGGTCCCATAATGTTGGAAAAAGTTTTTAAAGCTTATCATTTGTTTAGATTAAATGAAATAGGAATTTTAAATGAATAAAAATTAATTCTTATCCTACATATAAGAAGAAGCCAAAACCAAAACAATAATCGTTGGTACCTCTAAATGCTATCCACATGTTCTTAACCCTTTCAGGTCTGAGTCTATTCAATGACCTGGGCCATTTCATATGAAAATTACATATTCAGAATCAGAATATATTATCTATGAATGATGAAACCTTATTTTGGAATAAATTTTACCTATCTACTTTCAAGTGACCGCACAAGTAATTTCAAGAATCTATTAATTCTAACGTAATATCTTATGGAATAATGATATTTTATTGTGTGTAAATCTTATTTATATGATCTTTATTTTTACAGAAATTTTCACACTTGATTTGCACTCGAACTAGATCTTAATTTGAGATACAAAACTAAAATCTTTTGATCTCCCACTGGTAGTTCTACATCAATCTTGTGATCAGCTTTCTATTGGTGTACAATAGGCTAGGATGAAATTATTTTTCTCCAAACAACCCACATGAGTACATACTTTTCTGCTAAAATTTAGTACTCAGATCATGTTTTGCATAGTTTTAAATCGTGAAAGTCAAAATTCACCATGAAGGCCCTCTTGATGATAAGATTACCATTTTTCAAGATAAAACTCATTAAATGGCCAAGATATTCCGGAATTTAGTGATTGCGTAGTAAAAATTCAGCATCAGAAATATTTTCTGAAGATCCTCTCGACATACTTGATGTTACATGAGCTCGACTGTTGCTGTCCAAGTTTGTTCTTTGCTATGCAATAATATTCACCAGAATCATCGTCATTTGTATAGAGGAATTGGAGTACAGCATAGCCTCTGTCAAAAGTACAGTTATACCTTGAAGCTAAATTGAAAAAAAATTTACATTTTGTATATTGGCAAAAAACCTTTACTTGAATTTATCAGTGGAATTAGCTATATCGAAATATTACAGGAGTTATTCATTTTGAAGAGTTTGAACCTAATGCTACAGGTACTGGAGCTCACTATATCGAGTCGTTTCAAGCTATGGAAGTCAAGCTCAGAGAGCTATACCCAAGATTTAACGAATCACATTCTTACAGGACAATGCTAGGCCTCATGTCTCAAGAGAGTCTTTTCAGAACACTACAAGATCACTTGAAGGGAGATCAAGAGGTTTTTGACTTACTAAAAGAGTACATGAGCTATAAGCCCCTCAGTTTATGGGGGTTTAGTTAACCTGCCAGAGATTTTTGGAAAGAAATTATGGATATTTTGATGTATAACTTTATGGTTTTCTGTGTATATTTCATAACGAAATTTGCCAATAATATTTATAATGATTTTTACTTAATACTTTTCGAATTTGAAATGTCCTATTAGTTTAGAATCTATCAAATCCTCAACATGTGTTCTAATTCAATACCATAAATGATTGATGCGACTTACATCGTGAATTTATAAGTACATGATGTGAAAGAGGGACAGACACATTAGCAGTTCACCCTATGCTAATGGTTCCTAATTTATTTTTCAATGAAAGGCAATAATTTTTGGAATAAAAGTAATCCCTCTGCAAAATACACACGATAACCTATAAATAATAATTATACAATGCCTCTCATGTCTCACATGTTCTTTCCTTTAGCTTCACTTATTCAAATACACTTCGAATTATATGATATATATTATCACATGTGTAAATTCTTGATCTTTCTTCATCATCGTCTTGTGTGTTATGTGGTAAATTCTATTTGATCTGATCTATCATGTTTGTAATATATTAGATTTGATAAAATTAATTAATTACCTAAATTATTGATATAAATCAAAATTTATTGACAAGAGTTCTTCCATTAAAAAGAGGGCAAAATGTGGTGAACAAGTGACTCTTTCCCACCAAATACTACAAGAAATTCTAATTTAAGAACTTACATGCTGGTAGAGACTTTCCATTCTTGTACCATTCAACCTGAAGGGAACTGTCACCGGCCGGTTTAATTTTCGCAGTTACCGAACAGTCATCACCTTCATTAAGATTTATCTGCGGCTTTGGATGAGAGACAACCTGTGGTGGCTCATTAAAATCAACTTGATCATCGAATGCCATAGAATCTCTTCTGCTTCCAGGCTAAATTTTAAAAGTGTCTTGATAAACTTTGAAAGTTGAAAGTGTTCAAATTTAAACAACTAAACGTCCAATACATTTCAACGATATACATATAAAAGGAAACGAGGTTCGCCTTTCATATCAATGTATACTGAATAGGTTTTCCTTTTTTAAATAAAGAAGAAGAAGATACATGTGTTATGTGTAATGTCTCCCTATTACCAATGCTATTGTTGTGGAATTCCTTTAACTTATCCATTTGTAGGTGTATGATGATTTTTGTAGTCAGTTCAGACAATTCCAATACTTAAGAACATCATTGGATAGAAAATAGCTTTCAATAACGAATGGTTTCACTTGGAATATAAATTTTCATAATTAAAATCCTCTCCCCCTTCTAGATCCTGAAAACTACAAGTCCACTTACCATTTCTCTTATTTTCATAGGTTTATTCCCTTGATCTGAACTATTTACATTCCTAGCCATTGGACTAGGCTGATTTGGGATAGGCGGTGGTCTTGGATTAGGCCCATCAGATCCTGGTAGTTGACTGTTTGGTTGAATAACAAAACTTTTGGGAGCGTTTGACTGATTTGGGACAGGACCATTATTTTGAATGTTCATTGGCCCTTGAGATTGATTTGGGTTATAGACCTGTGGTGAACTCGGTGCTTGTTGCATAGGTCTCTGTTGATTGAGATTAGGGGCTTGAGGGTTGCCTGCGTTGTAAGTTTGTGGTGCTTGTTGCAGCATTGGATTATAAGCCTGCGTTTGATTTGGGTTATAGACCTGTGGTGAACTCGGTGCTTGTTGCATAGGTCTCTGTTGATTGAGATTAGGGGCTTGAGGGTTGCCTGCGTTGTAAGTTTGTGGTGCTTGTTGCAGCATTGGATTATAAGCCTGCGTTTGATTTGGGTTATAGACCTGTGGTGAACTCGGTGCTTGTTGCATAGGTCTCTGTTGGTTTGGGTTATAGACCTGTGGTGAACTCGGTGCTTGTTGCATAGGCCTCTGTTGGTTTGGGTTATAGACCTGTGGTGAGCTCGGTGCTTGTTGCATAGGTCTCTGTTGGTTTGGGTTATAGACCTGTGGTGAGCTCGGTGCTTGTTGCATAGGTCTCTGTTGGTTTGGGTTGTAAGCCTGTGGTTGATTTGGGTTATAAACCTGTGGTGAACTTGGTGCCTGTTGAGCTGGTCTTGGTTGGCTTGGGTTATAGACCTGTGGTGAGTTCGGTGCCTGTTGTAAAAGTTGACTCGGGTTATAGACCTGTGGTGAGCTCGGTGCTTGTTGCATAGGTCTCTGTTGGTTTGGGTTGTAAGCCTGTGGTTGGTTTGGAACTTGCTGTATTGGCCGCTGAGGTGAATTAACTCTTATCACCTGACCACCCTGAGGTGATTGCACATTCTGGGGTGAGTAGATTTGTTGATTTTGAGAATCATAATCTTGAGGGCGTACTATTTGACTTTCCGGACCTTGGTTGAAGTTAGGTGATTGGCTCATGATTTGCGGTTGTTGAGATCCGATAATTCTCAGATTACCCATGTTTGAGGAAACCTGTTGGACTTCTTGAGGTTGATTGGACACCTGTGTTCTCATCATATTTGGTTTATTTCCTTGCATCATAGAGTATAATTGGTCTCCTGCTGTTTCAAAAAATTTAATTCATTATTCCTCTCTTGATCAGAATTCTTTTCCACATTCAACCCTTTTTTGGGTTTAGTTTAAAATTTAAAAATATCCTAATATGGTAATCTCATATTTAGCAAAATTTAAATCGATATTGATAATCGAAAGTTATGTAAAGTTGAACTAAGAAAAGAAAAATTAAAAACTAGCATTATTATCAATTACAAATGATCCACCTTTTAGATATTTAGGCTCTTTAACTCCAGTGCATCATAAGTCTAAATGAATTTAAAATGTAATTGGACATCCTTAAAAAGATAAATGAAGAGTTTATGAATAAAAAATACCTTGATATTGTATTTGCTGAGGTTGTCCTGAATAAAGGTTTTGGGATTGACCCTGATAGACTGTCGGATCGGATTGGTGCTGGCCATAGCCCTGGGGTTGTCCACCCATAACCATCATGGGATTTTGGTTCATTTGTTGACTACTTGATCCTTGTACAACATATGTTCTCTGTGGTGACATTTGAGAATTACCCTGCTGGACATTTGAACCAATATAGACTGTATTCTTATCATCAGATCCAATCATGGAGTTAGATGCGGGCATTGCATAAACCATTCCACCACTTTGAGCTGACATTTGAGTGGGATATGTAACATTTTGGTGTCCACTATTATAATCCATTTTGTTGTTTTTTTAAAAATCAAATTTAATTTTCAATAAAATCCTCGGTGAAAAAGACAACAGAGTCTTTACAGAACGTAATAACTTGAATCAGGGAAAAAAACAACTGAACTGCAGTTTGTCTGTAAAACAATATATTTTTTTCCTAGGCTAAACATTTCATTGGTTAGACATGGAGATTTCATAACGATAAATGGAATCAATATATATTGGGTTAGAATCCCAATATCTGCTTTCCTACTGATACGCACGCACAAAAATAAACACACAATCAACCAATCAGATTTGTTCAAATTTCACATACCCTCTATGTAAAGATGTAGATTGGCTTAATTTCATGGGTTTTGTTATAAAATTAATGCATTTTTAGATCAGACTAAAATCCAGAATACTATTATTATCTGAAAATACTTCTTAATTGATGATATGACAGAAGACAAAAATCTTATAATTTCGATTTATTCTTTGCTATGCGTACTTTTCAGTAAGACTGTGAATTAATATTTTTTATTTATTTTTATCTTCTTAGTCAGAAGTTCTTGAAACTCACATAATGTATGTATTATGGAGTATTACAGCATTAAAAATATTGATAGAAATGAATGTTATCATAAGAGATCTTAAGCAAATTTTTTTTATTTAAAATTTGAATTACACATCAAGGACATATTTTAAACGACAGCAGGTAAAATTCCGAATCAGGAATTGTTTATAATTACTTCTATTTTGTACGACTACAAGTAAATTATTAGATTTTTATGTTAATTTTATTTATATTAGTTAATATTCCCATACTAGAATGTAAAACTTGGTCAGAGTGGTCAACATGGACCAAATGCTTGCTAAAGAAGTGTGAAAACCCAAATAAACACAATGGAATCGGGTTAAACAATATGGTATATGAATATCAAGATCCTTCTAATATCAAATGCATCATCAATGATGGAAGAGATGTTTTTTCTCATACTGCCAAAACTTCTGATAATAGTGTTGTAATAATTCAACCAACTCATCAGAGGACTAGAACCTGCAATGCTTTTTCAATGATCCCAACTTGTAATAGTGAGTTTTTTGTAACGTTGATTAGTTGAAATCTGAAAAATCTTTTGATTCTATACTCTTACTTTTTTCTTGCATATTTAGTCAATTTAAGGGTTCTGTGCAATGCAAAATGCAGAAAATGTTTTATTCTTAAGAGAATGTGTTAGAAATTGATTGGATTAATGCTAATATCTCTGGTTAATAACTTTAGATTGAGAGTTTAAGTTTGAATATTTTTTTCTATTTTCATTATCGAATGTGTACAGTGTGTACACACATGTTTAACTAGAATTTTCAATTATTTAGTTATCAAATGTATAAATCATATAATCTTTTAATCGTGATTATCTTCTCATACAATATCATTTAAGCTGGCTCTATACAAATTCAATGTAAATTTTGTTCAACGAGAGATAATGTTTCTTTCCTCGACTCAGTTAACAATAAAATGATTGCATTCCCGACCTGTGAGGGAATAAACTTTCATAAATGGTTCATGTACATTATTATTGGCGTTATGTTCATCGTAGGACTTTTAATTTTACTCATATTATCAATCAAGAAAATGTACAACTGCCTTGTTAGACAAAGATTTTTCCGTAAAGACTCGTCTACACGGCCCATTCAATCGTGAGTTGAATTTGATTTACAAGATTTTCTTCCTCTGCTCTATTCCAGAGTATCGATATTGAATTCCATCGTTTTTTTGTACAGATCACTGTCAGATTCTCCACCTAGTTATGAAGTAGTCATGAAGTATTCAGCCCCCTCAGCTCCTCCCCCTGCTTATATATAAACAAAACTAAGCCAGATAATCTTCATTAAATATATATATTTATTTGCATAAATATTAATCTTTATTTTTTATCTTAAAAATCATCAAAATCAAATGAATTAGTAATACTTTTTTGTATTCTTCAGATGAGGAATAAATGGGACATTTCGGCTCGTGCAATATAATCTCAATACTTTTAATTTTGGTAAGTTCCCTCTTATCCATAAAAATTTCTTCTCTTTTCAATCTATTTATAAATTTACTTGCCAGCGACAGATCAATAAGAGAGGATCTCTTGGGCAATATTTAAATCTTTATTATTACAAAACAATTTTGAACATGATCCTCGCTCCCATCTGGACTGATGTTGGCAAAAGTCTTATCCAATTTAGAATAGAAAGTTTTTTTGTCACAAATATCATCAATTAAAATAGTTACAGTTGTGTTCTTTGGATATATAGTTTATCAAGTATTTCAAGAGTGTTTTTATGTCATTCATCGGGAAAGAATTTAGAATAATCTTGGATCTTGTATTGTAATTTTTTCCCTTGGGTTAGGTGTTTTTCTGTACAGGATTACAGAGGTAGCGATTCTTCTAAGCCAAATAAGAAAAAGGCTGGTTTCTATGACTCATTGGTTGTAGCTCATCTTAACTATTAAATTTTTCAATCAGGAGATAATTCAATTATATTAGTCTATTGATTACAAGTTTCTTGTGGTAGTTTTGTTCTGTTTATTTTGGGTTTAATTAGTTCAATTAAATTTTACAGTGCGTTTGATGATTTTTTTTCTTTTGTTCATTTAATTGTTAACTTTTCTGGTTGTTTTAAGACAGAAAAGAAGGGTTTCCCTCCTCCTATTTAATGAACAATTTTGGAATTATCGATTCTTAATTCATTGCTACACTTTTTGTCTGTTCAAGTTTGTGATTTGTTTTGAAAAGTTTAACTTTTTCTTTTTGCTCTCGAACACACATGCAAAAATAAAGAAAATTGGGTTAATTATCATTCTAAGCTGACTGACTAAACCTGTTAGAAGAAATTTATCGATTGATAAACAATATTGAATAGAGTTACAAATTCAAATCCAACTTTCAAGTCGAATTTTTCTCCATCCCTCAGAGCCCAATGTACCACTTTGAATGATAAAATTTGAAGAAACTTTTTGGAATCCAGTTGGAGAGTGGTCAAAAGAAGTTTTACAGAATCCCGCTTAAACATATACATGTTACAGTATATTCTTAAAATTAGTTTTTTTTATTATTATCCTAGTATAAAACCAGTACAAAACTATATAAATAAACGAATGATGGCACTTTGAGTTACGAAAACGACTTCTATTTTTACAATTACACGAGCTACTTTGGTTGTTTGATTATTTTCTTCTTTTTCGATAAATTTTCGTCAAAAATGAATTCTTCAAATTCTGATTCTGGATCCTTTGAAAATAAAAGTTGAAGATAACTTGTACTAATTGGCTCTGTTATTTTTTAACAAGAAAAAAGTGACCAAATCTACTGACACTGGTTATATTTTGAAACTACTGAATAAGAAAAATGACAAACTAGACAAGCCTAGTAACGAAATTAGTTGAGTTTAAATTATTTTAAGGATTTACTATTTTTGTTCTGGTTTAAGATTATACTAGGTTTGACGTTCTTCTATTCCCTTTCTTCTTTTTCTACAGATAGATCAATACAAGCCAGAAGATAACAAAGTAATCTTGATTTGAAATGCACTGTGTTAAATATATATTTACTATAACGTCATTCGGTTGCTAGCTGACTATGTTGTCTTCTGGCTTGTATTGGTCTATCTGTATAAAAAGAAAAGGAAGAGAAGGCTGTAGTATTTCTTGAAGAATAAGTATTATAAAATTTATAGTGATTGTTATAGTAATCAGATTTATTAGAGTAAGGAAAATTAAGATTAAGATTAGAATAAAAACATTACCCTGATAAAAATAGTTTGGACCAATACAAGCCAAAAGACAACATAGTCAGGTAGCAAGCGAACAACGTTATAGTCAATATACTAGGATATTTATGAAGAAGCTATAATTTTAAGAATATGCTGTGCGTTTTAGCTAGCTAATATCAATATTAGCTAATTTGGTATATTAGCTGTAACATCTTAATCATATTCGTTTTCTTGATGAAATAATTGAGTTTTATTCATACATTCTCAACTTGATACCAACCAACTTTATTAATAATATTAATTACTTGGTGGATTAATATGAAAAATTCATATTTAGCTACTTGTGACATTCTCCAAAATTATTCTGATGAGTTTAGTGTATTTCTAAGAAATTTAAGAAAATCGAAAAACCGAGCAGGGCAGTACCAAAAAGTTTTTGATTTTCCCCTTGTAGTTTCATATCTTTTCATGAAAAGACATTCGGATCTACGAGCCTATTAAACCTGTGACATAATACAGAACATGTCTAAGAAATTTCAGTTTTATGTGAATAACTTGACGTAGTCAGAAATTGGTTAAATTCTAATAAAATAAATAAAAGAAAACACAATGACTCATGTTTTGAATCAAAAATCCAATATGAATTCAGATAAGTTTAGTTTGAGATTCTCTTACTCTTAAATCATCTCTGATTTTTTTGAATAAACTTGACAAGCCACCATTTTTGATGCTTTCTCTCATTATTGATACTACTGTAAAAGTAATCATCTGAATAGTTGATATAGATTTTTGATTTCATGGTTAGTTAAAAGTGCGAATCACAATGTTACTAGATGAATAAACAACGAGAAATTCTAAGAGTTATAATTCCAAAGTCACCAATTAGTCTCGATTCCTATCGTACTGAAGTGAAGACCAAACAAGTTGTGCCCTAATAATAAGTTTTATCTAGATAGATAGGTTTATTAAAAGCAAAAAATTTGCAGGTACTGTACTTATATATTTTCATTGAAGATAAGTTTTCTGTACAAATTTTTTAAAAATTCAAAAGCTCGATTTTTTCATCAATACTTCGAATATGTTAAAGATTTTTTGAAATCCTACTCATGTTGCCTACAAGAAAGCCGAATATGCTGAATCTTTTCTAATGCATAACTTCATTATCGTTTTGTACTCAAATTTCGATTTTTTGATCATTTTCACTACCTGAAAATTAATGAAATTTCGAAAAATCGATTTTTCGGTCTTTCTTTTCTTATTGAAACCCTGAAAATCAACTTTTGATCACTCTGAAATCTATAAAAATTTCAGTTCAAAGTCCAAAAAAGTGGGATTTTGGTGCCAAATCGAAATTAGAAAAATGACCATATTTTCATTATAAAATTTTTTCTTCAAATCGTAAAATTGAACAGCATAAAGTAGGATTCCAAAAAATCTCAAAAATATTCGAATTTTCGATGAAAAAATCGAGGTTTTCGTAAAAATAATAGATTCCCAACTTCTTATCAGCCAACTTTAATCCAACGTTTCATACTTCCAGAGAGTTTGTTGTAGTATTTGATATTGCTCTTGCAAAGCTATTTTCTTTTGAAAGGTTCAGTCTCATTCATTATCTTTTAGATTTCTTGTCGAACTTCATTAGCTGGCAGGTACAAGACATGGTGTGATTGGGATTACTATAATGATGGCCAATGCTCCCTGGATCTATGTTTAAAGCCAGAGTATCGCTTTGAGTTTAGATTCCGACAAGATATCAATAGCACCATAGCAAGAGTGCTCTCAACAAATTACAAATGTTACAAAGAGAACACCTTCTACTCCAACGACAGGTCACGGTATAACATCACCTTGTTGGATGAGAACGATGTGGAAAGTAGTCATGCTATGTACTCCCTTAAATATCGAGTCTGTAAATGCCACATTAGTGTATTTGATAAAATTATCGATCTGTTCTCAAAAAATGGATGCCGGGGGGGAGAGGTTGAAGTAAGTTAAATGATTTTTTACTTTTTATGAAGCTAGTTGACATGAAAATTTAGTATTTTTACAAAATAATACTCAATATTTCTCAAATTTATCACTTCATAAAATTACGAGGTTGAGAAAAAGTCGTAATGATATTTTTTCAGATTCAATTTTTCGTTTTTTTTCTTTCAACAACTTATTGGCTCATTTCACAATGGAAAATATTCGTGTTCCTGATTGGAGAAAAATATTGAGCTCTATGTGCAACGAGTGAATTCTCATCTTCATGTCAACTAGATTTAGTAAACCATACAGACCCTAATACACTGGCATCATATTGGCCCTGTATTTTTCCCTATCAAATAAACTTTCGAATCTTTAGATTTAATAAAACCTATTTCAGTCTATAGTTTATAAAATGATGGAGTCCCTCTAAAAAGAACCAATGACTTTTAAACAGGGTCTCATAACTCAATAAATATTTTCTTCTCCCCTAGACCAAATGTCTTCAATGTTCCAAATCTGATAATCTGATCATAAATAATGTGAAACTAAGTAAATGCATTCCATCAAATTGGCTTCATAGTCTTGTAGGCGGCGTTATTGGTGTCTTGTCCTTTATTGCTTTACTTTCATTCGGTATACGAATCCTCATCTCGGCAATGTGTAGACGTTCCTCAAACTCCTCTTCCAATCAAGTCCTACAAATGAATATGGCTCAAAATGATACTACCCCTCAAGGAAATCAGGTTCAACTTAATGAGTGAGTAAAATTTTTTTATTTTAATTTTTAAACTTTTTCAACCACCCTTACACTTCACTGTGCTTTTATTCAAATAAAAATATTTAAAAAAGTACTTGATGATTTGTCTGTCTGACTTTTAACAACAAGAACTCTAGTTAAAACAAAAGATGCAAAAAGTTCAAATCCATCGACCAAGTATTTCCATGTTTATTCGGTTTTAAGGTCACAATTACATATCTAAAAAGTAAAATAAATACCTAAACGTGTTTGCTATCTGTAGAAAAAGAAGAAGGGAATAAAAGGGTGTGGTATTTCTTAAAAAATAAGGATCATAAAATTCAAAGTGATTGTTATAGTATAGTAATCAGAATTATTAGAGTAATAACTCTGATAATATAATTCATCACTTGAAAGAACATTAAAATTAAGATTAGAATAAAAAAAGTTTGGGCTCACACAATATTTCGAATACATGTCGTATTCTTTTTCAAAAAACTCAAGATCCTTAAAACCTTAAGTGTCCAATCAAATAAATCTATACCGAACAGTTCCTTGAAGAACTACTTGGTTTAAAATTATAAACCTAAACGTTAAAATTTTTTTCCCCCAACACTTTTCTATTTCATCATGAAATTTTCATGCTTCAAACAGATTCTTTATGCTCCATAATTGCCGTTTTCGAAAATTAAATTTAAAAATTTTGATGTTCTGATATTTTCCATTTTCCCTAGACAGGACTTTTTTCGGGATTTGTTCAGAATATATTTAATATTAATTTGAAGTGAAAATCTGATTCAAAAAAATCATAGTGTGTCCAATAGTTTAAAATTTATCATTTCTCGTAGTAGAATTGATTGAAAAATGGTGGCGCAAATTTTTAAATTATGCCTATCTAAATAAAATTAAAAACATTAGGTTCAATAGGAATTTTTTCTTCTTCTCTTATTTTCCATCAAATGAATGCACAAACTTGAAAATTTAAAAATTTACTAAACGTGTATTTTATCGGCCCTAATTAGTAACCGGTATGTGCTAATTACCATTTTATGGACACCAAATTTTTATCATATTAATTTTCAGACGAGTCAAATAAATATCAGTCCTGACATTTTCCAAGCACTCGACATAGCCTCAGAGTTTGTCCTCTGTTGTTATTTAAATTGAGCATTTGTATCTGCTGATATTTTAAGATACAGCAGAGTAACCTCCTTCTAAATAAGAGGAGTCAACTTTTTTCATTAATTGTACTGATTGATTATTTCTTGTAATTTTAGATTTTATGAAAAACCACCGTGTTACGACGAGGCAATCAAGTTTCCTTTCACCATACCTCCACCACCTCCCTCGAATGAATTAGTCATTGATGATTCCTCCCTACCAACTTATGAAGAGGTCTTCAAGAAGCCCTAAACCTTGCCCTGACTTGTTTACATCTCCAATTGTACATTAATTTGTGTCCTATTATGCATCTTTCTATTTATTCTATGCGACAGAAGGATTTCGTTTACCTATAGGTAGCTATCCCATGATATTATTTATTTAGAAAGAATTGAATTCTTGATTTTTTGCTTCAATACGAATTCCTTGTTCCTTCTCGATAAAATTTTTTCTTTAACATTCTCCTTTGGCCAACAATGATCATATTAAATATTGAGTTATTATAAATAATGTAATGAGTTTCATTTGTACAATAAATATTCTTCTGAGAGAATTTTAAGTTTTCAAAAATTGCCCAGTGAAAGTGAACTAAATTAAATTAATTTAATTAATCTTTTCACTTTCAAGACTGTCTGAGAATATGATGAAAGTATAAAATAAGAAAAAATAGATCATATATTTATTGAATGTAAATAATATTCTATATTTCGTCAAAATCATCAATCGATGGTTCTGGATAATCACCTGTCTTTACACACAACGGTTTTACGAATCCTCCATATTTTGGCTTGCATGAAAAGTAACTAGTACCAGAGACACTTCCATCATTGAGACCAACTGGTTCATAGTATTCGATACCGATCCAGAGACCAGGCTTGAATTTGGTTACTCCTTTGAAACGAACAATACCTGTTCGTGGAGGCTTGTCGGGCAATTGAACTTCACACTGATCACCAACATTGATGGAATTATAATGAGCTTGCTCTTTTTCTTCTTCCTCTTTCCGTTTTCTCTCCTTTTCGGATTTTTCTTCTTCGCTAATCTAAATTTTAGAATTTTTTATGGGAAAATTCAAATAAAATTTACTTATGAGAATAATGATGAATTTCAAAAAAAATTGGAACTCAAGTCAAATTAGATCAGATATGCCTTTGAAAATTTCTCATAATTTGCAAACTTTATTTTTAGGAAATGAATCATTTCAATTTTTTATGAAATTGACTAAAAATCAAGGAATTTGTTTTTCTCCAGAACAAACTAATCAGTATTTTCTTCTTACACAGATAAAGAAAGCGTTCATGAAATCATAGAATAACTAACCTCTTTATACTTGCCAAGTTTTTTCTCTCTCATCCATTTATCGGCGGAATCGTTGCGTTTCTCATAATCTTCCCTCGATAATTGATAAGTTGCAGCATCATTGCTCTCAAAATCTATAAGATTAGGCACGTCAACATTAACAGTGCAGTTCTCAAAAACACCCAGTTCGTTGAGAGTCTTTTGGTCATCGGTCAAATCTTTGACGAAGACCTTGTCTTCATTAAGCAGTTGAAGTTTCATCTCATTGTAGTTTCCACCGACAATAATTTCAAGTTTTTCCTGGAATTAACAATATATTTACTGTACTTTAAACTTCAAAAGTGTGAGATTCGATGAAAATGAAAGCTGATTATTGACAGAACTCGATGATATATAGATTTTAATGAATTTTCCAATCCCGTCAACATCTTTTTCGTTCATGGTAACAGCTTAAACAATATGATTTTAGAAGACCATTCCAGAATTTATTGTTTAATCATTTGCAGCTTTTGAAAGATGCAGCTCTCCATATGGCCCTCTCATGACAAGATTCCAACTTTTGACTCAGATTCTCTAACAGTTTTGGTTAGTTACATTTTTTGATAATTTTTAGACATACTTTCAGCTTGGTAACAATCCAAAATCTTTATCTTTTGCATCTAATTCTAAAATTTCTTCGGTTCCTTCGCTTTGCCATGGAAGTCAAACCATTAACACCGTATCAAAAATTATAACACATTTAAGAAAAGAAGTAAGGTCAGATTTTTACGTTTTATTAGAACTATGGTTTAGAATACGATTTTTCCGACACGAAAATTGCAAGAATAGATATGCTTGTCTCAGCGATCGAGTCTAGAATCAAACCAGCTCTCGACTGGCACATGTGGGGAGAGGATGATGTCTTTCACAAGTATACGAAAAAAAATTTGAAGAAATCAAACAACTATTGGATGTTCTTCCATGATCTCTCTCAGAATAGAAAAGAAATTATCAAACGATGTAAAACCAGTCAATTTTCCTTAGTCCATAAAAACTTTGACAAGTTAACGAATGAAAAAATTGGACAACATTTGTATAATTTGCTTAAACAGACTTTAACAGCTCTCAATCATGTTCTTGGAGATAATACTTACTTTTTGGGAGACCTTCCCTCAGCTGTAGATGCCTACATATTCGGAAGATTGGTACCATTCTTACATTTTGACATGGAAATTGAGAACAAAAATTCGAATTCAGTTTCTCTTCTTTACCACTTGTACGGATGTAATAACTTGATAGAACACTTGAAGAGGATTCAAGAAAAATGCTATCCCAATGGTAAAAACTGCTTTCTTAGATCAAATAGATCCATGATCAATAAGCCATACAGACCGGTGGAGAAGGAATTCCTTATGAATTCGATTATTTTCCTGACTGTAGTATCATCTTTTGGCATATTCTATGCCTATCAAGTAGGCTTTATTAGATATCTAACAAATAAAAGATTAACAAAATAATTTATATTTGGAAAATAATCACAAGAATCTTTTGAAACCTCTCTCGCTGTTGTTGTAGTTCATATTCAAGCTATTTCTTCTGAATGAGGAATGGTTTATAATGTCGTAAAAGAATTTATTCAGCAAATCCAAATGATCTGATATGCTCGCAAGATCAGTAGAATTTACCTGAATCTCAGGAAAAAGTCTTTCCTTGGAGAATTTAGAAGAAGTCCTCGTATCATTCACAAAGTACTGGAAAGATCTGCAGTTCATTAATGAGTTCATAGAAATATTTAGAGAAAAGTCCGAATGGGCGAAGGAGTTATTTGAGCGTACTTTTCGATTAGTTATCTTTGTCCCTACAACGAGCGTAGGGATTTTATACGAGTCATTAGATCCAGAAGTAGTAACTAGGCCCATCTCCTCATAAACCTCACTTAACCAGTTATCTAGGCTCTTTTGAGTACTATTGTTGTTTGTATCATAAATGAGTAAGATTCCGTCACAATTTTTGAAAAAAACTGAGCGACTTTTTTCATAAGAGATGCTTCCACCAACCTCCCAGAATTCTAGGAAGACTTGATTATTGGGCTCGTTTACGTCTTCCAGAATCTAACAAGAATCCTAGTAATGCTTGAAACATACTTTAATTTCAATGTTGCATCCAAGAGTCCATGGCGGATCATTAATTACTTGATTGTGGCAGAGAGCATGAACAAAAGTTGTCTTTCCGACTCGAGAATCGCCAAGGACTAGGATCTTGAGCTTTCTATTAAAATCCATCATTCATAAAATTAATGCATAAAAACTTTGAAAAGTTTTATATAAAAAATATTTTTTTTATTGAGTACATAACACAGAATTGATTTGAGTTATGTGTAATCGAAATTAACAAGTCAATACGGAGGGAATAGATGTTATTTCTTAATTCAAATTCTGTAATCCGGCTTCATGAACTTCTGACGGTAGTCTAACTAGAAATTGATATTAGTAGAGAAAAACATACAAATTTTTGGGGCTCCTTTCATTGGAATTTTGATAGTCATCTCTTTAGGTTCTTCACATATCATTACAAATTTCGATTCACTTTCTCCATTTGGAAACTGAATGAATAATAATTATAGAAAACATACATTTTCTATATAAGAGTCAAAGGGAAGTACATCTAGAACTTCTACAAAACCTAGCAGACAACCAGTTGGGTAGGAATCCGAAAAATCATCCTCAGAAATGCCCCTCTTTTTATAAAAATCTTGAACTTGATCAATTTCTTCAGGTGTTGGCTTTTTAGATGTCGCTGCAATCCACAAGATCCCTCTATGCTCTGTGTACCATGACCTTCCCTCGTGCTTTTTGATACCTCTTACAAGTAGGGAAGCATAAGGCTGGTGCATTGATAAACAATGACCTCTATCTCTCTTATTTTCTGTAATTGTATTCTTCATGGGCTTCTGGGTAGACATCTTTTTATTCGACTCCTGTCGTACGGATAATTTGGCTAAATCAAACTACAAAAAGAATATCATAGTGAAAACACTTCCAAAGTATTGTGTCAAATACGTTTTGGTTTATGCTAAAAATTTTAGGTATGAAGAGGTTGCATCACAAGTTGTAATTCACTGTGAATCATTCAAAAGAGTCTTAAATTAAGAGTAAGCTTATTAAAATTTCATGCTATCATTGGTAGTTTGCCAATTTAAAAATTAATAAACATTTGATAATAATTTTTACTTTGAGCTTTGAAAGGACATCCCCAATATTTATGTTGCGCCTGCGAGTACTTTGAGGAGCATTCTCGTTCTCATCTTCGTCTATGAAATCAAAATTCTCCTCTTCATCTTCCTCATCAACATACTTGGAATAAAAAACTTTTTAAGGAACATACTAAATTCGACACCTGACTATTCTCAAAATCCAAAAGGATTTTTGTGGGCAATCTGTGTATATTTTCGCGTTTCTCTTGCATTTTCAACACTTTTTTAGCAATTTTATCTCGAATTTCAGGAGATAGCCATTTTAGATCTCCAGTATTGGCAAAATAATCTAGTTCATCATCGATAATTTTATTCTTTTTAATCTGGTCAGAGTCAAAACTCAGTAATTTATTCTTGTGCGTGATTGCTTTCACCAATTGATCTTCTTTCAATTTCAAAGTATCAATGGATAAAGCCACTTCCTTTTTATTCAAATATTCAGGCTTAACATCCGGAGCAAAAGGCTTTGAGAGAAGCTTTTTCTCCAGTATCTTGCCTTGATTTTTATCATTGGTTTTAATAATTTCCTCTTCTTCTAGACTACAAACTAGATTTCCACAATAGAAACATTTTCCGGAGCCTTCTTGCTCACAAACTATTCGACCACAATTTGTACAATTATTTATCAGCTTATGATAAGACGCTAGGCATTGACAATTTCTTCGACCATCTAGTAACATTGATACTTCATTATCGTTTATGCCATCTTGAAATAAAGGAGTAAATTTTCGTTTTTTGGTATTGGGATTACATTTCTTCTGAGGCATTTTTTTCAAATGATAGCCTCAAAAATTTTCAATGTTATCATACAACTAGTGATCTTTTAAATATACTTGGCGTCTATTCAAATCAATTGAGTGTTTGATGAAATCTGGTCGTATTAATGATGAATTTGGGGATTGCCTCAAGTTTCTAAAATCTAATCAAGATGAAAATAAAAATTTCTCACAAAAGCTAAAAATTTGCAACGAATCCTTCATTTCTAATGCATCCAAAATCAATAACAAAGAGAACCAAAGTTCTTCCAATATCTTTAAATATAATATTCCACTGACCAAGAATCACTATCTGAAGCCTAATAGTCTCCAGCTTGATACAAAGTACGAGGAAAGGCTACTGGAAAAGGATGCTTTAATAAAAAAATTTCCCTCAGAACTTTTGTCTCCATCGTGCTCCAATGCTGCTATTCAGTTTTCTCCATCCAACGGATCAATGATTACAAGTTTTACCACAATGTTTCCTAGAAATAATGATGACTTTCTACGGTATAAAAATAGCGGTTTGACTAAAATAACACCTTCATGTACCGAGTCTAATGATGAGGTTGTAAGTTTTCAAAGAAAAATTAACAAAAAACTTATTAAACTAAATAAATATCATTGAATAGGAAAAATTGGAGAGAGAACTCAACCGTGTCATCTCCATGAATAAGATCAATGAAAAGTCTAGCCTTGTGAAGTCCCCTGAGGCAAAATCAACCAAACCCAAACTTTCACAAAAGATTATTCGTGAAAATAAAAAATCTGAAGCTTCCAATATTATGAAAGAAGTAAAAGAACAAAATATCGCAGCTGCTCCCATTGACAATCATTCTAGTCAAAAATTATTGAAAAAAACAGATTCTTTTCCTGTTCGTACATTGGATATTGATGACTTTGTCAATGACTACGACTATGATATGGGCAATTTTCGTGTTCCCGACGAGGAACCTCTGGACGATTTCATTCTTGTTGAAAGTAAAAAAGATCGCAAAAAGAGAAATAAATCCACTAGTGAGAATATTAGCTCTACTAATGTTGCCAAGAAATTTAATTATCATTTAACCGGTTCAAAATCATTTAACTCGTCTACCCCATCATATTCTCACCAGAATAGTACCAACAGCTCCACAAGTGACAATAAAAAGATTACACATAAAACCAAAACCTCTCTCGCTGTTACCAATCGAATTTCCAGTGTTCAAACCAGTTCATCTACCTCATCTTCCATCCCACATCGTGTCATGAATGACTTTCTTCTACGCACATGGAAAGATTTTATTGGAAGCTATTAAGATTTCAGTCTTTTACACGAGAATACCAATTAATTTTTCCAACCTCTTTTCAGCCTGACGCTGTACATCATTTGTATATTATCAACAGGTAACACTTTTTTTCGTATTGTAACAAGCTTTATCATGATGAATTGGGGTCATTCGATAAAAAATACTTGTATGATCCATCTATTTCTCAAACACTCACACGAATTAATTTTTACTACATGGACCTATCATCTGATGATCATAAACAAAGGGCTGCCCAAATTGCTGTGAGACAAAAGTTGTGTTTTTAATTTACATCCCATAATATTATTACAGTAGCGGTAGCATTACTTTGTGTGAATTATCATTATTATTTAGCAAATTTGAAAATTTTTTATCGACCATGTCTAAAAGATTGCACTACCCCATGTCAATTCAACTCAATAACCCCCTCTCCCCCTCATAGAAGAAAAAGTTGTAGATTTTTATTTGATTTAAATTTGTAGATTCTTTTTATGAATAATCCCGATGATTAGCCCTTTGCAATGGCCATTTTTTATTCATTCTCTCTTTTACACTTTGTGCATATATATACGTATAATAATAATAGTTTTTCATGATACATTAACAAATAAAAATGAATTAGAATTTAGATTTGCGAAATAACCACTTTTCTCTAAACACTTGAGTTTGAGCATAGGCCAGAGGGAGAAAAAGATTAGTAGTATTGTGAAGTTGGACCAAAACCATGTCAAAATCCATATCACAACGTGTATGGATGGATTATTGATCAGATTAAAAATTGCGAAAGAGACATGCTTCTAGACACACACTTGCAAAAGTTTACCAACCGAAGCCATAAGTTGACAAAATAATCATCATCTATTGATATTTTTCCTCTTATTCACTCGATCATTTATCTGCATTGCATTATCTTCCAATTTGGCCAGCTCAATTATCTCTTCAAGTTCCTTCTGAAAACTGAGGAAGTTTCTTTCGTTATTCTTGATTCTATAGAAAGAAAAATATAAATTGATTAATTTGGTTATAAGACATTTTTTTCATTTTAATTATAATGAATAATCAAACTACTTTGCAGTAAGCATGCGAAACTTTATATCAGATTCTCTCCTTGGCACCTGGAAAATATTAATATAAGAGTTCGTTAAGTTTACCAAAAACATATTCGTCTTCTTCATTAGACTAACATTATCATCCTTATCTAAGCTCCTTAGCATAGATCCTTGTAGGGATAGTAACATCTTTTGTTGAATCATCAACTCCTTACGTAATTTTTCGACTTCCCTACTTGTACTCGCTGTTGTCATTTCGTCTTGGTAAATCTTAAGTTTCTAAAGTAATAAATTCTTGAAATAATTCCATAGAAATAAAAATCTATTTGGGAGAAAATTTTAAGATTTTATGATTTATGAGAATAAGTTATCACCAATGATGATTAAATCATACATAACTAACTCATAAAAAACATGAGATTAATTCTACAGATCATAATTTCTTTTGCCCAAATCTCTCTGGTTCTAGATCATTCTAACAAGACATGGAAAAATATGAATCGAACGATAAAGATCAAGTGAATTTGACAAATCAATTAAGCTATCAATCAACCGTTAATCATTTTGAATGAATGACAAATATTTTATGAAATGAATGCATATACCAGCGTATATATTATACAGTTTTAAAAATGTTTTGCTATTCCATTTGAACAGGCAAAGATGTAACGAATTTTGACCTTTTTTAAATCAAAGTTTTCCGTGAAATTTCCACATACATATAATTTTGATAACAATGATGTGTGAGATCTGTAATAACTGAAAATTCGTTTGCAATCCGATACATAGTCGTGCATTGCCCATTTTCCCAAAATTTTCTTGTAGGCATAGTGGAATAACAAAATTTAAAAGAAATGATCCTAACATGATTCTATTACTATTTTCTTTGAAAAAACCCTCGAAGGTTTATCAGCAAAAAAGATATTCGAAATTTTAGTGTATACGTAGTAAAAATTCATTGAAAATCTAGCGGCAATTTTAAAAAAGTCTGACCTTTAAACTTGAATATTATCACGGCATATTATTATAGGCAAGCAAGTTGAAAGAAAATTTTTGAGACTTGATCTTATATAAAATAATGTTAAGAACTCATAGTATTATCATTTGAGTACTACTCAATGAGTAGGTTTTTAAAATATGTTGACAATTTTTTACATCTCTATTGAACAGGCTGAGATTCAGCTTTCAAGGCATTTCTCATTGAGGTTGAATTGAAGCAAATTTACAATTTAATTTTTACACTGTTTTTTTTGTCTTGAAATTCTCACAGTTAAACACTGATAACCAGTGACTGATTCACAAATTTATCTAATTTAGACAGAATAGAGTTTTTACAATTAAACCACTTCCTTTTTCCAAAACTAAACAGATTGATGGGTATTTATGCTTGAAATCTTCACTTTTTTATCAAGATAAATATCATGAGAAAATCTTTGGACTTTGAGTTGGAAGTAAAATAGATCAAAAGATTACCGATGAATTTGAGAATTTACTAATTTTTATAAAAATCCTATTTTTTCATCAAGATCTCGAAATTTTCTAAACATATTTTGAAAACCTATTCAAAACGTACACTTTTACCAATTTAAAAAAAATCGAGAAAAAATTTAGAAAAATATTGGAGAGATTTTTAAATCTCGAGTTGAAAATAACTATTGCTCGAATTATTTTTGTAAACCGACCAGAATTTTATGATTTTTATTAGATAAACAATTTTTGTACGAAAGGGTTCAATGGGTTCAGTAACCAAGTAGCCATCATTACCGTAGAACTAAAAAATCTCCTTTGGAAATAAAAAAGTAAGCCATTTACAGGGTCTAGAAGGGACACTATCTCCTAAAAAATTGTTTTTGAAAAAACTGCATATTCGTATTCTGAAAGCATACTCAATTTTCAATCTTGGTAATGTTCTTTGAACAGAATTCCTCTGGGTTTTGAAGGCTTAAACATTGTTTAAAAATCATGCAAAAGTATTATCTAGGCTTCAAGAAAAAACAAAACTTGGAATTAATTTATTTCTATTGGAATAGGTTCACACCACCCTAGTTTTCAATGTTAGATCAAACTAATTTCTTACCTCTGATCGGCTCAACTTCTGTTTCTTTTCCTCTTTAATATCAGCGATTTCGACCCAAGAATCTGATTTATCTGAGACCATGTCAACTGGATTAAACGGAGGACTTGGATCATCTGTATGAACTGAAGATCGTATTGGATTCTCCATATCATTCAACTGTTGGCTGAGTTGATCGTTTGTTGCATTTGGATCTTGATTGACGTCTTCTGTCAAGAGATTGTCAATTTCTGCCGTTGTATTTTGCTCATTCACTGGCTCCTCTTCATAGTTATCATCTCAAGAAGAATTACATCATAGTTTTCACTCAGATAATTCAATTATCAACTTTATTATATACCAGAGATTCACGTAATTTTGTATATACGTCCGAAAATCCACTTATTTGCATTTAGAAATTATTTGAAGTATTGAAAAAACAAGAGTTGTATTTACACTGAATACGTATTTCTTAAAGCTTCATCAGCAGTGTTACTTTAAAAATGGAAATTATTTTATAAGAACTCAGGTGATGACAGCACTGATCTCTGGATTAAAGAGAAATTCTTTATTAATACTATTAAACCAGATCTGTGTGTTCAAAAGAACCGTACATATTCTCTTATATTACCCTGGCCTATGTGAGCTTTTCCACCTTTTTTCTCTTCAATTTTGCTATTAATGTTGAGTTTTGGGGTGTTTTTTCAGCTTGCATTAGTTTCTTTTATGAAATTTGCTTCTTACTATTTTCATTCTTATATTTGTAATTTTATTATTTCAATGATTATATTATAATTTCCATTTTTAAAGTAACACCGCTGATGAAGCTTTAAGAAATACGTATTCAGTGTAAATAAAACTCTTGTTTTTTCAATACTTCAAATAATTTCTAGATCAACTTTATAGTTCATCTTAAATGTCTTACATGCAACTTATCAAATGAACATTTCTTGGAACCTTATTTGAGAAAATTGAAATTTGTATTCTAATTTCAAACTTCATTGCTATCACCAAATGTACAAAAACGTGAAAGAAGAAAGATAAATGTTTTTCTCTTGCGTAATTGAAAGAAAAAAAATTATAAAATTCTCTTACTCAGGCAAGAATAAATGAATTAATAAAAGTTTATTTTAATTTCTAGCAAGACTGGGAAATTCGATTTTTAAGCCAGCTTATTTCATCTCCTGAAAGTAAGGATAAAATTTATTTATTGAACTCCATGATGAAATGAGCACAGGAGTTGTAGAGATATGCAATATCTTCGAAATCGATAAAAATTTAAAGCTCAAAAAATTTTGATAATTGGGTTATTTTCGAAATTCTGAAAATGGCCAGATTTTTCATAGACCAAAAAGATGGAATTAAAATTTAAGATCACTCTTCATTCTTACTCGGTGCTACAGTCTGTTGTTCCTCTTCGTCTTCTTCATCTTCTAGTTCATCTTGGGTTTTTTCCTCATCCAAGGCCTCCTGAGTTTCTGTTTTACCACCACCTTCCAAGGCTTCATTCAGCCGGTCAATTTCTTCTCTGCACTTTTTAACCTGGACTCAACAAATTAATAAATTCATACAAATTTCAATTTCTTGCTCTCATACACTGGTAAGAAGAGAATTGAAAAAAAACAGAAATACAATACGCTGTGTGTCTCGTTGATCTATCTTCTACTACTGGGTTCTCATTAAATTATTCTTTCTATTTCGATAATTTATGTAAAAATATCAGAGGTAGGTTCAAAAGAGAAAAGATATGTAATACAAGCAAGTAAAGAACTACATGAGAAGAGAACTAAAAAAATTTAAATACGGCAAAGTAGAATTTAGAGTTTTAAACTTGTCAGATTCGTTTTGATTTTGAGCTTCATCAACTCAGAAAAAATGAATACCATCGGCTGAATTTCAACAGTTTTATATCTCTTGTTTTCTGAGTTTCATAGTATACTCTATTACATAATCAAGGTCGTAGAAGAATGACCTTTGCTCGATTAATTATTAAATAATGTATCTATCTACTTAAAATAACAAAATTTGCAAAAATAAGGGCTTTTGGGATGATATAAAGTTGCAATAGCAAGATAATCTAATAAAGGATGATTTTCTAAAAAAATTCTAATGGTTCTTCATAAAAAAACTCCAGTTAAACTCAATCGAACTGAAGAAATGAAGTTTTCATTGAGATTCGAAACAAAAGTCAGATTTCTATCTTTGCGAGCAGTAGTTTGGCTTACTTCTTCTTCGTTAGCCGCCTTTATTACCTTGACTCCCATCAGCTCCTCTTTTAAGATGTAATTTTCTTTTCTGAATTGGGCCAATGATGTTTGGTAGAAGACTGCCGCTTCAGCAAGAGCCTTATTGTCCTCTCTGGATCTTTGGATGGCCTCATTTAGTTCTACTGTTAGGTCTTGATTACGTGTTAGCCAGGCTGCTCTTTCAGACTTGTATCGTTCTTCTATGTGCTGAAGAGTTAACTGGAAAAATATTTTATTTTCGAGACTTTCATGATAATAATTAATTCTGCCATTTTTTCGAGTATATGTAAAGTCTAATCTTTATTTACAAGCTTCGAAACCTGATGGAATTTTCCTGAATTTCAGTTCAATTTATTCTAAATAGAGATCTTTGGTAATAGATTTAATCTTCATGTATTTAAATATCCTTCCACCAAATTTCGTTCAAAAATATCTTTTTATACTCTTGTAAATTTTCAAATAAAAAAAGTTTTTCAGCTGATCAAAATTTTTATATTCATGAAAAATATGAGCAATTTCACTTTTGATTAATCTTCACTTTTAATCTTAAAGGTTAAATTAGACAACAGTTGGCCCCTCTTATTTCTCTCTAAGTTTACTTTGAATCGTGTTGGTCTCTTTTGGTCAAGGGATTCTTTTTTTTCATCGATGTTAAAAAGCTCTTAGTCTCTTTGTCACTCAGAAAAATTACTGCAAAACAAGAGGGGGCAAATGTTCTATTGAATAGCCATCTTAAAGATGATTTAAGTCATTTCTGCAAATAATGTGAATTCAAGTTGAAATCATTTGAAAAAGAGTGCAGAATGATCTTAATTCTGAATTTTGAATCATCTTTCAAATACATTAATTAATTTTTAAATAAACTCAAAACATTTAATGCTTGGTTTCTTTCCTTAAATATACAAATGCAGCAAAGGAAATGTTGATAACATCAAACGATGGAATAAACATTAAATTTTTTAAATATGTAATACTATGGACTGCTATCTAATGGTGTCAACTTTTTCTCGACACCGATAATATTAGTTGAGTTTCACTTCAGGAAATCTAAAATGACTAGTTGTTAATAATAATTCATGCAATCGTTTCTTAAAAAAAAATTTCAGGATGCATGCGTTTTCCTTTCTTTTTCTACAGAATTTTTCACCCCACACAAACACAATATTGATTATTTTACAGTACAAAATCGATTATTTTCTCACTCTTAGATCATGAACTTCTAGAATTGTACTCTGCATTGATCTCCGTGTAGCTTCATCGACACTAGGTCTTGCCCTTTCTTCATCCAACTGTCTATTAAGACGTTTATTTTCATCTTGGCATTTTGCTACCATTTGTTGGTAGTCAGCTGACGAAGTTTTAATGGCATCTCGGGCAGCTATCAGTTTAATTTCATACTCTTCAAGTTTCTTTTTTAGGTCTTGATTCTCTTTTGAAATTCGATTACGTTCCATTTGATAAATTGTCTTAATTTTGTGAATGGATTCCTTAAAATTTTAATCTTTAAATTCAAATTAATCTTAAGCTGGCGAATCGCCAGTGGCGATGCTTAAAAAATTACCACCATTCGATAGACAAAGTTTCTTTTTAATGATATGAGAAGTTTTTTTCAGGATTGAATAATTACCATAAAGTAAGTTTAGAAAGTGATTCTTATTCGGAAAAATTGAAAAAATTAATTCGAGTAACTTCTCCATAAGCAACATGTTTGGCTATGAATGAAAGAAAACTCTTCTATAGAAGTTGTTTCGAGTTAAGCGTTTTCTTGTAAATTTTTAGAGTATAGCCTATAATTACTTCATTCCAAATATCTTGAATATGTAAACCAGAAATAAGTTAAGGATGTCTTATCGGATAAGGCTTATCCTTAGTGCACTTGAATTTTTTCAGCACACTTGGAAAACAGTTACGAAAGCTAGTTAAAAACAAAATATCTTGAATGAATTTTTTGGGCAAAAATAAAAAAATTATTGTTGTTAAATGTTATGCGATTCCAACTTTGATCAAAACTTAACAGGATCAATTTAATATAACAAATTAATATTGCAAGAAATCTATGCCAAATCTCTTTCAGGCAAAGGAGAGGGATAATAAACATTTTTAAAGAGTAAAGATAATTATAGAAAATATTCTTGAGAACTATGCAATTAACATTCTTCGAGGAAATTTCCTCTTGAAAATAATTTTTCTATTTTTAAATTTGTTTTCTGGGGTAAGGCCATCTCAGATATATGGTCTCATGAAAACAATTCTTATTCTAGACATTTAACATAATAGCAAAGTGTGGTCACTGTTTATTTCTATGAATTTAACTTGATGAAGAATATAACATAAAAAAACTGAATGAATTATCTTTATAATTCACTTAAAAGTAGTATGTATTAACCCTATGTAAAGACCTATATTTTTTGAAAATTCTGCATTTTTCCTGAAAAAATTCTTTTATGTGACCGCCATAATTATAATACAGATAAGTAGATGATTATAAGAGAGCTAACTTTAAGAAAATGAATTTCCTCTATCAAGTTGTCCACGCTGACATCATAGCGAATATCCAGCTTGGAATATTCCCTCTCAAATGGGATATTATGAAGATTCTTTGAAATTTCTCCATCATCCTGCCTCTGATTGCCAATTATGCGTCCAATTTTTGATTTTTCGTTAGCCCTTTCATAGTCCATACTAAAGTTCAAATAACTGGATATAGTTAAACGTGTTATGCCCAGATATATGATTGATTTCTTCCAAAAACTTCTTTAACTATTTAAATATTATTGGCTATATACTATATTTATTAACTATTAGTTAATAATTTAGATTATAGAGTAGCACTCACTATGGTAATTTCAAGACTATCATAAGTAGTTAACTTTGAAAGGTGAAAAAGGTACAGTATATGAGATGATTTGAAAATTAAATTTGTAAGGTCATGAGAGCAATTTTATCATCACTACTGTAACCATTTAAGCTAGGCTTATTTAAAAGAATTAGCTTGACTTTCACAGGATCTCAAATCGAGATTCTCATCAATGTTTAAGATTCTCTTGACAATCATTTAATCGACACTTTCTTCATTGAAATTTTTAATTCAGGTTAATTTCAAATAATTTATTTGATTTAAATTATGTCAATTTTTATGAAAGTCAATTTAATATTCTGTCATTATATAAAAATAAAATTTTGATAAATATCATGATCTGGTTATAGGAAAATAGTAGTTAAAAAAGAAATGTTTCTCTTCAAGCGGAATCACCCCTGAAATTTTCACTATCATTAGGAGATGAACTATCGCCATCTCTCTCGTCAACACCAACTATAAACCCGTAGTAATTAGAAGGATCTTGTTCTCTTTCCTCAATTTCTTCTTCCTCAGTAACATTCATAAAAGGAACTTTATTCGCTAAATTAGACTGCAACTTTCTACCAGCAACTAGATTCTTTGACTTGAGGATATCACGAAGGTTCTTCGAGAAAGTCATTTGATTACGGCCTTTGTGTACGAGAGAAACCTTTCTTGTATCCCTTAAAATGTTGGGTATCTTATTTTCAGGAATGTGCTCATCGAGTTTATTTTTGAGTTTACCATCATCAAAGTGTAATCCCCTTTCCAGATCTATTTGAGAGCCAGCATGAGGGAGATACGAGAAGGAAGGATTTGCTAAAAATTGTTTTGTTACATTCTTTGGCAAATCACTTAGTTCAGAACTCGAAAGTTCCGGTTTTATTGCAGCATAATGAAGTTTGAGGGCAATCTTCTGGTAGACGTGCAAAATTTTTTGGTCATAGGTTTCTGGTTCCCTCTGTAATATCTTCCTGATATAGGTATCGTCAATGTGAATAAAAAAGTCCCTGACTCGATTTCTTCCTCTCTGATTGGTGATTGCTTCGATGCCAGACAGAGAATGATCTATAATCCTTGTGTTTAATGTTGCAAATATGCTTAGCTCTTCCTTTCCAGCCATTTTGATCTTGAGCAACTTTACAAGTGGCTTCATTGTCATTCCCATGAATCCGACAGTAAAAAGAATTATCCACAAGGTTGAGGTTATGATAATCTTCCTAATCTCGGCACCGTTATATTTGAACATGTCTTCTGTAATTAGTGTTGATAGGGAAAAGGCAACTGCTCCTCTCAGGCCACCATAAATAAGGATTAGCTGTTCTGTTATGGATATTTTTGTTGTATCCACTCGTACCCAGTTAATGAGACCTGTTAAGAAAAATGTAACAACAATACGAGCAAAAATACAAATTACTATGCCCCATAACATGAACCCATTGTGCCAGACCAGGTCTTCTACGAAAAACTCAATGCCAAGAAATAGAAATATGATCGCTTCGCTTATGCCAGCTGCCTGCTTTGATACCTGCCGAACTATTGTGACTGAAACTTGGTCTTATGTTGTGGAATGCGTATGCTGCTTGGACCAGACCACAGCCGATCATCGAGATTAGACCACTCCATCCGACTAAATCTCCAATGATATAGGCAAAATATCCCATCAAAAGGATGATAACAAAATCACCTTCATTCTTAAATCGAGTTATCAGGCATGATATGACACCAACCAGACAGCCCAAGAGTAAACCTCCGAATGCTATCGTGAAGAATGACACAATGCCTAGTACTATTTGAGCCCCTGTCACATCATCCTTGTCCATGAAATTACTTCATAATGTTGTAGAGAACTATGGTTACAGCATCATTCAATAGACTCTCTCCAAAGACCATGTAATAAAGACTGAATTCGACTCCAATATCCTGAAATATGGCCAAAACAGCTACAGGATCAACTGCTACAATGAGTGAGGCGAAAAGGAGATAGCCCTTGAGAGTAAATCCCTGATCAGGAGGTCCCATTGCTCCGGCTAGATCCAAGCCATACATGATGAAGCCGATGATGAAAAAGTTCAATATTGTTCCAATTATAGCGTAAACATTTATGCTTCCCAAGTACTCTCCAAACGTTCGATTATACAGGCTGTACGAAGAGTCTAATATAATTGGAGGAAGTAGAAAACTGAAAAACAAAGTTGGACTTAATCGCCAAACTGTTTTATCGAAATTTTGAGCAAATCCATACTCAATTACAGCTCCAAAGATAATTCCAATAATAATCAACATCAGAGATTCTGGCAGGTATTCAGCGAGAAAATGAATCTTGTGATAAAACCCTCGAAAGATTATCACAATCAAGATGAAGACCATGAGAGTAATGTGGATGGCATACTCAGCGTACTTCCATTCGACAACAAAAACGTTTAGACTTTGAACATGATGTGTCTGCTCAACGCAGGCGACCGCAGCATGACTAGTTTCTGTTACATTAGTGCTCTGCTGTGAAATTGGTATCGCACATAGGATGAATAAAATGATTAATAGAGTATGTTTCATAAATTGATTGCGTAATTTTTTTTTATAAAATTCACCCGTTATCTGGTCTCGTAAGAAAATTCTCACTATCTATAAGTAAATGAC
Organism: Gyrodactylus bullatarudis; assembly: GCA_012064415.1. Classification (NCBI taxonomy): domain Eukaryota; kingdom Metazoa; phylum Platyhelminthes; class Monogenea; order Gyrodactylidea; family Gyrodactylidae; genus Gyrodactylus; species Gyrodactylus bullatarudis. The sequence continues at coordinate 390,156 of SSNU01000272.1, forward strand.
ATCACTTGGTAATCCAATTAAAAATTTGCTTAATGCTCAAAAGTACTCAACTGTAAAATATTTTCGTGCTGGTAATGTTTTTAACACATGAACAACCTGATAATTTTTGATTGAGATTCCTGACTTTTTAATCTTGGTGTGTTAATCGTTTATTTCATTTACCTAGATGAAATGTATTGGAAACTCGTAAAATCAAAGACAAAGAATTCGAATTGATCTAGAAATTTTTAAATAATTTGGGGAAATAGTGCACGTTTTTAGAGGGAATTTTAATTGAAAGTACAGACGCAATAGCTTGAATTTTTCAAAAGAAGGTGCATTTTTCATTCAATTAGAAATATTATTGAACTAAAATATTAACCAAGCTGTTGAAATCGGTTAAATTTGAGGTGAAATCCAGTAAATTTGGCAAAATTAGTATTACTATAAATAAAGTTTAAACATTTTTTAGAGTTTTGGCCAACTTGATTATTTAAAAATAAGAGAATTGAAGATTTCAATTTGAAAATATTAAAATTTCCATACTATTTTGTGAAATATAGTTAATCTTTTCGTTGTTGAGGTGACACTGTACCTTTTTGTTAAAACAACGTTGTCAATAAGTTGTGGAAATTAAAAAAAATTTCCGAAAAAATTCAATCTGACCGAAATTAGGCTGTTTTTTGATTTTCGAAAACGCACCAAATTTTCACTTCTTCAACTTTTTATCGATTTCAAAGATTTGAAACTGTTAAATGAAGTTGTTCGAGACCAACATAAGGCAAAGAAAGATAATCTCCCATCGTGATAATCAATAAATTCAAATTTTTCAATTTCCCATAATAATGACGAATTTCTGTGAATTTCTGCAGCCGAATTCGAATTCTTTGTCTAATGTTGGTCCCGAATAACTGTTTCAAATCTTTGAAATCGATAAAAATTTTGGATTCGTACGTTGATAAAGCGAAAATTTGGTGCATTTTCGAAATTCGAAAAACAGCCTAATTTCGGTCAGATTGAATTTTTTCGGAAATTTTTTTAAATTTCCACAACTTATTGGTTCATTTTATTATGGAATTCGAAAAATAATCTTTTTCCTTACTTTCCGAGGAAAAATATTGAGTTTTTTATAAAAAAAGTAAATTCTCATCTTGATGTCAACTAAAGCTAATTGATATGAAGTTAGGAATCTATGATTTTTACAGAAATCTCGATATTTTCATCAAGAATTCAAATTTTTCTTGGAATCCTACTCGTGTTGTCCACTTTCACCAGTTGAAGAGAAAAATTTTGAAAAAAAATTATTTTTATGAAAAATGTGGCCATTTTTCAAATTCCCATTTGGCTCCAAAATCCGATTTTTTCGAACTTTGAACCGAAAATTTTTATTGATTTGAAAGTTGGAAGTCGATCAAAAGAGGTTTTTCAGGATAAAAATTAGACAAGAAAAAAAAATTAAACTGAATCTGATCTGATGCATAACCTCAGTATCGTTTGAGAATTGAATTTCAATTTTTTGATCATTTTCATTACTTGAAAATCAATGAAATTTCGATAAATCAAAATCTCTCAAAAAAGTGGTAACTGTCGGTAATTTGACGGTGCTAGTCAGCTTTCTTGTCTTGTTTTGATCCTGAAAAACCTCTTTTGATCGACTTCCAACTTTCAAATCAATAAAAAGTTTCGGTTCAAAGTTCGAAAAAATCGGATTTTGAAAATTGGCCGTATTTTTCATAAAAATAATTATTTTTTCAGAATTTTTTTCTTCAACTGGTAAAAGTGGACAACATGAGTAGGATTCCAAAAAATCTTTGAAAAATTCGAATTCTCGATGAAAATATGGAGATTTCTGTAAAAATCATAGATTCCCAACTTCAACCAACTTTAGCTTTAGGAATAACTTAACCTGTGATCACACTCAGGCTTATTGTGTAAGAATGTTGATTCCAAATATTATCACTTGACTGCTTCGAATCATCGAAATCGATAAAAATTTTGGGTTCAAAAGTCGAAAAAAGTGGAAATTCGGTACATTTTCGGAATTCGAAAAACGGCCTAATTTTGGTCAGATTGAATATTTTTCGGAATTTTTTCGAATATCCACACATTATTAGCTCATTCCGTTTTAGATTTTAAAAAATTTTTTTTTCTGTGAGTCCGGGGAAAAATATTGATTTTTTTGTAAAAATAGTAATTTCTCATCTTCATGTCAACTAGCTTTATAACAAAATATACTCTCAGATTTGAATTGGTGCCAGAATTTTAGTTTGGTTTAAATGATAAAAACTTTTATTTTTTTACATTCTATCAGAGAAAACTACAATTTGCTTTAAAAATTAAGAATAACAATTATGAATAAAACAGTTCTCTTACAAATTCAAATTTGATTTTATTTTTTTATTAACTTTTGCATAATTCCATAATTTTTAAAAGAACAACATAAGAGGTTTACTTATAGATTATTTCTATTAAAAATTTCCAACTTTGTTATTTTTGTTTCAGTATCTCATGGAAAATTAACCAGGATACACCATAAACATTAGTTTATCATTACAGAGACTCAAAAACATGAAACGTGAATAGAAAGGTTTCTTTTCGATCTTCAATGCAACCCAAATAACCTAAATCTTATACTAGATTCTTTGTCATGAATCATGACTCATGATTTAAAAGTTTTATTTTGTTACAAAAACTTTCACCGATTTCAGAGAAACAATTCAAAAAAAATGGAGACATTAAAATTTTTTGTTGGTGCGAATTTTCAATTTATTACACTTATGTTGTTTTCAAGATGTGAGATGAATCAAACCTTATTTTTCAGAACCCCCAAATGACAAGGAAAACAATCAGGGTCGCTGAGATTTTAGGAAACACTCCACTGTCACGCGAAAGGATGCTACCTATTTCTTGGCCCCTTTTACTGCTTGAAAATTAATAAATCAGTTCAAATTAACTGGTTTCTCTCTCTGATGATAATCCTGAAAAGTTACGTTTGATTACTCTTACAACTTTGACCCAAATGACTTTAGATTCTTAAGTTTGGAAGCAAACAATGTCTTTTTGTATTTTTTATTGAAAATTGTTTTTCTTGAGAAGTTAATGGCGAATACTTTTAATTTTTTTCTACGGATATATTTCTTTTTCTTCACTAAAAAGTGCTTCAAAGATCAATATGAAGAATTAATTGTTCTTGTTTTCCGATGAATTGAAAATTTACAAAATCATACCTTTTATATCGTAGATGATAGAGAAAAATCTCACCTATTTACGAGATAATATTTCGATTGAACTTGAAAAAAATTACACAAGTAAAATTTTGTATTGATTCTGACTATTCAGATCAAGAGGCAAATTCTTTTGTTTTCCAGATGGAATCTGAAATCTTAGTAAAAGGAAGAGGCTTTGGAAAAAGGTTGAATATATTCCGATAAAATCGACTTTTACCCGTAAATATTTATATAGACCAAAATCATCATTCTTTGGCTAGTTATCACAAAGTTTTTTTTCTAAATCGAGATGGTCAAGGAACTACTCACAAGAACGATTTGGTGTCAATTTGAGTTCAAGCCCTAATTTTAGAAATTCAAATTTCTTTCAAACTCAGTCATTACTGTGAAAAAAATCAATAATTTTTTTTAGTTATACACATCTCAATTCAGGCTGGAGTATATCCTCATACTTGAATTAATCAACAATAAGATTACCCATTTGATCTATATATATGTTACCATGAGTTTGGGAAATCAGTGAGTGTTGGTAATTCACTAGTGTATTTTGGTAATCAGTGTGACTTTAGTGAATCTAGCTAATAAGCCCTTATTACCCAAACTCACTGAGAAGGTCAGTGAATTGTAGGAAATGTATGTCTGAGGGATTGATTTTCGAAAGAAAATTTTCAAAACGCAAAGATTCATTAAGTTCAAGCCCTCAATACGAAATTCTATATTTATACCACAGATACAAATTTTATACACCTTTTATATTTTAATTCCCATTGGTTTTCTTAAGGGTATTTTCACTTTTTCAATGAATTTACTTCATTCGAAACATAATTGGTTTAAAAATGGACGTCAAAGCCTGGCGATTAAAATTCGACGAATATCTAGAAGAAATAAATTACAAAATTATCATCTCTATTGTTAAAATTAGAAATAGACACCATGATCGACCGGATATTGCTTCTCAAAAGTAACTCATGCTCCTAAGTTTAACAGGATTTTAAGCTTCTTAAAAAATACGACTATTTAGAAGAAGATGGAAAGAGGTTTCTTATTGAACCAAGAAGTCTCGAAGTCTTGGACGAAGACCATTTGACTAAATTCGTGAACTGGTCTGATGGAATTCTTGATGTGCAGATGGCTAAAAACAACTCATTATATGCAGGAATAAAGATGAGTCCATATGAAGCTGTTTTCGTAAGAAGAATGAAGACAGATCAAACTGACCTCAAATCCAAAACGAAAATTTGGGTAATGCGGACGATTTTGAAGAAATTAATCTTGATGATTATTTCGATGAATTCGAAGTTAAAATTAACAGTGCTCGTAAAACCTGTTTGGAAAATCTCAAACTGCAGGAAAGAAAGATGATGGCAAATTCAGAGAAGAAAAATTTATACTTTCAAGGTAGGAGACAACTGCAGAATTCAAATTCCTGACGTTGATAGAGGAAGGGGCGATTTCAAATCTATTATTGCTGTAATAACTGAGAGTAATGAACAAAATGGTTTTTACAAAGTAACCTGAATAAATTGGTAGCAGCTAATCAATTTGATGTGATTTCTGAAAAATTTTACGACATCTCTTGTGTCACAGAAAATGAGTGTTCATTAAGAGAGATAAATGCCAAATTTTCCCTCGAAAATGGATAAGGAATATTCAAATGTAATTGTATTAGAAATTGTAAAACACTCACCTGTAGATGTAAAAAGAATCAAGTTTTATGTAACTCTAAATGCTATCATTTTCTTCCTTGTGGCAATAAATAGATTATTCATTTTTTTCATTAATTTTAATCAATTGGTTGAGCTGATGAATTCACTGACCTTCTCAGTGAGTTTGGGTAATAAGGGCTTATTAGCTAGATTCACTTAAGTCACACTGATTACTAACATACACTAGTGAATTACCAACACTCACTGATTTCCCAAACTCACGGTAACATATATGTTACCTATAACGTTGTTCGCTTGCTGCCTGACTATGTTGTCTTCTGGCTTGTATTGGTCTGTCTGTAGAAAGAGGAGAAAAGGGTGTAGAATTTCTTAAAGAGCAAGGATTATAAAAATTATAATGATTGTTACACTAACTGTTTTTATCAGGGTAATCTAAATGTTTTTTATTCTAATCTTTATTTTAATTTTCCTTCAAGTGATGAATTATATTATTAGAGTTATTACTCTAATAATTCTGATTATTGTAAAAATCACTATAATTTTTATAATCCTTGCTCTTTAAGAATTGGTTAAACTACACCCTTTTCTCCTCTTTCTACAGACAGACCAATACAAGCCAGAAGACAACATAGTCAGGCAGCAAGCTAACAACGCTATAGACAATCTATGCCGAACAGCTCCCTGAAGAACTACTTGGTTCAAAATTATGATATGTTACCGCTAATCTTGTTACTCTTGATAGTCTTAAGACTAACGGCATAGCTTGATAAACTTATTACCAGGTTTTAAGATTAACTAGCTATAAAATATAGTTTGTTGATTTTGATACTTGGTAATAAGTTTGGCTGACTGAATTAAATTTTTCAAACTGATATCATTATACGGGTTCATAATCTTTTTGATTTCCATTAAATCTTTCACTTTGTTTATCGTTTAAACAATCTAATAGTGTAGGGTCCCTACTTGGAACTTCCTATACAATTTTAACCGGCTAGTTTGTTAAACTTATAACCAAGGTTCAAAATATTAAGTTAGTAATCCAAAGCTCAAAATTAGTTTTAAAAAATATAAGATTAGTTGAGAATTGTAGAAAAATCATTTATTGTTGCAAGATAAGCTATTATGACATCTTGAATTGCAAATTAAGTTCTTCTTTTTACATCTGCAACGATTAGTGACACATTTTGTCCGACAATCACATCTCAGAAACCCTTGACCATCGACCAGAGATTGAAGACAACTCTGCCTTCTAAGAGAAAAACTGCATTCGGGGACATCTTCAACATCGAGAAATTTTTCATCTAGAAGTGTAAGTTGATTTGCTGAATACGGTCCATCAATTACACCATTCTTCGTCCCAACCTTGTAGAACGATTCATCAATAACTTCTACTACAACACAAACTAGGTTTCTGTTATCTAGCTTGGCCCTATCAACTTCTGGGACTCTAACTAAAACGTTTTGGCCGATTTCAAGATATCATTTTCTTGCGATTCTCATCGTGATTTTCTTGGAGTTCTGCGTCCAGGATAAATCTATCATAATCTTGAAGAGAGCTTTCTTCGATTTTCTCATCAAGGGGTATTGGTTCAAGGAGAGGGACGTCATGAATGTTTTCTAGAGCTATAAAATAGATTATTAATTATAATATTCCTTACATTGAAATTTATCTTCTTGAAATGAATCATCATCAAGATCGAGATCTGCAAAATCGAATTGAATTAGACTATCAGGTAGTCTTAAGACTATCAAGAGTAAGAAGATTAACGGTAACAGATATATATATTTTACTACTGAATGTGTAAGATAACTCGCTACATGACTATGTTTTCTTCTTGTTTGTATTGACACACCTGTAGAAATAGGCAAAGAAAAGAAACGCCCCTGTGTCTTTTTCTACGAGCATAATTTCCAATAAACACAGTCAGGTCGCTAGCGAGCAACAGAAAAAAATACCTATAATGAAAAAAAATTTCCAGAAGAACCATATACTGTTTGTCTTCAGGTAAGGATAATCCTTAAAGTCACAGAGAATTTTTTTTCGCATTCAATCTTTTGTCTATCCTGTGTTTTTGAATACGCTGATTACGAATCTACGGTTGTTTTAACGCATTTATTTTTGGTTTAGAAGTTATCGATCAAAAAAAGGGTCATTTGTTGATCTAAAAATAGGTTATCTTTGTAGCTTTAGCAGATAGAGTTCAGGTGATTGCATACTTGAATTCTAGAGGTATGATTTCTCGATAAAAGTTATCTATTACCTTTGGGAAGTGGGTTTTCAAAAAAACGTTTTAAACAAAAATTAATTTTTTGAAAAAGTCAACTCTCTTTAAATTAGTATAGCGCAAGTTTGACGAATGATAGAAACCAGGATCTTTGCGTATTCCAGCAGATTAATAAATTTCCTATCGAATGGGTAGTAAACGAAGTATTTTCTGAGGCTTGAATGAATAATAATGAGTTGCTCAAATGAAATGTGATAGAACTATCACTATGGGACTTTAAGGGTTAACCGTCAAAATAATTCAAATTTCTAAGATTTTTGGTTAATGATCTTCCCTTTTGAGTTCAGTTTCATTTTCCTTTTCTGTAGAAGAGATAATTTTTTTTGTTAGACAATGTATTTATTGATATATAAAAAAAATAAATTTTAAAATAAATATAAAGACTCTGTACATAATATCCTTGAGAATGACAAAATATGAAATAAGGTATCTGGTTTAATTGGCAATGTACAATTAAAATTGAAAAATAAAAACTTGTAAATCTGTAAGAAATTCATTAATCATCTGGGTTATGAAGATAAGAACAGAGAAGGGAAATGGAGTAATCTAATTTGGATCTAATGTGAGAGACATTACTAATTTTAGATTAGTAAGGTTCTGACAGTCAGCTAAATCGAATTTTGTGTAAATAGAGTTAAAAGCAGACAATAAAAAATTAGAGTTAAATTTATCATTACGGAGATTATAGCGACTTTGAGCTGGGGAATAAGTTTCCGAGAATTTTTTTCACTAAGAATGGATATCTGCGAACCTAGAGTGGTTGAAGCCCTGAGACGGAGATAAGTGCATTATAAGAGTCGAGGTGAGGGTAAATAGAATGTAAGAATCTATATTGGATCCTTTTTATTTCCAAACATTGAGAGTTATTAATTTTAGGTAAAATAAGAAAGATATAATCAAAAAGAGCAAGAATAAGTGATTTATACGCTTTTAATCTTACATTACAGGAAAACGAGCATTTTTTTATAATTAATATATGTGACTTAATTCTAGGCAAATTAGACAATGGATCAATTTTTAAAATAGAGTTGATACTGAAACCCAGGTCGGAAGTGTAGAAGACAATTTCTCCAGCAAGTAGAAGAGATTCCAAGAGGGTTGCAGGGAGACCAGATGGGAGCATTATTATTATAATGATTTTATCATTTCGAAATATCCTTAAGCTTAATCCAAAGTGCGTAATAGATATAAATCATTAATCTTTTTTATCAATCCGATCGCTTTACATATCTGATCATTTAGTTTACTTGGAAATTCAAAGAAAGTAATTACTAATTAGCGAAACAAATTTTTTGCAGTTAATAGAATAGCATATAATAGAATTACAACGTTAGCTAATTGAACGATCTTTTGTCTAGACTCAAGAGTTACTTTTTGAGTATTTTCACAAAAAAATTTTAGTAAACATCAAAATTCTCTATCCGAGCTCAAGTTTAGATGAATTTATTTTTTACTTTTTAGTATGCCCTTATCAAAAATAGTTTACTCTTCTATCAAACTTCTTTGGACATTTTCCACTAAACTGATTGAAATACTAGATCCTTTGTATAGTTCTCTTGTACTAAACTTCCGTAAAAAAACTATTTTATTATATTTCTCTCAAACATCCTGTCCATTCTCTTCTCATTAAGCTTTTTGTAGATCTCAAATCGGAATTAGTCCATATTATGCATTTAACGCTTCATCGCTAATTTTTCTGCGTTATCATTCAGTAAGTAGAGAATTATGTTGTAATTGGATACTTTTCTTCCCTCTTTTGATAACTCTTAATAAATGCCTAGATTTTTTGTTTTTTAAATCTGTACTGAGCAATATGAAGGACCTTATTAAAGCACCGCTTTTCTTAAAAAAATAGCAATAATTAACTTAAAAAATTTGGTAATGTTCACTGAAACATGAGCATTTCACTCATGCTAAAATCTTTGCTTGAAATACTTTAATCTAGGAGTGGGAAATTTTCTGAAAGTTAATTTCAAAATTTGAACGGGCTTTGATCTGAACTTTGTATGCAATTATAAAGATTTTGGTCGAGGCACTATACCACCTGTGCCAAACCGACAAAAATCCTATGTCACCCTACCCTACTGCTCAGTGAAGTAAAGTCTATGAGTATAAGTGAGGCTAATGTCTTTTAGTTTTTCCTTTGGAAAAATTCTCTCTTGATCAATAAATACATTAAGGTAAGTGATCACCATTTCATTCGGCGTGGTGTAAAAGGATTTAGTTTTATTTAGTCCAGATTCTTTTAATTTGTCATTGATTTTTGCAAAATCAAGGTTAATGATGTTGCCATCATAACTTTCTTGGAACACTATTCTGAAATCATCAGAATATTTGAAGATTTTGAAATTTTAGGATTTTATCTCTGCGAAAATGATGTTGAATAGTAAGAGACCTATTCTAGATCCTCGAGGAACACCTGAATTAATAATTCTTAAACTTTACCTCTGAGCATTGTTGTCTATTTCATTTTTGAAAGTTCCAATAAACTATGTATCACACTCACAAAATTTTCTCGTCTAATTGTGACCCTTACTGTATTTGTTTTAGATGTAATATCATCTTTATTTTTTTCCGAACAATGTTTCGGCTGCAATGTGAATCTGTTAGATCTAAGTTAGAAAATACCATTTATGAAATTTAAATTCGAAATTTTTAATTCTCTGATACCACAAAATCCCATTTCACCAAATATCTTCAACATATCCCAAATTATCGGAATTTTTCACTAGAATTTGTAGTGCTGATCAGAAATATCTTACGAACCAATTTAAAATTGCATTCAAACGGCTCAAAATTTAGATTTTAATCGATTGTATTAGAAAATAGTTAATGCTAACTTGGAAAATCGGCATTTTCAATTGCGATTTGGGGTATCTAAGCAGTATTTAAAATACAGGGTTTAATAGGAACTTTTTTACGTTGAAAAATGAGTTTTGCACATCTGGATGTTAAAAAATTTGCCTCTCTGTAATCTTTATGTTTTTAGAATTTTGCAATTATACTTTGTTTGTTGTACCTTTCGGGAAAGCTATTGAAGACAGTCACAAAATAACAAACTTTTTCTCGAGTTTGTGATCGAAAAATTTAGGATCTTAGGATTGAATGGAGGTTGGATGAAAAAATGAAAAATTTTATTGATTTTCTTTCATAATTTTCATCATTCTAACAGGGATTTCTTATCAAAGTTTTTCAAAAGACCTGATAAAATATTTTTATTGCTTTTTTTTGTGCTGGAAAAAGTGATTTCTAATTTGAAAGATGTTACTTTCTTCCACATTTGTATTTGTTAAAAGTCTCTGAAAACCAATATTTTCTAACAAGAAAAACATGTTTATACGATTTATTAAGATAAATAAAGAAATCACATCGATTCTAAAATTTTTAGAGGTGTGTAAAATTTCATCTTGTTTTGATCAATTTTGGAAACAATATTTATAAAATAATGAATTTGACCTTTTAAATAATATTAAAAAACGATTAAAATATTGATTAAACTGTTAGAATTTTTTTATTTTATTCGAATTTCGATACAATTCAGTATAAGGCATCTTAGACAAGAAGATCATACAGCTTCAATTTCTAATTTTTCCGTATTGTACAAAAATTTTCTAAATTCAGTTTACATAAAGATAGAATATTCTTCGAATTTTCAGAAATTATCCTTCTTATCCAATAAAGAATTCTGTCTAATTTGTTTTACAGACTATTGGTGTGCAGAGTGTTTTGTCAGCTTTTTATGCTTTTGTTATTTTTTATCTTGTTCAGTATATGCACCACTAAATCTAAGTCGGATCTATTTATAAATAGTTATTCTTGAAAGACAAGTTTTATTTTCTTTAGGGAAAACTTCGGTAAAATAATGTTTCTGATATTTTTCCTCTGCCAAAACTGTATTTTGTAGTGTTTTGTTTCAGTTGTAATTTGACAGGTTAGCTCAAGAAGAAAAGCATTTTGTTAATTGAAATAGAAGACTTGGAAAAATTTACAGAATTTTGATGAGGAAACAATAACTCTCGATCTTGATTTTAGATTACGATTAAGTTAGTTGAATCAATCTTCATTCATCTAACTTGATCAATTTCGATTTTATGAAAGAATTTTTGATCCCTTAACTTGTTAAAAATAAACATTTCTGATGGTTGCAAAAAGGTTTTGAAATCAAAGTATTATATCACACACCTTAATCACAAAAAAGATAAAAATTTTCAGTTCCAAGTTTACTCATTACTAGTTAGAAAAATTAACTTTTCTCACATGTACAAGGTAAGTAGTATCTAGTTTTTTTTCATAATGCAAATATTCACAAAAAGCTTAATGTATGTAAATAGCGGAGATGAATTAATTCAAAGTTATTCTGTGGAACACAGAAATCAGTCTTTTTAATAACAATAAGAATATCGTTATTATTCAACGGTAAAAATCGTTTATTAATTATAAAATTTTTTTTATTCCAGATAATATTTTCAAATTTGCAACATGGCTTGGATACTTTAACAGCTGCTTGAATCCTATTATCTATACACTTTTTAACAGAGAATTTCGAATGGCATTCATCCGTGTTTTATTAACGCCGATTTGTTGCATCTCCAAAGAAACAAAAACATCCATTTGGCGTCAAAAAAGCAAAAGTACAATATCGAGTTTTAAATATAGCAAAAGAGTCGATAGATCTACCCTGAATGACCCAGAGCAATCTTCCAGTGTATAATTTGTTTTAAGGCAATTTTCGATTTTTATTTTTTTAATTTATATTTATATATATATTAAAACCCTGAATTTGCATAAATAATTATTTGAATCATATTTTTTCTATCTAACTCGCTTGGAATTTTCATATTTTGGGAAGGGGATTGAAATTTGAAACTAAGGAGCTGATGAATTTCATGCAGCTCAATGATTATACAGTGTATTAGGTCTTTAATTAGTTACACCTTGGAAGTTTGACGCAGGTTTATGAAAGATATTTTGGAGATTTATTATTATGCGAATAGTATTCGCCTAATAACATGTTGGAAAGTAATGGATCATCACTATTGAATCAATAGTATTGATTCAATAGTAAACCACAGAAAGGATATCATTGAGGGTTAAATTAGAGAGCAGTTGCCCCCTCTTATTTCTCTCTAAGTTTACTTTGAATCGTGTAGGTCTTTTTATTATCGAGGACATGAAAACTCACCGCAAGGGATTCGTTTTCATTTCATAGAGATGATTTTCAAAGGGATAAAGTTTTCTCAGCCAAAGGGGATGTAGATCAGATAATTCAAGGAGGGTTTTACATGAGTGGGGCCCAAACAGGATCTGAGATAAATATATTATGAATAGTGCAGCACCTATACTTACAAATACTTATAAATATATTGTATCCTCTCGATCTTTTTACTTATATTCTGAGGGAGTTGGCAAAGTAGACCAGAACCATAATAAAAATTGGGGAGAATGACTCCTTTAAAGATGTTCAGTCGGATATTAGCTGAGATCATGAACTTTTTTAAGAAGGAGCATTTGTAATTCATTATCTGAATAATTCATCTAAAACTGTACAACGTTTGTATTACTGATTGTATATATTACCTTAAATCTATTTTATAATATTCAGTTGAGACAGTTATCACGGTTCATCAAAAAATTAAATAAATACTGTTTATTAAACAGCATAATAGTACTTTGAGTTTTTTAGAAGTCAAGCTAACCAAATAAAGGATGGATCAATCCTAGGAAATATTTTCAAGAAGAAGAATGAGAACCGTAAATATCTTAATTATGCCAGTTTCACTCCTATATCGCATAAGATTAGCTTAGTGGTTGTTCTAGGAAAGAGAATAAAAAAATAAAATAAATTATTTAAAATAGGTTATTCAGAATTGGTTTTACTCGTTTGCTTAAGTTAAAACAAAAGTTGAACATAATTTTATTTTGTTTTACATAATTGAATCCAAGGCGCTCAATCATTTAAAAATTTTGTTTCCTTAAAATTCAAGCTCCATGGTAAGTGTATTAGTTGTATTATTCTGTTTCAAAATTTCAGTCTTCCGGTATTAGTTGGACTGATGAATGCATTCAAGTGATTGATTCAATTAAATTGAAACGCAAACATTCCTTTGTAATTTTTGTGATAGAAAATGAATCAAAGATTGTCGTTAAACATGTTGGTGAAAAGGGTATTGCTGTTGATGCTCCTGGTGGATTCCTAGAATATGTCAGAAACAATCCAGATGTCACACCATTTTACTCTGTTGTCGATCATAAAGAACGCCTTGTTTTTGTTTCTTACATTCCTGACGATTGTGCTGTAAAAAAGAAGCTTATCTATGCTTCTTCTCTTCAAAGTTTCAAGACGACAATCAATGGTCTTCATGGTACCGTTAATGCAACTGAAGAGTCCGATCTAGACCTAGCAAATATTGATCAAGCAATCAAAAAATAAATTCGAATTTATTATTTTCCTATAACAATCCTACTATGAGTGTATTAGCATTATAACAATTATTAATCCATGAACATTGCGTATCCCAATTGCTTCTTATGCATTCCTTTTGTGTTTGTATTCCTTTTTTACTACCAAAATATATTTTATAAGTTGGTCTATACCAAGCCTTATTATTGCTCTATTAGAGTCTACATTATCTCAGTATTATAAAACCTTCCATTTCTACAATATTATTCAGTTTCATTCAAATTCTTTCACTAGACAATTGATCCACTTATCAATGAAATATTTCTTGCGTTCTGAATGTGATGCAGAAACTTCCGGACAAAGATTTGTGATAATTTTTGGCAATGTCTATGATGTCTCTGACTTGTTACTAAATAATTTCTATGATCGATCAATTGATCCCATCAGGAAAAACTTGGGCAAAGATTTGAGCCATTGGTTCGATAAGACTACGAAAAATGTTCGATATCACTGGGATGAGTTGACAGGAATAAATCAACCTTACGTTCCACAAGGGAGATTCTTTCATGTACCCCCTAGGTATCCAGACTCGTCATGGGATAACAGCTTTGAAATCCCTTGGTGGCTTGATGAAAATCTGATGGTAGGAAAAATGACAAGTCAAGAAGTCTATTTAGAGATAACAAATACATTGACTTCTCAAGTCCATTTCATGATGGTAATCAAATATTATTGAGCTAATTTCCTAGGCATGCATTGAGGAAACTATTCAATGCATCAAGCATAGATTCATTAGATTGAATAGACATGCATCATCATATACATGGAAGCATCAAGACAAAGTTCTAGACATGAAAAAGACTTTAGTTGAGAACCAAGTGGCTAATGATATTCTCGAGCTTGAATCATTTAAAATTGATCCGAGGAGCTATCCTATACAAATCTTGCTCTATTTTAGCGATGATTTAACAGAAGATTGATCTGATTAAATAAACCTGTATTTCATTTAAGACGCTTTTTGAGATTTTTCATTTTTTTCTTATGATCCAAGTACTTTTTCTGTTTAATGAATTTATTCTTTTTCGGCTTCATTTTCAGGGAGTTTTTCAATTCTTTCTGATTGGATCTGGTGTTCTCGACTGAGGAAAAATCACAACCAGCTTGCGGAGTATAAATAATGTCTTCGATTGTCACTTCATTATTTCCATCATTAATAACTGAAGTTTTTTTCGTGAATGAATCTTTAAGAAATTCTGGTATTCCTGAGTTAAGAATTTTAAGCCTTTCCTCTTCTTTATACCGAGATTTAATTTCTTTGATTTCTTTCTTCAGCCTTGCCTCGTGTTCTTCTTTAGCCTTTTTCCTTCGCTCATCTTTTCTTTCTTTGAAGCCGGTTAGATAATCTCTAGAATAAATTATTAGAGCTTACTTTCTTGCTTTGTGATCAAAAGTTACCGACTTTTTGCGCATTGATCTAAGTGTTAAATTATTTGATTTTAAAAACAAACCAGATTTGCAAAAAAATAATTTTGTTTGGATGGATGGTTGACGTTTTTTCAAAAAGGGCATTTTTTGGCCGTGTTGAGGAGTGTTTAACACTCATTGACTGAAAAGGTCCGTTTTACTATTTTTTTCTGTGTTGAGTAGCTCAGCTGCTAGCGGGAGGTGAAAATCAGTCTAAAAAGAAAAGTATTCTCAAGAAAGTTTCAAACTAAGAATTCAGTAATCAATTAGTTGATTCAACTCATAATTTTCCCATGATTCACGTGAGCCTATCAAGGTTTGATGAATATTAAAGCTATTTGTGACTAGTGTTTTGCCGAGGTCTATATTAAGCGTTCCTTCCATCCTAGAAGTTCTAGGGTTGAAAATTTTTTTAACTTGCGGTTATTAACTAGTTGAAAAAATTGTTAAAAATCCTAATTATTGAAGGGAA
Source organism: Gyrodactylus bullatarudis (assembly GCA_012064415.1). NCBI lineage: Eukaryota > Metazoa > Platyhelminthes > Monogenea > Gyrodactylidea > Gyrodactylidae > Gyrodactylus > Gyrodactylus bullatarudis. The sequence goes on from SSNU01000272.1 coordinate 405,650, forward strand.
ATAATATAAAATTAAGGAAAATGTCGTTTTTCCATTTTTCTAAACTTTGGAATATTTTCTAAGATCATTCATAAATTTGAATATAGTCATTAGTTGTGTGACATACCTTGTGTAATACAATACAATATGTATGGTTGCATTCTCAATGAATTTATGCTATCGCAATGAGTTAATGCAATGAGAAAAACCATTCAACTGTATATTAGTAACTCATTATTTAAAAATACATACCTGTTTCAAATGATGTGTAGGATTTCTAAATCTGTTTGTGGCGTAGTATAGCTTACATGAGCTATACTCTGATAAAATTTTGCTACTGCATCAATCAGAAATACTCTAATCAAACCATATATATTTCAGTTTCTTCTTCAAGTTACAGTTTTATTAAGAGAAAGAGAATTAAATCAGGCAGTCATGGTTAGTAGTATCAAATTTCTAAAGACCTGTTTAGACTTCCGGAATTAAACCCACAGACGAGTGTATTTCAGTAACAGCTGACTTCTACTATAGAAGATTGTATGGATTTGTGGTTTTCAAAATTGACTATCTACATAAACCAGAGATAATCGAAGTTCACTACAAAGCTCCAGTAGGAGAGGATGTTTTTGAGTACGTATTGACAAAGAAAGCAAAATCTCCTTTTTATATCATCTTTGAATATAAAAACAAAATATTCTTCCTCATTTTGTGAGTTATTTGTTAGACTAATGTATGTCTCTTGTAGAGTTAAAGATGAAGACACAGTAAAAGAGAAGATGTTGTATTCATCAACATCAAAGGACTTTTTAACTAAACTAAATGTTTCAGCTATTATCCTTGAAGTTAAGGAAATTGAAGATTTCACAAGGGAATTTGTAGAAAGCAAAATCAAAAAATGAAGATGTGCAATGCACCAACAAATACAAATAGAAACATGATGAATAAAATATTTTCCTTCTAGATTTTATGCAAAATAAATATTTATCATCTCTAAATGTGTAGTTTATGTTGTTGAGTTCAAGTGTGAAGCATTAACAATTCTTCTCGGAGATCCAACTTGGCACTGGCAATCTCACCATCAAGATCTTCATCAGCAACACACTTAAATGTTGAAAAATAAATGAAAAGTGACTTACATAAAACTCAAAGAATTGATTATTATCAGAATCATTCATGAGGAAACGTAAGCATAAGAAGCCGTTTTCATTGATTCTAAGGGAGACACGGTCTGAATTTGACATGGCCTTGTTGATGTTTGGTATTAAAATATCCATTTTATATCGATATATTATTAGATCAGTTATGTTATTCTCGAACATGATCACTTGATTGGAAGATTTGGGAAAATCAAAATTCATTGTACCAGCAAAACCATGTGTTGTGAAACGAATCATTGGGGATTGATTAAACCCCTCAGGTATTACGCTAATCTCTATAACCTGACTGGATTTGTCAAAGTCGTTGAAGGCTGAGCGTAAACTATCTGACTATATAAGAAATTTAGAAATATGTGAAAGAAATATATTTATAACCAAATGCGCATTTCTCAAAGGATCATCAGTGGTCTCTCTTTGAAAATGATAAAAGTTTACGTTTGAATGAAAAATAATAATTTACAATCTACAAAGAAATAGTATAAGTTAAAGAAATGAGATTATTTAATTTTTGTAGAATAAAAGGTTAATTCATAAAAAGTTATCTCACCAAAAAAACAATTTTGACCAATTCTTCTTGGTTGATAGTGTCGAACGAGAGCAGATCAACAGCAGGGAGTGTCTTTATCTTACATGTAGCAAAAACTCCGTTCTCTTCGAGAAGAATGTCAAGCGTATCCCCGACACTTTCCATCCGAATATTCAACATGGTTTGTCCTGACTTGGAAACTCCAAACAGAGCTAGGCAATCCTATTAGAGTAATAATTCAAAAATAGTATTACAAGAAGAATGGACAAGTTAATTTTGAAAGACAAATAGGTTTTTTCCAAATGGAAACGATTAAAGAGATCTTTGCCAATGTAAAAGTTCCCCTGAAATGTATGGGAGTCTTCAGTGGTTATTTGAAAACCATCCTTTGTGAACATTAGTAATCCAACTTGACGAAATTTAACAATCTTAATAAATGTTATTAGTTTTTTGGAATTTTCAGTGAATAGATCTAAGACAGCCATTGGAAATCAATGTTTCACAAGCAGAACTTTAAAGTGAAACCAGTGTTTAACAAATCTTTTCCTGTTTTGAATCTGATTTTGAATCAAATTTTAAAATGTATACGTAGTTAAAGCATTAAACAGCATTAAAAAGAGCACTAGTTTTGTTCTAATCATTCATTTTAAATCAAAAGATTTTGAGCAAGCATCCAAATAATAAGCCATTAAATTTTACATCACTTCTTGTCACAATGGGAGATAGTTCAAAAATGTTTTCTGGCCGTAAATATTCGTAAGATATATTATTCATTCTTAGTACGGCGGCTGAATCTCTATACCATACTCTTGGAGTAGCTAAAGGGTCTCCTGATGATGATATTAGGAGAGCATATCGAAAATTAGCATTGAGATTTCATCCTGATAAAAATCCAGATGACCCCTCAGCTGCCGATATTTTCAAAGAAGTCAATCGTGCATACACTGTTCTCAGTAATCCAAATAAAAGAGAAATTTATGATCTTTACGGATCTTTTGGCCTAACTATCGCAGAGCAAGTCGGTGAAGAGCACGTTAAAGCATACATGGTTCTCAGCAAGCCATGGTTCAAAGCACTTTTTGTTCTAACAGGAGTTGCTACTTGTTGCTTCTTCTGTTGTTGTTGTTGCTGCTGCTTCAACTTTTGTTGCGGAAAATATAAACCCAAAGATCCGGCTGACCAATGTGTACCTGAGGAATTGGAAAAACTAAGGGTAACTTTGTTGTCAATTTTTTCATTCAAATATATTAACATAATGTTTTTATTACAACCAATTTAGAAAGAAAATGAAAATGATGATGGCGAGTCTATGCCACAATCTGCCCCAGGATACACTCAATCGCATAATTACAATGAAGCTTACATGCCCAAATCAGTTCCGATTAATCAACAGCCCATTTTCTAAGACTATTTTAATCTACTCCCAAATGTATGTGAGCCTCGTGTACATTTTTTTCAAAGTATATCAATATTTAAATTCCATAGCCATGTTGTGATCAATATACTGAGAAGAATACATTCCACTTTCAAGTATGTATGTATTTTTTGAGAATATTAAAACCTTATTTATCCCTGTTATTAAAGAAAATAAATTAATGATTATTAATTATTGCAATCAATTATGAGTAATGCATTTAATTGATTTGAAAATAACCACTTATGAAATTCATTTATTCTGTGTTATGATTATTCGTTATCGCGATAGAAAAAGGAGCTTTCATTTGAACCATAAAAATATGATATTAATGAATTTAAAGAGGAATAAAATCTCCCAAAAACCATGATATGTTAATAAACTGACTTTTCTAAATCAAAAATAATTAATTTGATCATTTAAATATATAATAGATTTGGTAACACTTCTCTTCGGGTACAGCGAAAAACTCCATTTAGGGGGGAGTTTTGCGTTTTCTTGGGAAAAAGGATATATGAATAGTATTCATTGAACAATCAATGAGTATTACTCATAGAGGGAATCACTGGCAAGGGTTCTTGAATTGTCTACTCACAGCCATGGTCCAGAAAATAGAGTGATGACCTCATTCGATCTA
>SSNU01000272.1:410153-434991 GCA_012064415.1 Gyrodactylus bullatarudis
TGATAATATAATTCATCACTTGAAAGAACATTAAAATTAAGATTAGAATAAAAAACATTTAGATTACCCTGATAAAAATAGTTAGGACTCACACAATATTTCGAATACATGTCGTATTCTTCTTCTGGCTTGAGATTTTTCAAAAAACTTAAGATGCTTAAACCCTGTGTGAGTCCTAACTATTTTTATCAGGGTAATCTAAATGTTTTTTATTCTAATCTTAATTTTAATGTTCTTTCAAGTGATGAATTATATTATCAGAGTTATTACTCTAATAATTCTGATTACTATAAACAATCACTGTAATTTTTATAATCCTTATTTTTTAAGAAATACTACACCTTTCTCTCCTTTTTCTTTTTATACAGATAGATCAATACAAGCCAGAATACAACATAGTCAGGCAGCAAGCGAACAACGTTATAGTCAATTAAAGAATGTTATATATTTTAGATGAAATCTGTGTTTTAATGAGAAAATATATTGAATTTAAATCTATTAGATATAAATATAAACAGACCATAAGTGAAAATAACCCTTACCATGACAGTAAAACAAACAAGGCCTGACGAACCATAGAAGAAATAATTTTGTAAAACTTACTATAACAGAAAAAAAATATATCAAGGAAATATATCATGTATGTATTATTAAAATTCATATAAATAATAGGATAAAGGATAGTTTAATTCTGTAAGAATGCTCAGATAATTTCACCAGAACTGGAGTCTGTATAATAGGTCATCTCGTAATTCATAATAGGTCTCTTATTCTTCTCTGCTCCGACATCAACTTCACAGAAGGACTTCTTGAAAGTCTTATTCTCACATAGGGATTTGGAATTATTTGTATTTTGACACATTATTGTATTATGACCATTAGGGCCATTTGGAGAACTTCCCGATGGGCTAGAGGAACTCCAATGACCTGGACTATCACTGTCTGAACTGTTTTGTATTAAATTATGAAAATAACTATTCGCCTTTTGATTGCACATTTTCTTCGGAGGTTCGTATGGTTCTTCATTGGAGAATTTATTCATTGCTGACTGAGGACGTTGTATAAAGTTTAAGGTATAATCACTCAGATTTATTCTACAATTCTTGGCATTCTCAAGCCATTCTTTCTGATTAATTACATTCTGATTTCTAAATGAACTTGGATCTCTATGGTAGTTTTCAAATAACTCTACAATTTTCTCATGACCATTTATTTGAGCCAAGGTTTTGGCGTTGCGATCAATTTGATCGACCAGTTCAACATTAGACCCAGCCACAATCAGATCATAGCAAATGTTGAGCAGACCCTCTTTAGCAGCCAGCATTAAAGCGGTCTCCTCAAAATGAGTAGTAGAGTCAATATTGGCCCCGGAGAAGATGAGTTTCCTGACAATATCTTGTTGATTTGTCACTGATGCCCAGTGAAGAGCGGTTCTGCCTAAAGAATCAACACCGTTAAGATCTAGGAGAGACGAAGATAAATCTTCTTGTTGTGAGTTTATGAGCCCGTCAAGTTGTGACGAGGAAGATTTTGTTTGATTCGACAAAGGAATACGACCAGAATCTTGAAATGCTGAAAGGGTTGTTGACAGTTCAATCATTGAATCCAAAATCAAGTTGGTGATATCTGGAAAAAACAATTATCTTGTTACTAGATTTCATGATTCTTCAGTCTTGTCAGACATACCCAAATCTCCTATTATTATCGCTTGAATGAGGGGAGTCACAGAGGTTTCTGACATTGACGATGTGAATATCATGTAATTTTTGTTCAACATTGCTGTTACCATAATTACGGCAACACAATCATAACTTCCAGCACTTATACTAGCTAACAAAACTGTCCTGCCATCATTATTCGGTAGACAGAGATCGCCTCCAACATCAATTAAAGCCTGAAGACATTTATACCGATTGTAGTTGGCTGAAACATGCAGTATAGTGTTGCCAGAGTCAGCTTGTCGATAACTCAAGAGGTTATTGATCAGATCCAAGTTTATTGAATAACCCTGGAGGATTTCTATGAAATCGCTATCCATCTGTGTGATTGAAAAGAATAATTTAAGCTGTTGTTAATTCCTTTTTAATGAGCTGAATGTATTAGAATAGACTCAGTTCAACAGAAAGATGAAACATACTTTCTTGAGAACATTTTTCATCTGAGGACTCATAAGATTTTGTGACGGTGTATTCGTTAGATTATTCATAAGGCTTTTATAAACGTGGCCAAGTTCCTTGGAATTTTGTTGTGTCTCATCCCATGCTTCATTTGAGTCAAGCTCCTCATTTTTCATCAGAGTTGTTGTCTCTTGGCCTAATCCGCGCTTCCATAAGGGGAACTTGATTTGTTCTCCATGACAAATCGTGAGTTTTGTTGACGCATTTTCCTTATTGGGGATAACTTCGGATTTTCGTTGACTTTCTGAAGTTAGGGGTCCTACGGGGTCAGAACACGAGGAGAATGTTGACGAAGGTATTTGTTGCTGGAACTGATGAATGATTTCATCATTTTTTCCAGTATAATATGACCGTTGAAGTTGAAGCCCTTGATTCATCTGGTGCTGGATAAGGGGAAGGGTTTGGCCGATTTGGGGATAGATGATGGAATCTTCTTGATGATTTGATGTCGAGATTGGAAACCATGTTCTTTTAGGACGTATCTACAAGGTTTATTTATTTATAATAAAAAATCAAGTTTTTTTTTTCACTTGACTTACAATTTTTCTCAACTTGAGTGAACTATTTTGATTGAAAACATTGAACAAAGTTTGCTCTTGGCTTGTTAGATCAAAGGGTCTCTTTGATAGGGAATACAAAACACTGAATAACATGATGAGAAGAGTGAAACAGATAAAGAAGACAATGACATAGGTTGTAAGACGACGCCAGGAAATCCTTGTGGTATAATCTTGACCAGAGAGATTGGGAAAATTGATCTGTTTTAACGTTGGGAATTTATTCCTATCCATAAAGATGGAATCGATTTTCGATAAGAAGCCCAAACGATCTTGTACTCCGCGGTTTTTGCGCATTTTTGTTGTCAAAAATTCAGCAGCTCTTGTTACACTTCTGATGCAATTTTTATCTGAAATCAAAAAGTATTAATACACCAAGCTGATGAGTATTTCTCTATACACGTAACTGACATTCTTTGATACATTTTGTGTTGTCAAATTGAAGTTTAACGCTTGAAAGTGCTGTGGACATGGAAATTGGACTGATATGTCTCTTGTAGCGAGAAAGAATGGGCTCTATTGTTACATTTGAGATGGTCAGTCTAAGCTCACGTTGAATTTCTGTAAATAAAAATGGAAAAATTCGAGTCCGGAAATGAATCATTCTATACAATTTTCATCGATTCTCTTCCTTCAAAAGTTTAGCATATCTGTTCAGAACAAGAGACAGAATACAAGAGAATTTTACAATATGAAAAAAAATTCTATTAAATGTTATTATTATTCAATCAAGCCTAATTAAATACTTCGTTTACCACTCATTCAAGAGAAAATCTATTGATCTCTTGAATCAGAATTTTTTTTTCTAGATCATGGATAAAAGGTAAACAAACCTTTATCGAGTAATCATACCTGTAGAATTCAAATATGCAATAAATATTGTAAGATAGCCGTAATTTGGATTAGGAAAATGACTTTTAAACTAAAAATAATTGTAGATTCATTATGAGCACATTAACAAACCGTATGGAAGACGAAAGATCAAAGAGTTTCAATGTAAATTTTCATTAAAATATCTTTACTTACTTTCAAAGAAATTTATATTTTCATCACGCGGTATCAACGACTGAATCATTTCTTTATGCTGACGTTTAAGATCATCAACACTCATATGCACAGACAACATAAGCCATTCAGTCTTTAGAGTGTTACTGCAGGTTGAATCTTGACAAGAGGTCTCTTCCTCATTCCTCTCTTGGCAGTCCCAACCGTCCCAGAGACATTCATCAGTGTTGCATTCTTTTTGACATTTACCATCATTGAAAGTCAACTGACATGGAAACCCAAAGTTTTCCAGCACCTTACAATCACGATAGGCGACAACCTCTTCAATGCCAGCTTCACGAAAATCATCTTCGATAAGAGGCTGGACTGTTTTCTTGAAGAGGCAATCATTGTTATCGTATCCACACATGATCAGATCGCATTCAGGATCACATTTGTTGTTTTTCGATTTGAGTTCACACTCGAATTTATCGCAGAGCTCCTTTTCATATTTGGCGCCAATCCATTGGTCAATAATTTTGTGACTGAAACAGTCGTTTCCCCTAAGTTCACAATTCTTTCCACAAAAATCTATTTTAAGGAATACGTATTTACTACTAAGTAGATTGATAAAATTGAAAATAATAATACCTTTTCTACATATGCACCTATAATCTCCAAAGTCATCATAGCAGGTACTTCCGTTAAGACAGGTTGCTGAGTCACATTCATTCTTGGTATCTATCTCACAATATTCCCCACCAACTCCATCCGGACACTGACACAGGTATGTTGAGGTGTTTGATAATTCCGTATGATTTCCTTGACGTATCAGGATAGGCATTCCAATGCATTTCCCATTATTCAGACATGAATCTTCTTTACAGATTTTTCCAAAAATTTCACAATCCTCTCCAAAGTAGTCTTCTTGACATACACAAACTGGCTTAAGACCTTTAGAAATGGGATCATAATGATTTTCACAGGTACCGTTATTTTTGCAAGAAACCTAAATAAAGTAATTCGATTTTACTGAAGCAAAAAAAAGAGTTTAAGCAAATATAACATCATAAAGACATACTTCTGAACAAGGATCCGAATACTTTTCACAAAATTCCCCACTATAACCCAGTTTGCAATGACATATAATCCCTCTGTCATCAGTGTCACAAGTGATTGTTCCATCTTTATAACAGGTTGTCCTATTATTTAAATCTAAAGGTTTACAATGATTCTCTGCGTACTGACAGTTTTGTCCATGGAAGCCGAGAGGACAAGAGCATTCGTAAAATGTTCCGTGATTTATACAGGTACCATTGTTATGGCAGAAATTCTATCAGAGAATACAGTTAAAAAGTTATTTATTTATCAAGGAAAAATTAAAAAATTCTTACTCCAGGTATCTTACACTGATCCAAGTGTATTTGGCAAGTGCCAGCCATTAGAGAATTAGAATTACACATTGGACTCTGGAGTTCATTCCCGATCAGTTGATCACAATAATTTCCTTTATAGCCTTCCCTACATTGACACTTGAAGCCGTTTATTAGATCAAAACAGGTTCCTCCATCACCACACGGTTCACTTTCACACTCATTGATATCGATCTAGAGGGAAAAAATCATGCTAAAAATAATTCCTTTTCTCAATCACTCACACAGATTACTAACCTCACAAAAGAATCCAGTAAAGCCAGGATTACATTGACACTGAAATGAGTAATCATCGAGATTGCTCAAGCACTTGCCATTATTACGACATGGTTGGAATATCATTTTGTCAGACTGACAGGGATCTATATGCTGGCTACAGTCAGCTCCATAATATCCCAGATTACAATCACAGTAATAAGAGCCATATGTATTCTTGCATACACCATTATGATTACAGATATTTGAGTCGTTTAAGCACTCATTGATATCGATATCACAATGTTTTCCTATGAAATTCGAGATGAATAATTTTGAAATTTTCTCAAGTGGTAAGAATTTGGGTGATTCTTTCATTAAAGCTTGTAAATCTCAAGACCAAAATTCACTCAGACTCATAGCTAAGCGAATAGGATAAAAACGTTTTTTAGCCTTAACAAGTAATCAAGAAATATTGAAGAAGTTTAGCGATTATTATTATTCAAGACTAGACTTTATCCGAAAGAAGTTTGCTTTTTGTTTAAAATTTAGTGTCACAGGATGGAAGAAAAAAATAAATTTCAAAATATTCCCAAATACAAAATTTATTTTCCTAACAAAAACTTGATTGAAAGTTTTATTGTCTATGGAAAAGGAAATAAGTTTTCTTGTATGTAAACACGAGAATAAAAGTTTGGGTGACAAAATTAGAGGCAAGATAAGTAAATGTATTCTTATTAAAACTATATTACACATCTTCAAGAAGATTAGAAATTTCATTTAAAAAAGAATGTTAATTCCCATAAAATTGAGTTCATGAGAATTCTTAGTTATTTGAGTCAAAGGAAAACAATAGTATCAGAAATCCAAATATTTCAATGCAAGATGCTCATATTCTTACCAGTAAAATTTCTTCCAGTTGATTGGCACTCACAGGAGTATTGGTCCTGAGAACTTTTTGTGCAATTAGCTCCATTCTTGCATTGAAGACATTGGGAATCTTCACCTGGTTTTATTGTAGTTAAGTTAATGCTATGCTTCTTGCATTTTTTATCAACGCTTCCATCAAAACAGACACAAGTGTAATCATCATGGGTTTCCAAACAGAGTCCTGCATCGCCACAAGGATCATTGATGCAAAAGCTTTTGCGTTGTTCACAATTTTTGCCAGTAAATCCTTTATTGCATTCACATGAGTAATCTTCATCAGGAAAAGATGAGTAAACCTGACATGTTGAATTATTCTGACAAGGATTTCGTGGCTTTTCACATATGGGAACCCTTCTATCACAATGAAGACCCGTGTAATCTTCAAAGCATCGACATTTAGCCTCATTTGAGTCAGGATCAATATAACAGGTCCCATTATTTTCACATGAGAAGTCTGGACATGAATTCACTCTATCCTGACAAAAGTGACCTCCATAGCCAAATGTACAATTGCAGGTTTTATTTTGGATAATGTACAGATCATTCGACAACTGGTTATGAATTCTTTTCTCTTTCAAAATGCAAACACCCCCGTTCAGGCAGGGATCTTGATCATGGTAACAATCGGATTCATCTTTCACCTGACAGTAATCACCTGTCCAACCAGGTGGGCAATGACAAAATCCTTCAGTACCAATACAGACTCCTCCATTTTGACAGTCCAAGCTAGAACAATCCAATGGGTCCTTTTTCCATTCACTAAGACATTCACCGGTAAATGTCTGAGGACTTTTTCTGTGATTCAATTGAGGATTTATTTTCTTATTTTGTAAATACAAAAGAATCACTTACATATCACTGCATGATGGGATATTTATTTCACAAAACTTTCCAGTGAAACCATAGTCACAGAGACACTGAAAATCATTTGGCAAGTCAACACAGGCCCCTCCATTCTTACATTGGACATTTTTACAATTATCAACATCGACCTGACAGAGAGCACCTTCAAATCCTGGTGGACATTTACAAAGGAAGTTATCATCTTCAAGATTTTCACATGTCCCTCCGTTAAGACAGGCAATATTCTCACAAGGCTTCTTTAAATTTTCACAATATTGACCATAAAACCGCTCATTGCAATGGCATTTGAATGAACCAATCAAATCTTCACATTGACCTTCATTCTGACAAATGTTTGGTTCACATTCATTGATTTCTTCTTCACAAAAGGTTCCTTTGAAACCTTGGGGGCATATACATCGGAATGAATCTTTCTCTTCTATGCAGGTTGAGCCGTTCTTGCAACTCACACGGTCACAGTTTAAAATTTTCTCTTCGCATCTCTGACCGTAATACTTTTCCTGGCATGAGCATTTATAACCGCCTGGCTGTTACATATAATACAGAATTAACTTTTAAGTATCAAATTCTTCAATTCTCTATAAGAACTAATCTAATCAAAATCAAATGTTTAAAGGGGGAAATTTTCAGACACATTATTCAACCCATTAGAGTTGTAAGAGTTCAAGATTAATTATAATTTAGAAAATCGATTAATATTACCAAGTTAATATTAATAAAGGTAATCAAACTTTACTGATCAACAAAATGGTACAGCTCTTGAAAGTAAAATCCCAAAGATAGCTCGGAATCAAAAATACCGCAATTAAAGCCGAATAATCAAAGAAAGAAAATACTGCAATGTAAAGGATACAATCAAAGAGTCAAGAGATACAAAAATTGAGGAATGAAGTTTGATCTATAGAAAAAACTTACAATATTTGTACAGGTCCCATTATTTTCACAGGCCAAGTCTCCATTGATTTCAGCAAGTTTACATTCATCAATATCATGACAATTCCTTCCAGCATAACCTTGACCACATACACACCTGTAATCACCCTGATCATCTGGTATACACTGGCTTCCATTGCACAGATCATCAAATTTCAAACAGGGATTTTCATGTTCACAGCGGAGACCTGAAAATTATTTTCAATTCTATTCAGATTGTCACTTTAATTTATATAGGATAATGTAAATATTGTTATATTTTGTGATTAAAGAAAAAAACGGAAATAAGGCGTTGTATCGTATTCCTTATCCGTAAAAAATCTTGCTATAAGGCTCAAAATATTGTATGATTTTTATCTTTATAAATGATAATTGATTAAATAAAATTACTAGGTATCATTAACATTGAATTCTTCAAATATTCTCAATGGTGAGAAAAAATCTCTATGTCAAACCAAACAGGTTGTTGTCCTATGATGTTGTTGACACCAAGGTCAGGTAATTAAAATCTTAAAACAAGGTCAGATGACAGGATTTTTCTCACAATGTATTTTTATAGAACAAAGATTCTTCCTTAAAGAGAATCAATAAAAACTGATGATGATTAAACAGGTTTCTATAATAAATAAATAAAATGAAGAGAAAATAGTTTGAGTCTTTTAAGTCATTTAACTCAATTGAATAGGCATTCACTAATGCTTACTGAAATCAATTTTGGATGGAATAAATAAATTTTAAGCCACTTCAAGAAAACCATGGATGCCAAAAATAACTCGAGAATTGACTACAAGTTCTGTAATTCATCTTCATTTGAAGTAAAAACATTCATTCATGTTTTTGTGTACAAACTTCAAATAGAGATTGATGACCGAGCATGTTGAATCTACATTGTAGATGATGATATCTTGAAGAAGCATGCTGGGAATTTCCTTTACCCATCATTCAGATAGCATAGCATAAATCTTGAGAGAACAGTTTCAATAGACTAATGCCTGCCAATAGTTAGCTCGCCTCAAATGTCTCATGTTTAGTAATTGAATAATGTTCTATGAAAAAGATCAGCTTACCTATAAATTTATCATTGCAAATACACTTGAAATTGTGATCCGGAAGATCCTGACAAAAGCCATTAGGACCGCAAATGTTATCTTTAGTTTTGCAAGAACTTTCAGATAACTTATTGCATGTCTCTCCAGACCATGGATGTTTACAGTCGCAGCGGAAGCCTTTTACTGTTGATTTATCTTCAATACACTTTCCCATGTTTGAACATATTGATGGTGATATCTGACAAATATTTCCTGATAATCTTCCACAATTTGGCCCTTCAAAATTTCCTTGGCATATACAAGCATATTCATAATAATTTCTCTGTACACACTTGGCCCCGTTAAGACATTGTTGACAATCTGTTATAACAATTTCATTGCCTGAGATAGAGTTTAACGCCAAAAGTTTTTCTAAAAATAATCAAGTTAAATGATTATAATTTTCTCATGCTTGTCAATTAATGTGTCACAATGCTTGGAACAGTGAAAAAAAAAACTTTTTAAACATTTTTAGACAATTTTCATAGCATATGACAGCTATAATTTTAGCGGAAGAAGACGTCTATCACGAATGTAAATTTATATTTTGATATCAAATGTAGCAGTGAGAGAAAAAACTCACGGGCATTTATTAATAAGAGGACGAGTAGAATCCACATTAGTCCAAGTTCTCGATGATGTTTTATTTATATTCCATATGAACAAATGTGTCTCGTTTGATAAGAGGAGAGATACCACTTTGCTACAAGAGTAAAATAATAATTTCAATGACTGATTTTTGAATAGAGTATTTTTTATTTGTATATGAAAGAAACAAAAAGTATGTACAAAATTTGTATATTCCATGTGTACTAAATAAGGTACAAATGATGAATTTACTTTATTCTGATTGGTTGAAAAAGTTTGAAACCAAAGAGAAGCAAAGGAGAGTTTGAATATCGAGGGTATGAAACTTGGTTTATTGCCCATTCTTGTATTCGCACGTTGATCTATAAATATACTCCAGATTTAACATGCTTGAGTTGAATTTTGAATAGATCAGGTCAGGTTAATTTATTTATACACAAATTTTATGATTAATAATTTAAGAAATATGTATTTCCTATATCACTGATATACGAATGCGTACAACTTTTAAATTTTTTTCAAATTAACTTTTAAGATGTTCACTATAAAGCTATGGAGATGAGAATTTATTAAATGTACAAATTTTCAATGAAATGGGCTGATAATTTGTCAACTTCTTTGTCTAACATTGATCTCAGATAACCGAGTTTAATCGCTTAAAAACAAAACTCAGAAAATTGCCTTAATTTTAAAGCTCAATTCATTGTGACTTTTGAGAAATACTTAATACGGAGAAAAATATAGTTATTTTGAAAAAATAGTATATTCTTTCATTTTTCATCAGTTCAGAAGTCAAGAGACACATGATTAACTTCAAAATTTACTGATGATACTAATTTATAATTTTGAAATTTTGAAAGAAATGGCAACAGTTGAAGAAATTAAAATACAATGTAAACTTGAAAAAATAGAGGTTCACTGAGTAGTACAAGACTTGAACTGGAAAGCAATTTTGACCCAGGATTTTCAAGTAAATTGAGAATAACATTCTTTTGTCTGATTGAAAAAAAACTTGACTATGGCTTAGAAAATAAAAACAGATGAGAGCGGTCTCTTCAATTCAATGCACTTGAGTGATTCTAAATGCTACTAATTCTACCACTGTTTCATATCAGTATTATTTGAGTTGACTTTTTAAATCGAATTTGAATCTATTTTTAGACATTTATCTCACTGAGAAGTTTACAAGTCATCGAGCAAATCAAATCGTTTTTCCTTTCTTCCCAGTCCGTTACATTCTACTTAAACTCCCTTCTGAATTAATAATGAGACAGGAAAATCAAGATAACAAAAATTTTTCGTATGGTCAACTTCTTTTGTATTTTTTATGTTCAATTATAATTAGCCGTTTACCAAATATAAAAGATACATTTAGCGGAAAGTTTTCCTATTGATTGGTCCTAGTAACTGGTAAAATGAAGTGGTACATGCTATTAATAAATTATTGTTCTTATTTGGTATTATTTGGGAAATTTTCTCAATCTAAATTTGCATATTACTAATTTTGGTACAAAAGAAATTCTCCATAGTTTGATGTTTTCAAATGAATTCAGACCCTTCACTTTATAATTGGATTCTAGAGGTCAATATTTTCATAAAGAAATTGAATTTTCTGAAGATTTTTTGAACTATGAGTTGATTTCAAAGCGAGAGAGTGATCAAAAGTTGATAAATAAATAAACTGATTCAGATTTGGAAAATCACTTCATGAATTTGTGAAAATCTAATCTTTTAAATCATATTTCACTAGTTCAAAATCAGAACAAGCCTATCATAAATTTTATGTTGAAATTAACAAAATTTTTCAACTCAAAGTTAAAAAAATATAAATTTCCTTAAAAATTTATTTTTATTTCATATAGTGAGAGTGGGCCTCATGATCCAGATTCCAAAAACCTTTCATATATACTGGCTAAATTTTAGGTGAAAAATTGAATACAAAT
Source organism: Gyrodactylus bullatarudis (assembly GCA_012064415.1). Classification (NCBI taxonomy): domain Eukaryota; kingdom Metazoa; phylum Platyhelminthes; class Monogenea; order Gyrodactylidea; family Gyrodactylidae; genus Gyrodactylus; species Gyrodactylus bullatarudis. The sequence continues at coordinate 421,846 of SSNU01000272.1, forward strand.
GAAGGAAAGAATATATAAACAGTCCTTTTTGGGGGTTGTTGAAGGAAGTGGGTTAAACAAAGTTCCCATTCAAGGTAAGATCAAAGCAGAGGAATATGATCAACAACTTCATCAAAATTAACAACAAAAAGCTGGGAAATTGTACCATCTTCTTCTAGGTGGTTCAAATATATGCATACAAGAACTCTTAATAATTAATGCAATAATTTCATAGAGTTTATTTAGAGTACATAGACCAGTAAGATACACTGGATAATATACAGCTTCAACACAAAAAGCTGTAATCTTATCAATAGAGGGGCAGAAATCCAATTATTATAATGATAAATACGAAGGAAATCTTTCTTGTATATTATTTCTGTAATCTTGATCAGAATTTCAATAACTAAAAAAATATATCCAATTAATTTGATGGCTTTATCGATTCCAAATCTGATTAAGAACCATTCTTTTGACAATGATTGAAAAAAAAATTATTTTCTGAGTAACTCTTTGCATCTTTTTGAAACTATTCATATGATAAATGCCTAACCATTTGTCTTTTACAAAAATTTTGACGAATTCTAGTGAGAAATTTTGTAAAGAATCAGTAGAGACGTGCTGTCTCATCTTTGAAATTATTTTTCCTTTTTACTGTATTAACAATAAAATAAATAAAATCAAAAGACATCAGAGAGGTGATCAAGATGAAGAAATCGTCGTGTGTAAGCCAGAAGTATGAGATTGAAGAGACAGTATCTGATTAACAGAAGCAAATTGTACTTTTGAGATTAGCATCGAATGGAGAAATAATCCAGGTTTTGGTGTTTTTTATTTTAGAATTTATGGCTAGAATCATAGGGAAGTTATCAACCCTCTGAAACCTAGATCACCTATCCAAAATTCTATTTAGATAGTAGATGAATCCTCCCAAAAAAGGGGATTGTTTTTACTTTCATTGTTTATTCATTCTTAAAGTTAAAAAAATACAGATGATGAATTCGTGTCCCCTATTTTTTTATTCATTTTCATTCCTTGCATAGAATGTGAGAAGACAAAAAAACTTTATCGTTTTTATGTGTTCCCCATTGTCTTCCCAAGACATATATTTTATTACCCCTACTTTTTTGAGTTCAGTTTGTTGTTGAAGATGGTCTTGGAGTGGAAAAATAGGAAAGATTTGTGTCATCCCCTTATGAGTCTACTCATCAAAAACATAAACTTTGCATGCATAATTCGACAAAAGGATATTTAATAAAATATGAACAAGCAAAAAGTCTTTTTCATCCCCACCTCCTGATCAGTGCGCATATCACAACAACAGCAGATGATGATATTTTTATGAGATTATAGAAAAAACAGATTTCAAATGATGATGGGTGAAATCTGCTGTGTTTTTTATCTATTTTATGAGGAATATAGCCCAAGAAAATTTTAGATTCATTCATCATTCATACAAGAATGTACTTTGAATGACAATTAACACAAGATCGGAAAAATTTGATCAAAATACTTTTATAGGCAATAAATTTGGTACCGGATTAATTAGAGGACATGTCATCTTCTTTCTTTATTAAAAATACATTTAGATTTGATAAGCATTAAATGAATTTAGCCTGCTAAAAGATCAAAAAATCTTTTGCCCTCAAACGTTTTGAAATTCGAAAATTAGTCCAACTTTTTTTATTTCTAATAATATATTTATTTTTATTAATGATATGAAATTAAATAAAATGAGTTCAAGCCTGAAAATTTAATTCAAAATCATTCTGGTAATAACTTAATCGTGTAGATCAGGATATAAAAAGTGTTTTAGAATAGTCTATTTTTTATCTTAAATGATCCAAAATGCATGTAAAATTATACTAAGAGATCATATTCAAAAGAGGCATTTCTTAAATTGTAGGCTTGTTCAATTTTAATAGAGAATAGTGAATTTTTTAACTATAAATTTAAATCTAATAACACAGTCTGTAGAGAATTTTTCGCTGATTTCTCAAAAAATAGAGTTTTCAAGTTATTCGGGGAAAACTGAAAACCCGACTTGCAGTACTCTGCGTTTCAATAGAGAAAAACATGAATGAGATAGAAAGACAGAAATTACATCATCTTATTCTGGAATAAATTATAATTATCAACAAAAGAGAGAGTAGGAGATCACTACAGAAGGAAACTTTTCCTTGACTCTTTTAGTTTGAAAGTCCAAGTCGAAAATTTACCTATTTATTTAAACTTAGTTTAACCACCTCGTAGGAAAGAAATTTATCTCAATTAGGATACAGGAGTCCTTAAAGTAGCAAAAGAAAATTAGGCTTCTGTAAAATATTTTCGTTGAAAAATCTCTATTTTTTAACACCTAAAAACAGTATAAAAATGAAGATGTGATTGATGATAAGATACGAGCATTTTATGAGTTTAAATCTGGATAAATTGATGCATGTATTCAAATAATTCATGATTATAATCTGGATGGTTTTTAATGAGATTTCATGGAATCCTACTCTTGAATGTTAGAGTTGAATTTGGATGAAATTAATAAAATAATAATATTCCATGCACTCTTGAGGAAAGAAATACAGACGTAGAAATAAGAAAAATCACAAGATTTTCCAGCACCCTTTATCACTATATACAGTTTTTGAGTACAACGAACTCATTCTACTCCAAGACTAAACGCCATTCATTTAAAGTCATAAAACTTTGTTAACATTATTATTATCATTATTACGAATGCATTGCTCGTCGTTGATGTATTTTATACAACTCATTTGTACAATTCTCGTGTGACTTTATGAGATATTTTATACACTATAGATTAACTCTCCTGCATGTAAACGTATTTTTCTCTCTACTCAAAGGAGTAGTAGTATTCTTGTATACTAAAAAGTGTATAGCTATCGGTGTAAAAAAGAGAGAGAGAACAAGAAAAAAGCGAATAAAACACAAGAACTCACAAGAGGTCATGTATGGAATAAAAAGTAACTCTGAAAGACTCTCTATAAAAATGAAATGAAAAAATAAAGAAATTTAATATTTACTCTCTAATAAAGGAAAATTTTTCTTCTTTATTATGATTCGGTTATATTTGCAGAGTTGCATGATTTCATGTCGATAAGAAATTTAGCCAAAGAATATAGAGTATTATTGGGAATCTTTAAATTTTATTCTATAAATTATTAAATCGAATATAAATTCAGTCAATAATAATATTCATTCAAAATTATTTATACTATTCAAGTTGGATTAGATTTTTGAACCCAGTTCAGTTAAATAGAAAAAAATTAGGAAAAAAAGTCAAATACAATTACTCAAAAGTTGGTATGATATTTCGGAAGTATCTTGATAACGCTGAACCTTTTAAAAGTGTATTCTTTTTATACAAGATATTAGTTTTAAATGTAATTCTTTGATGAGTCATTATAAAGTATGGAGTGAATAAGGGAAATTGAGCTGATATTTGTTATTTTCTTTTACTTGGAGAAAAAGTAAAATATAGATAATAATATTGCATTTAATACAGAAAGATTAAGTAATATAGATAAGATTATATTCAAGTTTCAACCTAACAAGTAGTATATAACTCATTTTCTTCTGCCAGTAATAATACAAGAGAAGCCTTGGCATAGTTTCCTGAAATACCGTAAAAATCAAGTGTATAGAGTAGCAAAAAGTTCACCCAAGAGGGGATATAAAAAAAGCTAGAGAGAAATATTACAATAGAAAAATGGGAATAAAAGAAAAGTTGATGGGAGATTTTCAATCAAGATTGTTATCAAAACCGTTTTTTTCTGTGTAAATTAACCCAGATTTGAAGGTAGTTATTTCAATAAGAAAAGTCTATATGATTATTGAGCAAAGATTCTATAAGTTGAATGGATTTTACTTTTTATTATGGAAAGTCACTCGTATCATACGAGTCGTAACCTGATTTTTTTGGAAATTATAAAAAAAATAAGTGTTATGATATTAATAGGTAATATCTATTATACAGAATCTAGTATATTCAATGAATATTATTCATATCTATAATGTTTAGATTTATAAAATTTAAATTTTAAATTTGTGTCACAGAATTCGAACCAACAAAACTAGATAAGTTTGGTACAACAAGCTTTCTTCGGATTAGACGCAATTACAAGTCAGAAAACATGTTGATATCAGATTTTCATTCAAAATCTCTTTTTTTGCTCAATAAAAAGAAGCTTATATATTTTGATTTCAAGTAACCAATAGTTTCTAATATTTAGTAAAATATTGAGCGAGAAAACCTTTGAACAACCTGAAAAGTTAGTTGTATAATTCATTTTCTAGTGTTTTTGCGGATTCAGCATTTGTCAAAGATAAAAAAATTGCCATTGCTCTATCTAATAAAATTGTCTATTTCATAGATATTTCTGATGACCTGAAAACAGTATTCACCAAGTATATTCTCCTTCTTTACTGGATTTTCAAGATCTTCACATCGAAGAGTTGCATGTCTTACTACTAATCAAAATGAAATTATTCTCGGGGAGAGAACAGGAAATATACTATTTCTCAATGATAAAGACCGAGTTAAAGATGAAGACTCTTCTGAAGCTGGACATTTCTCGCTCCTTACATCAATTTCTCTCAACAAATCAAAATCTCTCTTGTCAACCTCTGACAGGGATAATCGAATTCAAGTTTCAAAGTTTCCTGAAATTCATGATATTGTTTCTTTCTGCTTAGAGCACACCAAGTAATTTGATAGTATTTTACGTGAAATAAAGTTTTGTTTCAGACATAACCTTTGTTAATGATGCGATTCTCCTCAGTCTCGGTGCTGATGGGAATTTGATCAGCTGGAATGCAGAAACTGGCAAAGTTATCGATAAATATTCTGTTGAAATTGAAAGTTTATCAGAGGAAAATATATTCTTCAAATTAATATACTTGGAAAATGTAAAAGTAGCTATATTTAGCATAAAGTGAGTTCTACATTTATTCTGCAATGTTGACATTTTTATTTCTTGATGAAAATCTTTTTATTTACAGCTCAAATCAAATACACTACTGTTTTATTGGGGATGACGGCAAGTTGAGTAAACAGAAAATGGCCTTTCCTATAAACCAAACCTTTTATGACTACTGTCCTATTCACAAGGACGATGGCCTGGATTTGATTATTTTATTCCGTAATGGAGAATCTTTTAATTTCACATTGTATTCAATTACATTCTCTGGAGAGGATATTAGCATGATACCCGTAAGTTGATCAAAGTAATCAATGTTTAGTCTGAGAATCTGTTTCCATTTCTGAATGTTGAACTGGAAAATTTGCCAAAGATACATCCTAGAGTAGAGTTGATGATTCCATGTCTGAAAAAGCACGAAGCATTGAACAAAAAGGGCGAACAAAAGTATTTTGAGAATAAAGAAAGTCGTCATGAGAGATTGAATGAACGTCGAAGACGACACGGCAACCGGCGTCACAAGAAGAAACGTCTAAATGAAAATCAACAAACCAATCCAGCAGAAAATGATGGTTCTCATTCATCATCTGATGGCAGTAATTCAGAAGGTGAACAATAATTCTTCATCTATGTGTTCATATTCATATTCATTCAGTTAAATAAAAGAAATATCCATACCAGTTAGATCTACATCTAGATTTGATCTGTATTCAAGTAATTTCCTAATTTATTTATTTATTCAACATGAATTACATACAATTTTAACCGAGCTTTTTTAAATTTATTTCTTATCTAGGCACTTTACAATGTAAAGTTTACATTGATTTTATGCTTTAAAACTTTTATAGCTCTATTTTAAAATAAGCAAAAGAATTAATATCCCAAGATGAACGAGGAAAATTATCGATTAAATCACGTAAAAGAACCATGTGATTCCTTTGGAATTCACAAGAAATGTGACACTGGTCTAGGGTTTTCATAATACAATTTTATCGAATAAAATTAAATTCTATATTTGTATAACTACTTCCAAGTAAATACTAAAATATTTTGAACAAAAAATTCCATCCGCAAAATTTATAAAATCTTCTCGTGAGTATAACTTTCACATTTATACAACTTATTCCATATAAGATATTTTTAATAAAATTCAAGTAAATAACTAAAGCTTTTGCTGAAATTATACTAATGGTCATAATTGATGAAATTTCCATTAAACTTTTAAAGTGAAGTGGATATGTTTCAACTATGATCCATTTAAAGTTCTTGGTTACTACATTGAAACATTATAAATCCCTACATCTTTTCTTTTAAAGCTTTGCTCCACTCGTCAAGCTATACTAATTCAAAGAAAGTTGATGTTTAAAAGGTTTCTTTAAAAACCCACTTCTCAGTGTCACAGATGAATAGTAAGATGACTTATCAAGTAATCTTACCTTTAGAATTCAAATATTCAATCGCCTGAACTCTATCTGTTAAAGCTTCAAAAAATGATCCAATTTTTAAAACAATCTCTAGGTATAAATCTCCTTCAAGTATAAATTTAGATAGGAATCAAAAATTTCTTCAGACCCGAGGTAGATACAATATAAATCTCAGATCTGTACCATTTATTGATATCATACCTTTAATATGTACACACCAACTTGACGTAGGTTGATTGAATAATTACTAATCAATAAAACAAATAATATAGTTTGTCCATTATTTAATGCGTAATTTGATTTGATGTTTTATTTTAATCATAGATCAACTATGCATTGTATAATACACTACTTGTATTATGATCTATAAAAAGGAGAGTATCTCTTCAATACTTGAAAAATGTCAATCCCCATAAAAGATTATTATTATTACACTTGAAACTAAGGTATAGAACTAAATTATACACTATATAAACTTTATATAGCACTCTCACTTATTTAAATCGTTATATATCTATCTATCTACCTATAAATCTTGGATGGGAAATAATAATCTCCAGTCTTATTCTCAGTTTACAGTGCATTCAGTCTTTTTCAGAAAAAGTTTTTCTCGCGTATAAAAATCATTTTAATTTTTAGAACTTACTTTCTGACATTACTATGGGAGTATATTTTGTCAAAATGAATGAAAATAGTAATTTTATAATATTTATTTTAAATGAACCAAATATAATTAGTTCTAATGATATTTCTGATTTTTTTCAAATATACAATATGTTTTTTTGCCAAGTACCTACCAATATATGGTCAATGTACGGTCTAGAATGATCTAAATAGCTATAATAATAACTGTAGTAATATGAAAACAAAGAAATCAATAGAAAATTTCACAGTTTACGAAGAAAACTGCCGAGAAATGTAGGAATGACATATGTTCATCAGTCAGGACTACACATCAAAAGAAATACCAAATGCTTTTAATAAATCTGCTATCCATCCAAATAAATTCATAAGGAATTCCAAAGGTTTACCAGATTCAATTTACCATTGCACATTTTATGTGAAAACACAAGAGAAGAATGAAACGGAACGCATAATCCATCGTTAATTTCCTCAGGGATGCAAATGATTGTACAGAGATTGGGTTGCATGAGTCATTAACTTGTTTAGTAACATTTAGAAAATGTCGAGGGATATCGATTCGATAGAGTTAAAGTTGCAATGCAGCAAAATCAGTGTTTTTCTTCCTTGCATCATTACTCTGTTTTAGCATGTATAAAAAACCGATTAGTGTAATCTTCTTCTTCTTTGAAAGATCAAATTAAGAAAATCTTTTTACTATAAATTTGTATTTTAGTGGATTCAATTCTATTCTTGTAAAACTACTTACAAAAATACACAAAATGGTTTTTGAACTATTTCCCAAATTATTATTTTTTCATCATAAAAATTAGAAAATTATTAACCTTGGCAAAATAATTACGCTGATTCCGAATCTAAGTTCCTTTTTGAAAGCCGACTTATCATTTAAAAGATAATAGGGGTTAAATTTGGCATTTTTTGGCTCTTTAAAACTTTGAGAGATATCGATCAGGCAATTGCATTTTTGAAATCTTCAGCTATTTTTTACTACCGATAGTTAATTTATTGTAAACCAAGGCCTCAGTAAATAGGTTTTCAAAAAATCACCCTTCTTCAAGTAAATTTGGTTAGCACCAGTAAAAAGCTATTTTTATGAATTATACATATATTTGTCTTTCTCAATCAATGTTTGAATTCGATTAAATGTAGAAATTTAGAATTATCCCGAATGATAATAATCTAAAATTACGTAGTTTAACTTTTTTGAAGATGGTGTGTATTTTTGAACTCCAAATTTGAGTTTATTTTCTGAATTCAACAAAAATTTAAAGCTCTAACTTTGAACTAGTGGCATATTTTTTAAATTTCATGCATAAAATGTTAATATTCAGAGAGTCTTTCTCAATCAATGAAATCTACAATAAAAATTGGTATTTTATCAAAAATTTTATGGTGCATCTCAACAGCATTGAAACGGCATTGATGCATCTATCTGATTTTGGTATTAATTACATTCACTATAGAAATTGATGTAACAATACATTTCAGTCAATAAACAAGAGAAAATAAAGTACATCTTCTTATTGCCCTCCATATATTTTTACAGTAATGATGGTTCTGTTACAACATCCATAATATGAAAGATTCTACCTTGTAGAAGTATATATTAACTATTATCCTGAAATTTATTATTATTACCACTAAAATCCTAATCTATCTGTATAAAAATGTGTGTATGGAGTGAATAACTTTTTAAGAAGTTGTTTAAAATACCAACGGCTTCAAGAAATGAAACCTACAAAAAGGATAATTAAGATTTCTCTTTCAGCCTAAACTAAGATTAGATTGAAAAAATATCCTTCTATAGATTAGAGCCCATTTCAATGTTTTTGCTTTTAGTTACGTTCTTGTTAGAAGAATAAAAGTGAAAAAGCGTACAACTGTACCCAAATTTTGAAAAAATTCTAAAAAATACATGAATAATGTTCATTAAATACAAATTAACTACGAACCATCGTGTTCTTAAAAAGTAATCGTATTCAGAAAATATATTGAGACTTTAAAATAAAAGAATTGATTCGAATACTTCATCTTTAGAACGAGCTATCATTTTTGAATTAATACAACCCAATAATAATAACAATGAAAATTTAAATAAAAAATAGACTAGATATTAACCCTCTCTTCAAAAGTGTTATTCTTTCACACTTTGACTATGTTGCAGGACTCTTATGTCCAATTCCTCAGACAATATGTAAGAAGATTGAAAGGATTCAATACCTTTATCTCCGCTCCTGTCTCGGCCCTCATTCTTACAAGAAACTCTTAGAGATGGCAAATATGTATCCATTATGGCTCCGAAGAATTGCAACTGCAGCATCCCTTTTCAGTAAACAACTTTCTACACCTCAATCAAGATATAACCTCAGACAAGGGAGTGGATTTTCTATCTTGCTTCACACCATACTCCCCTTAAGAGCCAGATTTCAAATCAATTTTTCAATTTTTAAAAACATGATATTATTACAGATATGCATTTATCTTACTCAATTCATACCAAATTCGCATAATTATTTCTGTAACTATTTTAAATAACTTATTTTATGAATAAAAATCTATTATATATTAAATATATAGTTCAAAACTAGGCAAGTAAAAAACTATTGTATTTTCCTCAAGTAAAAGCTTTTATTTTTGATATGATCCACAATTGTACTTTTCAGTTGGAAAATATTAAATCTTCCCAGACTTGAATGTTAAAAAGGTCACAATTTTGTTCCACTATTTAAAAACGAAATGTGTACAGAATAATTTCCAAAAATATCCATAAAACTGCTTTTATACTCGAAAGTATATACAGATTCGTGTATAAATAAACTACGGTCTTAAACTTTGAATAAGAAAAAAACGAGGAGAGGTTGAAGAAGTACAAGTAATTACAAGGTTTTGTTCAATAGTTCAACAATACAAATATAGAGCCCAATATATAGGGTATATATTAGTATTTTGTAGAATACAACGTAGTGAAGAAATATACAAATATTGCTCGATGAATGTTCAGAAACTCGTAATAATTTTCATTATTATTATTTATTTTAAGGCTGAAACATCATATTATTATTCCCCATATGCTTATAACTGTATATAACTGGAGGGGTTATCCACTCTGTACAAATAATCACTGCACACTAGAGTGAAAGATCTATTTTTTTATTAAAACAACAAGAACCTTCTCCCCTACCCAATACTTTTATTCCCAGAGCCAATCAGATTACTCCATGATGTGATATACTAAATGTGCCCATGATTAAAACAATACAAAATACACGAAACCTCTATTCAATAATCAAGTTTCAATGCTCCACTAAGGATGCCGGATAGTGGGCAATTTGACAGGGTCTACTCAGAGGATAATCTCTCTGAGTATTCCATGAAAAAGTATCACGAAGCATCCCAGAGAAAGCGTTTTGTCATATTCATTGTCAGTTCAGTATTATTCACAGCTTCTCTATGTTGTTTCTACGAATGTTTAAACGAGATGAACACTCTTCAATTAGAATGCCTTACAGAGTCTGATTACTTTGGCAAATATTTGTCCAGTTTCCTCGTGGAATTATTCTCAGCCATTTTCGGGATACTCTCCTCTATTTTCACCTTTATAATTTTGATACTGCCATTTATAACAGGACCAGAAATAATGGAACAGCCAAAGATTGCTTCACTAATCTCCATAGTCACGTTGGGCCATGGATCAAAGAGTCCGATGAAGACCTGGGTCTTATTTACAATCCAGCTGGTAGGCATAGCTTCATGTTTCGGTTCCCTCATGTCAATAACAACGTGTACAATTAAACTAGTCACATCGATGAGACAGATTCCAGTTAATATTGACGAAAATCTGACACAGCCAAATATCCTCTGTTTGATACGTATTTTACTAAGATTAACTATATCATTCATTTCAGTTATCTGCATACTTTTACTCTTATTTTTCCTGACTAAATATATCAAGTTGAAAAGTAAAAATTTCAACGTGCCCATTGAAAAGCCGGAAATCAAGATGAGTCACACCTCAAAGTTTGTACCAATCTTTTCCAGTATTCTAATCATTTTCGGTGGTCTAGCCTTGCTCTCATGTCTCATGGGTTGTTTATCAGTACCTAGGTATTTTCGTACCTCAAATGAAGAGAGAAAGGATAGATTCATCCTCTTGGCATTCGAACTGACTAATTGGCTGTCAACCCTGCCCACAGGGGTGTTTGCCATTTTGAGTGGGATCTTTTGTGTTGTCTCTGTCAATTGCTGCTCGATACCCCTCTATCAAATAGAAGATCAACAAATCAGTATTCGTGTTAAGAATAAAAACTTTTTGCACATTTTCTATTACATAATTGCACTGATTTCATGTATTTTCACTCAAATATTCTCATACCAAGGCTATGTCATGGAAAATTTTCAGTTAATCAGCAAAGTTCGCTTCATCTACCAGGATATAAACCAGATTAACACTGAAGATACCGACGAAAAAGTTGTTTTCCATGAAATCTTACAAATTTTCTACGTCAAAATTGGTCTAGGATCATTTTCAAACCTGTTTATAATGCTATTTGTGATGCCTTTATTATCGATAGTTGTTTATGAAATGTACGTGCGAATGTCGTTTCTAAAAGAGATCAAACTTAACTCCATTATCAAGCCAGAGATGCCGTATTACGATCCCCCAGGAACTCAGATTAATCAGATGAGTATCGATCAGGTGAGACAAGATAACCTCTACCTTCCCACTGGCATGGATACGATCTTGAATAAAGAGGATAACATTCAATTTTCAGCGCCAAATCAAATGATGCAAAATTACGGTATGAATGAAATACACCAGCAAATTTTTGATCCACAAACTCAACAGCCATATATTAATCCCTATAACGCATACAATTATAACCAGAGTGATTTAAATCATTCGAATGTCTATTCCTCAGAGAGACATTCAACTCAAGAAGATGCCTATATTATTGAAGAGATGAAGAGAGCCTTTCAGAATAACAATTACAACAGTTGATAAATAATTTCAATTGATAAATTTATACATTTTTATTCTCCAATTATTTTGGTGGTTTTATATTTAAAAACTACTTAGAAGTAGTTACATAGAACAAGAATTTTTTATCTTATGTCTTGAAGAATTTAAAAATCTGAATTTTAATCGATGAAAATTAATCGTTTATTCTTTTTCTCAGAATAATAATAATAAGGGGAATTTTTATTGCTTAACATGTTGACAAGTAGCAATACAATTCTTGAGACTTCCAAATCGATTTGAATTTCCCCCACAACCAGAATAATAAAATTCATGACATTCATTCGATATCCAACTGAAATAGTACATTTGAACATCACGGTAACATCTCCCAGGATCCATATTTAGAAAGCATTTTGTCGCTAGAAAATAGTTCTAACTAATTAACTAACGAATTTGACTGAATCCTATCCGAAAAAATGTTTGTATCAAGATTAAATAGACAATGATCATCTTGATTTTTAGACAGCATTCAGTTTTATAAGTTCTTATATCAACTTTTATTTTGATACAGTTTTCACTCTTTCTATTGCAACAATGAAATTCGAATATTTACGTTACAGTTCACCCAGATAGACTCCCGGCTTAAATACAGAATATTTTCTGCTCACTACTGGAGTATTTTCAACTCAGTCAGACCTGATCTTGGACATGTTGAAAAAAGGTTTTCGAATAGATTTTCAGTTCCCTTTTCACCTTCTATGAACGAAATTCGGAAATCAATTCATATAAAAATTTTTTTACGATACTTTGACTTAATCAATCAAATATTCAACCGTTGAACGTCAGACGTTCACTACTCTATTGAAAATCTGAAACCTATAGAATATACTTACAAGTTATATTCCGTCATCGGAAAGATAAAATGGAGGGGGGGGGGTTAAGAATAGGTATGCGTGTTTTTTAAATTATATATGTTACAGTATAACCTTTGAATCAATATGTTTATAAATAAACTAGTATAAGTTTTGAGCCAGTACGAAATCAGTATATCCTTTGAATTCTTTCTCAAAAGTTTTGATGAATTTACTCTCAAGATACAATTCATATCTAGAGTTATTTTGTATTTTATTATTGACTAGAATTGATTTTCAGAGAGGAATTGTAAATTTATTGCAAATTTTTGGATTAAACTTTTGTACAAACCTGA
>SSNU01000246.1:0-12587 GCA_012064415.1 Gyrodactylus bullatarudis
TCTAAAATTTAACGAACCTTTTGATATGATATGTCTACTCATAAGTAATAAGGTAATGGTGAAATTTATTTTGAGAGTAGAAAAATAGGTGATAAAAATTGACCGGCAAATCGGAATACTGACTGTAATTAATATTTATATAGGAAAATTTAAAAAATAAATAAAAATTTAAATCTTGTTCTCTTGAAAAAATCAAAATTATGAGTTATCTTCAAAATATCGCACATGAGACAATTGAATCAGTTTGTCAATTGTAACAGGGATATAAATCTTAAAATTTTTACAATAATCATTCTGGAATTTTAGTGAAGGTCGGGATTCTTCCCATATTCTCGGTAACATATATAACGTAATTCGAATCATATGAGTTTACAAAAACTTTGGACAAAGCTACTCAAACATCGATTGACGTATTAAGATTCTCTATTGATCAACATTTGATCAGCAAATATTGCTTATACAGTTGATTTTTCTTTCACCATTTCGATCGTGATCTGAAACCTTTCGAGATTAATTAAATAGTGTCTATTAGCTAATACCTAATTGGTTTTTATTTTGAAAACAAAATTCTTAGAATAATTTCGAAAACATGTCAGTCAATGCAGTGCTTGTTCTCTTTAGTTTGGTTATTCTTAATCTTATCTGGGTCAGCCGTGAGTTTTATCCCAATGAAAGAACTAATCTCTTTTCTTGAAGAATTTCAATTCATTTTAGCTAGTAAAGGTGCGTTTCACATGAAATATTAAATATTTTTTGAACATTTAAATCCTATTTCTAATTTTTCTAGAATTAATTCTGTGATTTCTACTTTAAGAAATTTTCTAAATCCAGTTATGTAAAACTAAAAGCTTACAAATCACTGGTTTCTCTCCTCTTTGACTATATTCTTCCTCTTTCACATAATTTAAATCGCTATTGAACGTCTTCAGTATAAGTTTTTGCACTTTCCCTTTCTTCATATCGACTCGTATAGAGCTTTTATTTCAGTTTCAGGACTCAGGGTCCGGAGATATGCATTCTTAGTCATTAAATTTTCTGAGTCTTATTCTCTTTCAGATAAAAATAAATATAATCTGAGATATTCAAAACTATCTATTAGCTATTTTTAACTTAATTTATACAAAATATGAATCATGACTTGACTAATGACTCAGGTCTCATATCAGACTTGAGATTGTCTTTGCTTTACTATTATCTTCATTAACCAGATGATTTTCTAATTTCTTGCAGAGCCTAGTTTTCATGTTCCGTTATTCGCAAAGATATTTAACAACTCCTTATTAACCCTCGCATGGAATTTGGGGTCTTTTTGACCCCAAGGTGATTTCAATCCTTTATAACTTTTTTGTATTTTTTTCTTTTTGTATGAAATTTTTTTGTAATCCCAGAACAAACATTTTTTTATCTAAAATGATCGTTTTTTCAGTCGTCGATCCATTATTACATGAAATAAGTCATTCAGAAAAAAATAACACAGACGAAATAACACATGTCTGATTCTGAATTCGAATACTTTGATTGTGAAGACCAGATTGTTGAGTTGAAACCAGATTTGAGCTTAGCCATACAGCCTTCAGTACAAAACATGGCGTCATGGTCTAGTAAAAAACGTTCGTTGGACTTGCCTATCGAGAGAGATAGTTTGCTCGGCATGCTAGAACCGTTCAAGTTAGACACTGTAGTTGGAGGTATCACGGATTAGAAGGCACGGTTAATAGGCAAAAGTTAGATATGCTTATTGTACGATAATACCCTATCGGATTGCCATCGCAATTAGATTGACTCTGAGACCTTCCTTAAGGAGCCTTAATGCATTTGGTCGTAATAATGTTGAAGTTCCCCTAGAAGCGAACATAAAGATTGAAGCTTGCGGTTTTTCTATAGAGCTAGTTGGTTTGGTCTCTAAGGTAGACGACAGAGCAATTCTTCGCCTGAATGCTCTTAAGAGGCTTGGAACGCGACTTTCGATTAACCAGACCGAGCTAATGGCAGACTAGGTTACTATTACCTTAAAGGAGTGCGCCATCG
This sequence comes from Gyrodactylus bullatarudis, assembly GCA_012064415.1. Classification (NCBI taxonomy): domain Eukaryota; kingdom Metazoa; phylum Platyhelminthes; class Monogenea; order Gyrodactylidea; family Gyrodactylidae; genus Gyrodactylus; species Gyrodactylus bullatarudis. Next base: position 2,029 of record SSNU01000246.1, read on the forward strand.
AGACAGATCTGAAGTTCAAGAATGGTTTTGAAAGATTAAGAGTTTACGCGGCCAAGCCACTTCCCTTCGCAGTCGAACCGCTGGTTCAAAAGGAAAGGAAATCTGGAGATTCTCTGCGTTTGACCACAGGTTACAGCATGACTCTCAACAAATTTATTGACGTCAATGACTACCAAACGCCTCGGTTCAAAGACATCGCCCATGAGTTTCGCAACGTCAAGTGTTATTGATCTGAAGGAAGCCTTCCTGCAGATTAAACTTGATGAAAGCTGCAGACTCTATACGACCATGTCAGGGCTACTACCAGTTTAACTATTTGCAATTTGGTGTGTCAGCGGCGCCTCAAATTTTCCAAGAAATCATGGACACGTTTCTTCATGACATACCTTTGGTGATGGCATAACAGGATGATATTCTGGTAGGTGGTGTTACGGAACAGGACCACGATGAAAACTATGATAAGGTTAAAAAAAGTCTTCTGGAGTACATTTCGTTATCAACATGGAAAAGCTACAATACTGCAAAAAAAGTGTTAGTTACCTGGGATTTGTACTCTCAGATCAAACTTCCAAAGACAAGAAGGAACTCCGCAGCCTTCTGGCAACCCTGAGGTATTACTCGAAATTAGTTCGTATGACCTCAAGAGAAGATGAACCCCTCTCCGAGGAACTTCCTGCAGTCAATGAGATGGTATGCTTAGTTAACGATTTCCTTTATGACCCCACACTTCTAGATCAGATAGCTGCCTCAACTGAAGAGATTTATGTGGTATTGAAAAGGTTTGTCTCTGATGGATGGCTTGTCCGTATTTCCAAGAAAATGCTGCCCAACAGTTCCAACAAGTACGAGCTTACAGTAAGGAATGGTGTGGTATTCAGACAAAATCAAGCGGTTTTTCCCTCGCTAAGAAATCATGCAAAAACACTTATCCATGGTGATAAGACGCGCCTTGGACAGATCCGAACGAAGCAGAAAATGAGACTGTACTTTTGATGGCCCAAAATAAATCAGGATATTGGAGTCTTTGTTAATCGATTTTAGGTGTGCCAGCTCCATGCCAGGTCAAGGGGAACATCTTATTTAAAGTCCTGGTCGGAGGCGGTTGAAGCGTTTGAGAGAGTTCATATTGATGTCGCTACTATTGACTCACATCACTATTTCGTTTATGTCGGTGCATGTTCAAACTGGGTCGATGTACAGAAGCTCAAGGACCTGACTCCTGCAGCGGCCATAAGATGTCTCTAGACAACATTCAAATTTACTTGTGTCTGATAATGGTCGCAATTCTACCAGCTCTGAATTTAAGTCGTTCCTGGAACAAATGAGAGTACAGCATCGTCTCACCCCACCGGGCCACCATCAGTCGAATGGACTAGCGGAAGTATTTGTTGGTGATATCAAGAATTTGTCACCAAACTTGTAGATGTTTACGTCTCAGAGCACAACAACTCTCCCAACTCCAGAGGATGCATTCCTAATAATCTTGTATTTCTGTGCCTGCCTCGAACACCCTCAATTATTAATGCTACTGCTCAAACAGGTAGCTTCCTTCCATGTGGCGTCCTCATCGCTAGAGAGAATAAGAGCAAGAGAGCTTTGTGGACGATTTGGCTGGGGCAAATGTTATGTTGGACGACGAAAGACGACTGGTCCATGTTTTTTTTTGTTAGAAATAAAATCTATATTGAAAAAAATAATGGTTTACAAAATGATAATTGGATAAATGAAAATAGTAGATCTTGTTTTTGGTTTATAGGCGAGGAAGAAACATAAATCATGAATGAGTTTTTTTATTGCAGTTGAAATAGTGTTGGCAGTATATCTGGAAAAATTAAATCGAAAATCCCCTCGTTAAATCTACTCAATGAAGATCTGGATATAGGAGAGATTGGGAGTAGTCAATTTTAGATCGGATATGTTTATTATTTTTATGCAGTTAAGGTTGTCACAATTTGACAAGTCGTATTTCTCGTTAAGTTTATTATAAGTAGCGAGTAAATAGTTATTTTCATAATTAGTATTTATCAGATTATAGGATCGTTCAATTGTAATTGAAGATTCAGAGAATTTTTTTATGATGAATGCGTAACAGCGAACCCATAAGGGATTGAGGCCAGACGCCGAGATGCGAGCATTGTATGAACTGAGTTCGGGAAAAAGAGAATAAAGAAATCTACTTTGAATTCTTTCGATTCTTTTGGCTTGGTCATTAGTCAAGTTCATTAATAAGGGTGAGATGTAGTCAAAGTGTGTTCCGATGTATTTCCCAGCAGTAGTGACGAGGAGCCCCCAGAAATCAGTCAACATCAGATTTTTGATCAAAAATTGATGTCAGACGACTCCGAGATCCCTGAGGAACCACCAACGGCCCTCATTACTCGTCCCCAAAGAGAGAATCGACGCATTCCTGCCCATCTTGATGATTTTGAAGTTAAGGGGGTGATAATTTGATAATTTGACTTTGCTATGAACACTTCTTTCAACAAACTATCTATGTGGTATTTTTGTTTATTTGTATGAGGCAGCGGCCGCAAAAACTAGAATATGATTTGATTTGATCACAACATGTCTAATTCTGAATTCGAATACTTTGATTGTGAAGACCCGATTGTTGAGTTGAAACCAGATTTGAGCTTAGCCATACAGCCTTCAAATTAAATATCAAATTTTTTTCTGGCGTTTATTTATAATTATGAAAATTATGATTTATGAAAAATTTTGATAAATATTGATTATATTTAAAATATTTAGAGCATAACGAGTTTTCCAAAAAAGGAAATATTTGTTACTTAATTTTAACAACTATTAATATTGAAAAATGAAAATTCTTTGGTCAAGTATGAAGAAATTATATCGCACTTTTATGAATTTTTTCGAGAAGAACCTTACGGTGTGACTTCTTTTTCAGAATACTGCAACTTTAAAAATATATTTATAACCAAATGCACATTTCTCTAAGGATCATCAGTGGTCTCTCTTTGAAAATGATAAAAGTTTAAGTTTGAATGAAAAATAATAATTTAAAATTTACAAAGAAATAGTATAAGTTAAAAAATATAAGAGTTATGAATGGAAAGAAGAATATTATGTAAGCTGAAAAAACACCAAAAACTCTTCAATAAATAGCAACAGTTAAGAGAAAAAGGTGAAAAAGCTCACATAGGCCATGGTAATTGAAGATTAAATGAATAATTCTTTTGAACACACAAATTAGGTTTATACATGTTGATGAAAAATTTCTCCTTCACCCACACATCATCTGTGCTGTCATTCCCTGGGTTCTTGTATAAAATAGAAAAATTAGAAATTGAAGCAGCATGGTTTTCGTTTTTAAGATGTCTGGTCACCGCAGTATCTTTATTGAAGTGATCATGTGATCTAGTTGACAACTTCCTAATTGTACGTCCTATATTCGAAGCATCACAGTCACACTGAAATTTGTTGATCAATAGATTCTTTTCTTGAGGGTCAAGTAAATCCTTATGGATTAAACTGAATAATCTCTGAGTTTTAAATACAATTTTCAATTGTATATTGTCATAATGTTGATCGATGAGATTGTTCAGTTTTTCCTAACATCATTACTAAAACCATCTCCTTTGAAGTTTAGTTTCATGAAAATTTTTGTTTTCTCGCCTTCTTCTGTATTGACTACTTCATCTCTAACCAAAGGTTGATTGATGAACTTGTCCACAAATCTGGCTGGATAACCATTTTCCATTAAACAAGACTTTGCCGTCTCTATTTCTCTTGGTATTTCTTCCGGACTAGCAATCCTTTGTATTCTCTTCCCTAGACCAATTACTAAGCCAACTTTATGTGAAACTGGACTAAAACTGGCATAATGGAGATATTTGCTATTGTCAGTCTTTTTCTTAAAAATATTTCTTAGAATTGATCCGTCTTCTCTTCTGGTTAGCTTGTCATCCAGGAAACTTAAAATACCATTAGACTCTCTTTCCATAGTAAATTCAATATTTCTATGAATTGAGTTCATCTTTGTAAAGAAGTCGTCTATAGATACATTAGGTTTCATTATAATAAAAGTTTCATCAACATATCTAATGTAAACATCAGTAAAAGAATTGATAGTCTCAGACATTTTATTAAGTTCTAACCATCCCAAGAAGATATCTGCTAGAAGAGGACTTAAAGGAGATCCCATTGCTATTTCATCTTTTCTGAATGAACACCTTGTTTTGAAATGACAAAGGAACATTGGTATAAAATATCCTAATAAGATCTGTTATTTCGTCACTACTCATATCAAAACTCATATCATGTTCATCGATGAAAGATTTTATTATCATAAGGGTATCTTCTATGGGTACATTAGGAAATAAAGAACTAATGTCTAATGAAATCATTTCCCTAGATTCTATGTTTAAATCTTTTACTCTTTCTACGAAATCAAAAGTATCTTTAACAACATATTTAGCATAATGAGTGTAGGTTTTAAGATATCAGTTAACCATTTTGCTAAATTATGTTGCGGACATGACGACATGTCCAAGATCGGCCGAATTGGGAAAACTTCAGGTATATTATTGTCTATAATCTTATGTCTCTTAGGGTGTAAATACTGCAACTGGTAAAAGTAAGGATTTTTTGAATCTTAATCTTCGACTAGATTTCTTATGTTCATAATATGGAGTCCATAAGAAAATTGTGTAGATTTTTAAGCCTTACTATCATAATTAAAGTTACAGTTATAAATGTCAAAAAAGCAAAGGTAAAAGATCCATAACTAAGATGTTGAAAGGATTCTTTTTGGTAACTAAAGGGCAAACTCTAAATTCCTCTTATAGAAATCAAAAAAGTTTTGATTTTTTTAGCTGGCGAATGGTGTTACGATAGCTATGAAGGGAAACCTGGAGCTATGCAATTGTGTTTCGGCTACTGCTGTGGCAACTATACCTATAGATATTGCTGTTTAAACTGTTATGACAGATTTAATTACAACCCAACCTTTTGTACAATTGGCTACGTTGTTGGAGGGTAAGAAAATGCATAGATTCCATGGCAGTATTGTTAATTCACTCTTGAAGAATCCTGATTTAATGACCATTGAATGTTCTTCTTGTTCATAATAAATTACTGGTATTGCTATTAATCATTTAGGCCTCTATATCTTTTACTGGTCAAAAATTATTTTTAAATTCAAAATCTAGAATTTTAATAAAGAATAAATTTAAGGTCCTATTTACTGAAATTTTTTATGTGAGTTTTAATTTATAAATTACATCAAACTAAATGTTCATGCTTTCTGTACATGTTTCAGGATATTTGGCGCCATAGTACTTATAGCTGCAATCATTACCTGTTGTTGCTTCATAGTGGCCAGTATATCAGACTGATTTGGTGAAGAAAAAACCAAATGTATGAATATATTCAAGACTGAACAAATGATGAAGATTAATTTCGCCAAAAATTATTTTCAATACATTTTCTAATAAACATTACTAAATCATTATCAGTAGAAAAATTGAACCCAAAATTTTCTAATTTGAAAATTTAAGTGTTCTGTAAAATTCAATTTTTAAACTTTGAGTTCAAATTTTTGTTGATTTCAAATTGTGTGAGATGAATCAAACGTTATTTATCTGGATATTTCTCACTTTTCAACTAAGCTCTACGGATCCTCAAAATTTCATCCAATCTTATTTTTGGCATGACCGTGTAATAAATAGTAAATTTCTCTAGTGTCAAGTTTAATGTAATGACCTTATTGTATGAATATCTGAAATAATCATTTACACAGTAAAATTATTTTTCACCTAAGAATGAATCAAGAAATATTGAAAGTTTTATAACATAAATAAAGTTTGATAAATGATTCTAGTGAATTTCAGATGTATGTAAGACTAACTTGATCTATGGCTTAATCTTGGAATACAATTTAAACAAAAGATTCATGCAAGACCAGACAAATCGATAGTATTGTTAAAATTTATTATGTCAACTAATTCTTTACAGCTTGATGTCATTTTATTTTTATTGATTTGTGTAGAATCAGAAAACTGAGGAAAACGCAAGAACTAGGATATTAACAAAAATCTCAAGAACTCGAAATTGATCGAGGTCTTTTGGAATTCAGATAATAAGGCATACTTTACTTTTACTAAATTCATTGTTTTTGGGTATTTGTTCGTACTCATAAGTAATCAGCCAAGAATATTTTTCGGATAACAAATTTTCTAGGTAGATTTGTGAAAATATTATTCGAAAAAAATTTCAACCCTGTTTTTGATCCAAACTCTGGAAAATCTGACCACAATCGAGAAAATATTTATTTTCTTCCTAGATGAATCTTTATATACCTTTATTTCTTAGATATCATTTAATCGGTTCGCAATAGAAAATTAACCAAGAAAATCGTATTTTTTGCGTCAGCATAAAATCTATGCGAAGACTATTTCCAGAAAATAAAATGAATTACTAAACCTTTTATTGATTACTTGCTTATAATTCTCAATCTTTCAAATATTGATTTAAAATCTTTAATAATATAATTTTTCGTAAAATTAAAACTTTCTATTGGCTACTCGAGAAAAATAGGCTTCTTTATCAGAATAAATATAAATTTCTACTTGTAAAGTGGAAGAATCCTAAGAAATGTCAGTCAATTCGTTGCTTGCCTTGGCTACTTTGATTATTTTAAATCTAACCTCGATCAACTGTGAGTTATCTGTATAAACAAATTTAACGCTGTCCTTGAAGAAATTCATCTAAATTCAGCCGGTAAATGTGAGTCTTTAGAAGTTTTTTTGCTAAAAAATCTATTTTACGAATGCCTAAATAATTCTGTTTCTGCGAAACATTGATTTTGTTTATCACAAAACGCCACTTTAAAGTTCACTTTCCTAATAAAGATTCGCTTAAATTTGGTTTTTATTATTATTCTAATAATTTAAGTTATTTGGGATGCATTCTCTAGAAATTTTATCATTTCGTCTAACTCTAATCTTGTTCTATTTCGTATGTGCTCTGATAATAATTATTAAATGTGAAATTCAATAAATAAATATTCTTGCATAATTTTATTAGATCTTACAATTCTAATAGTACTTATTATCAATTCTTTTTAATACATATTACATTATTAATTATAATTATAATTGTTTTTAACGCTGTTCTTGACGAAATTCATCTAAATTCAGCCGGTAAATGTGAGTATTTGGTTGTTGTTTTGCCAAAACCTTTTCATTATGCTGATTTCTATGGATGCCTCAATTAAACAAATTTAAGTAGTCTAGACGGTTGTTTTTCATCTAAATTCGAAATTAAATGAAATAGAATCAAGAGAATTTTTACAGACAAAATAATAATTTCATAATATCTCATAGGTAATACTCTCTAGGTATGTCTTTGGACCTAAGGCCCTTCATATATAATAAACCTAATTGACATGAAGATGAGAATTTACTATTTTTTCACAAAACTCAATATTTTTTCCACAACTTTTTGGGTTATTTAATGATAGAATTCGAAAAACGAATTTTTTCCTGACTTTCCGGAGAAAAATATCAAGTTTTTGTAAAAAAAGTAAATTCTCATCTTCATGTCAACTAGCTTTATTTTAATAATTTTATACCCAAACGAAAAATAAAAAAGAGAACTTTAAATGCATCACTTATTTTAAAATAGACCATTCTGTCAATTACAAAACAACCTGTAGTTTCTATACTTTTGACATGTGAATTTTAATTTTCTCATATAGTACTGACAAACTTTATGAAAAATATTTTCATTTGGTTTGAAACTTATACTGAAGGTTACAGGATCTCTAAAAATATTTCTTTCTAAATATCATAGTGGGCGAATGGTGCTACGATAACTATGAAGGAAAAAATGGATCTATGCAATGGTGTTTTGGCTACTGCTGTGGAAATTATACCTACAGATATTGCTGTTTCAACTGTTATGACAGATTTAATTACAACCAAACCTTTTGTACAGTTGGCTACGTTGTTGGAGGGTAAGAAATTACTTTTATCAACTTTCACTTGTTTCTTTTATCCCTTATCTAGAAATTTAGAATAGGTATATTTGGGTCAAATTTACATTTCTTGAAGCATCATCTGTGGCAATACTTTAATAACACAGTCTTAAAAATCAGACTTAATTTTTTTCTACTGATTGTTTTTTTCCACTTTTGTAGAAAATTTCTCGCTGATTTTAGATTTTTCCAATTATTCGGTAAAAACTGAAAACCCGACTTGCAGAGCTTTGCCTTTCAATAGAGAAAAACATGAATGAGTTAGAAAGTCAGAAATAGAACAACAAGAAGGAATGTTTCTGAGCTATTTAAAGTCAAAGTTGAAAAATTAACCTATTTATTTCAAAATTCCCAAACTTCAACTCAATTTTAATCACTTCGTAGGAAGGAAATTTACCTCAATTCGGATATAGTGGTCCTTTAACTATTAAAGGCGTAAAAAACTCATAATTAATTTGCGAAAAACGGAAATAGCAAATAACGGAAAATTGGGACTTGAATAAACTAATTTTTTGACTTGATCCTTAGACATTTCAGAGTAAAATTTGATATCATTTGAAAGAGCGTAAAAATTTTCTATATGATGCTCATAAGTTCAAACGTGCCTTTGGAATGGATCATCCTCAAAATTGGTTTTTAAGTTGAAAAATAATGAAAAATTAGCGAAAAATGCCATGCACTTTTTTGTTTTAACCCTTCAACAGGCTATCTTATTTTGATAAAATCTAAAATTTTAATGGGGGAAAGAATGTAAAATTAATAATTATGCTTCAGTAAAATTGAAAAATCTTTATTTTTTAACACCTAAAAATCAGAATAAAGACAACAGTCGTAGTAACTTATTTAATAGCTCAGATACTAAAAGAGTCCTTCTACTCTCTTTGTTAAGAATTTATTCCTGAACAAGATGATATCATTTCTATCTTTTCATCTCATTCATGTTTTCCTCTATTGAAAGGCAAAGCACTGCAAGTCGGGTTTTCAGTTTTTAACGAATAACTCGAAAACTTTCTAATTTTATGTCCTAAATAATTTTTAAATCAATAGGTTTTAGTAAATCTTTGTAAATTAGGTTAAATAATCTCTGATTTTTAAGTATTTTTTTTCAATTGTATGTTGTTATAAATTATAACTTATAATATTGATTGATGAGAATTTTTAAACTTTCTCCTTAAATCAATGATAAATCATTGCTTAAATTATCTCCTTTGAAATAAAACTTTATCACTTATAAGTTTAGGGTTTCATTTTTTATATTCTTAAAATTCTTTTTCAGAATATTTGGCGGACTGGTCCTAATTGCTGCAATTGTTGCCTGTTGTTGCATATTAGTACAAAGCAGGAAACAGAAAACCAATGTCCCAACACCCGAGAAATTATAAAGATTGTAATACAGATGAATTCAAAACCAATTCAAGTGAAACAGTTTTAAAAATTCAAATTTTAATGAGAACCAATAAAATTGAAGAGAATGAAAATTTTATCTACTTCTTTTCTTTTATTAAGCTTTAATCTAATATTCTTAGTATTAAAAATAAGAATAAATTTAGCTTGATAATTATTCCAAGAATACTTTTCTCTTGAGTAAAAATAGATCATGATTATTCCTTGGGCCCTATGCGAATGAAATAAATTTAGACCTTTTGTATTGGCGCAACTACCCTTTTCAGTTCGTTTTCAAAAGTTTACAAATGAATTTTGAAAATATCCAATTAGATATTAGTATGATAATTAGTATGATTTCATACTTTTACAATAAGAGAATAAACTTTTCCAAATAGATTTCTAATTAGTCAAAAAATTATTTCAGGGGTGGGGGGTTTTTACAATTGGATTTTTAACTTATGAAAATGAAATTCAAAGATTTCAAATTAGGGGCTAAAAATTTCCAGTTGGACAATAAGAAAATCCAAAAGAAACATGAGTAAATATAGAAATTTTATCATTTCGTCTAACTCTAATCTTGTTCTATTTCGTATATGCTTTGATTACAATACATTTAATAATTATTAAATGTGAAATTCAATAAATGAATATTCTTGCATAATTTTATTAGATAAAATACTGATCTCCAATGTGGTTGAATTTTATAATTCTATCGAGAAATAAAAAAGTTATAGCATAAATTAACAAAATTGACATTTCCTATGGGAAAATTATCCCCAATTAGCTTAATTAGCATTTGAATAATTATTTGTTGGTATCATTAGAAAGAGCGCAAAATTCTGCGTCAAATGGTACCCTTTGCGCCCGCAGATGTTATTTTTTAGCTGCTCAAAGTCAATTTTCACTAATGGTCGACAAAAAAAAGTATCCAGTCCAAATTCATATTAACTTATATATATGAACTCCTAATAAAAGAAACTATACATCCTCGATAGAGAAAAAAAAGTTCTATCCGTGTATGAACTCTGTTGTATTTTAAATTCACTCATAGACTTTAAAATTCCGTTTTACTAGTTTCCATTGAATTGAAAAACGACAAATCAAAAGTATCCATTTTTATTTTGTAAAATCTCCGTTGTTTTGAACAACACTCAGACATCTTTTAGGCATGGAG
>SSNU01000246.1:13445-63567 GCA_012064415.1 Gyrodactylus bullatarudis
AGTTCATACACGGATAGAACTTTTTTTTCTCTATCGAATGATGTATAGTTTCTTTTATTAGGAGTTCATATATATAAGTTAATATGAATTTAGACTGGATACTTTTTTTTTGTCGACCACTATATATTTCTACAATACTCATTACACATATTTCATGAACATAGATTAATCAAATAATTATTTTTTTTTTATTTTTTTATCGAACCGCCATATTATATCCAGAGATGCTGTGTATATATATTTGTATTTATATATTTTATCTTTTATAAATCAATAAAATCATACTTTCTAACAAACAAACAAAAAAATTTTATAAGTTAAATCAAGCTGACTGTGGCTGACTTTGAGCAGCTAAAAAATAACATCTGCGGGCGCAAAGGGTACCATTTGACGCAGAATTTTGCGCTCTTTCTAATGATACCAACAAATAATTATTCAAATGCTAATTAAGCTAATTGGGGATAATTTTCCCATAGGAAATGTCAATTTTGTTAATTTATGCTATAACTTTTTTATTTCTCGATAGAATTATAAAATTCAACCACATTGGAGATCAGTATTTTATTTTTTACAAACCCTGAAAAATTCCCAGGTGTACCTAAAAAAATTTTTTTCATCACCCCCAATGTAATCGTTGACAAAATTAGTGGACAAGTTCCCAAAATAAGAGCAGTTGAAGGTGTAATTATCAAATGAGATTATCAAAATTAGTGTACATTTTCTCGAATTTAGTGAAATGCTTGAACAAAATTACTGGAGAGTTTTACAGTTTAAAGAGAATGAGGTAATTGCAGGTTAGGATCCATTCGAATATAGTGGAGAGTTTATCGAAATGGAGAGACATTATTTCGTCTTTAATGGACAGTTTTTCGAAATTAGTAAAGAAGCCAAACGTTATTAGTGGTATCATTTTTACAAGCTTTTTTTGTAATAGATAGATGATTTATAGCATTTCAATTTACTCTCATGATACGGAGTAAAATCTTCTTTTTCCATTCTAGCTGTAGAAATTTCAACATTATTCTATGAAATCGAACTAATCCACTAATACGGTTTAGCTTCTTGACTAATTTCGAAAATTGTCCACTAAACAAAAATGTACCCTTATGTTGATAAACTTATTTGATAATTACACCCTCAATTGTTCTTATTTTGGGAACTTGTCCACTAATTTTGTCAACGATTCCTCTAATATCGAAAAATTGTCTACTATTTTCACGTCTTTTTTACAATAGAAGGTATAACTTAGTCAAATGTGTTAAGCCATTATTTTAGATAGGTTGTCAGGGTTGTAAAAGGCAAAAGAAAACTATGACGTGGTGATAGCGGACAGTTTCATTAGTACCTGGTCGCCATAAAAATGAATCATAGAATAAAGCAGTACATTCCATTCGTTGGAATCATCTAGATCATCCGTTTTAATAGAAAGTTTGTCATTTGGCCGGTAGATTTTTTCTTGTGTTGGTGAATGCTTATTCAAATTGCATTTGGACAAGAGAACCAATGAGGATTTAAAGCATATGAGGTGATACAAAGGTCTCGGGAGTTTATGACATACTTTGACAATGAAGCAGTCTGAAATTATATGACTGGAAATCAGCTTTTCTACAGAGACAAACTTTGTATTACAAAGTTGAAAAAAACTTTGAAATGGATTACTTATTTTGATATATTTTGAACATTCTGTAAATTAAAAAACTAATTTTAATATTTTTCGACATGTGATTTCAATCATTCTCAAATGGTGAATAAAAATTTTATGAAAATTAAATAGCATTAAAAAAGTAAATATTCCTTTCAAAAATAATTTCAGGGGGCGAATGGTGCTACGATAACTATGAAGGAAAAAATGGATCTATGCAATTGTGTTTGGGCTATTGTTGTGGTAATTATACCTACAGATATTGCTGTTTCAACTGTTACCAAAGATTCAATTACAACTCAACCTTTTGTACAGTCAACTATGTTGTTACAGGGTGAGAAAATGCTTTTTTAATCAGTAAATCAAGATTTAAGGGTTCATTATTAATTTCTAATTATTTCTATTCTTGATAATGAAGTAGAAATTCTTTTTCAGGACATTTGCCGGACTGATGCTAATCGCTGCAATCGTTGCTTGTTGTTGCCTTATTGTACAGAATAGGAAAAAAACTACCAATACGCCACCAGCTGAGAAATTATAATTTTTTACCAAGACTTTTTATTCTATTTTAGTTAACTTTATGAGTATTACTGTAGAATACTCGATAGACTCATAACTTTTGCTTTCATTTAAAAAAGAACGTCACAAGCGAGTATTTTACAATCCCAAATCATTCAAAGGCTTAAAATCGAGAAAATCTAGATATCGATCAAAAGCCAATCCATGAAATCTGAATAATTACGATAACTCAAGTATATCTACCAACTTTCGAGAGGAATGGTGCTGTAGTGTTCGAATATACGCCTGTGAAAGAAAACTATGATTTTTATTGTTAATCAGTTGTTTATATTGCTACCCATGAGCCAAGGTATAAATTATATCGTATAATACACCTAAAAGACGTTCATCTAAAACAATAAATTCCTCTAAATGTGGTACGTCGAAAGTCGCGGAATTGCATCATTGAGTAACTTGGTTTTAATTTTAATTCATGTGACTACTTAGTAGTAGATACTAAAAACTTAAAGAAACCCGAAAATTTCAAGATGGGTGTTTAAATTTTTAATAATTTATTCACTGACACCAATTAAATATCTTCTTAAAAATTCTCTCTTTTTGCAGATACATAAGGTAACTAACATTGATAATTTTGAATTTCATCACAGAAAAGAATGTGGGCTAAAATAATAATAACAATGGAATGTTGTCTTTTGGTCAAGAGATACTTTTTGAGATCACAAGTAAATATTTCGAGTTATTATGCTGTAATTTTAATAATTTTTCAAAAATGATCATTTATGGAGAATAAAAAAAAGGTTTATCGAACAAATTCAAAATTTGAACTTGTTAAAAGGGTCTTAGAGTTACAAATTTTTACAAGTGGTTTTTTCAACAAATTCTTCATTTAGAGTATTCTAAAAGTGAGTTTGTTCCAGTGGAAGAATAGAAACTCGAGGTTCTTATACCTCTGTAATATCCTCTGGCTTCTTGCACAACTTGTCCGGATTGCTCGAAGGATCTAGTTCAGAGAAGAGATTCATCCAGTTACTATTCTCAGCAGATTTATTCTGGAAGTAAAAGAAAATTTTGATATAAATATTTTTGTTTCAAAAGAACTGAATCAGAAGATGAATGAGTAAATGAATAGAGAAAGAACCTACTTCTTCATTTGATGGTTCCTTGAGCAATAATTCACAAAAATTTAGTATACAGCTTTTAAACCAAATTGTAGTTGGAAGAATTTTAGTGTCATCTAATTTAAAGTATGAGAATTTTCTCTAAAGGGGTATTATTTTCATTATATCAAACGAAAAGAATTTAAGCTTAAAATTGATATCTTCACATGTGAGCAAGAAATTCATTTTCGAGAAATATTAAAATTTGTATCCTCTAATTCTGCTGGCTTAAATTATACTCATTGTAACTCAATTACTTTTAAATGGGCACCCAGCTATGGATGGATACGTTATAGGATGAAACAATGATCTTGGAGACAAACAACTAATTTCCCCCTTCCCCTTCATTGTGCTCAAAAGTGATTGAACCAATCAGAGGATTTTCTGTTACTAAACTGTATTTCTTAATGAAAGAAGTATTTCGAAACCTATATGACGAGATGCAAAATTAAATTGGGATAAAGATGGGTGGCATTATCCATTATGATGAAGTTTAATTAAATTTGAAGTTCTTTCTAAAAGTTCAAGAAGTTATAAAATTTTCATAAATAAAATCTTTTAAATCCTTACGATAAGTTCTTCATTTGAAACAGACAATTATTTTTTAGGCCCGATTGTATTAAAGATCTTTTTATTAATTAATGAGATACTGATAAATCTTTATGTAAATAAAAGAAGGCCAGAAGATTCCTCGTGTTCAGTTACAACGATATTCAAAAAGTATCTTAATAAAAAATATCAACTTGAATTCTTAAAATTCTATGAAAACATTGAGAAATCAATACAGAATATCTTGAGATCAGAATGAGAAATTAAAATTTTTTGCAAATTCCATTAACAGCAAAGATACTCCAGCATATTTTACAAAAAAATACCAATAATTGAGTAAAGTTATTTTTTACTAAAGGTGAAATATCCGTATGCTTTGGAATGGTGCTGGTTATGAATTTTTCGAATTCTAAAGATTTACACGAATTAATCGTCTATATTATTCTCAATATTGCGGTAGAATACGCTCAACTAGTCTAGTGGTCCATAGAAGAATGAAGGTGATCTACAAAATAAAAGATTTTACTAATCAGTGATCACCATATTGGATTATAATAATGTTTTTTTTTCAATCAAAAGGCTGCATACAAATCACGCAATCGATAATTATCAGAAATCATTAGAATCAATCAAAAGCTGAAGAAATTTTTAGTTTGCTCTCGTATTATTATTATAATTATTAGTGTACATTCAATAAAATTATAATTTTTTTTATAATTATAAAATATAGCATAGCACAAAACGTAAGAAAGAGCGATAAAATTTGGAGCTGATATAATAGACGCTTGCATGGAAGTCATTTAGATTTTCAAAGCACAAATAAACTTACCCAAACAACTAGTAATTTTCAAATTTACTATAGACTTACAATGTATTTAGTATAATAAAAATGTTATAGAGTCAAAGAATTAAAAATTCTAGCTGTGGAATCTATCTAAACTTGACGATTAATAAGCAATATTTTGTTAATTTTTATTCGATACAACGATGAGAGGAAGATAATTGTAATTAGCCTACATTGGAGCACAGATCTTCTTCAAAAGACTTGGAAAATTAAGTAACCCAGATGCTTAAATACTTTAACCTAAGAGGCAGAAATTTCTGAAATAATAAATAAACACTGTTTATTAACCCCTTTGATCCCAGAAGTCGTATACGACCACTAAATCAACAGTTTCAGGCGATCGCTGCATTTTAACGGGTTCGAAGGGGTTAAACAGGTATAGCGAATAAAGTTTTTAGTTACTAAAGCTAGTTTTCGAAATTCGTAAAATGGCCTAATTTTGGCTAGATTGATTTTTTTTCGGAAATTTTTCATTGAATTGAAAAAAAAATAAATTTGATCTTGACAATCTGGTGAAAAATATTGGATTTCTTGTAAAAGAAATAGTAAACACTTATTTTCGTGTCAATTAGGTTTAGTATAAACACGGCTAAAGTTAAGATCAGTTCCATCCCCTCATAAATACTTTATTGCTCCAAAGTAACCACTGAGACTTTAAAGTATTAAATATATGCATAAATTATTATGGCTGAATCACTTCTTAACATTTTTGATCCATCTCTTCATTTCCAGGTCTCCACATGTGATAAATGCTAAAATTTTCCTAAATCCATTTATATTCTGACAAAATTCAAAAAATTCATTGTAAAAAACAAAATCAGTCTTCTTAATATGCACTTTTGAATGGAACAATTCAAAACACGAGTATTTTACAAATACTCAACATGATTCTATTGATGACATCACCATCACTAATTTAGAGAAACTCTCATGCAATTTAATTGCACTAAACATTAGGCTAAACCCTTCCAAAAATAATTAGCATATTCATGATCCTCGCGAAATTCTGATCTAAAAAAATATGGTTTGCTAATATCGATTTTAATACTTTAAAGTCTCAGTGGTTACTTTTGAGTAATAAAGTATTTATGAGGGGGTGGAACTGATCTTAACTTTAGCCGTTTATAAAATTTCTCAAGACACTCCATTCTGGCTGGGACATAATAAGTTTCTAAATTTTTATTCATCTGCTATTATTTTTTACGAAAAAGAAAACTTTATTTTTCCATGAGCTCTGACAGAATTTCAATTATCTGACCGGATCAAAAACTCGAATCGAAATTTAAATGAAATATAAAAATTACCTTGGAATCTTGTGAATTTGACGAGGAAAGAGATCCAAAAAAGTTATCAGTATTAACTTGACCTTTCTGAGGATTTAAGGCAGAGAAATTG
The DNA here is from genome assembly GCA_012064415.1 of Gyrodactylus bullatarudis. Lineage (NCBI taxonomy): Eukaryota > Metazoa > Platyhelminthes > Monogenea > Gyrodactylidea > Gyrodactylidae > Gyrodactylus > Gyrodactylus bullatarudis. The sequence continues at coordinate 19,552 of SSNU01000246.1, forward strand.
AACTGATTTTTTTGTTGAGTCCAGAGCTGGGAAGGAAGAAAACCGCTACCAGAATTTTCTTCACCAACCTGATTCGTACTACTGAATCCTTGGAAGTCATTGAATTCGTTCATGCCTGCATCATTATCATTCGACATTCTTAGGAAATCCAGGTTATCTACAAATAAAATAATAGTTTGTTATAGGTTTTCAAGAAAACGCTAAAAATATTTAAAAGGTTCTAGAGATTTAAAATGGTGATTATCAGACATTGCAAGGGAGATGACAACGACGTTCTCTTTCTGAAAAAAATGTTTAATCTCTCTATCCCGAGTGGGGGTCTTGCTTTTTCCTGGAAAGATGTGAAATCTACAGAATCTCGGATATTTTTATCCAAGAAAAAATACCCTCTGAATATTCTAGAAGGCTTAATCAAATCTTCCAAAAATGATTCAAAAGTTCTCTGATGGCCCAGTTCTCAAGCAAAATACATTTCTGGCAATCTGCCGAAGATGTTTCTGATCAGAATACTTAGAAATATTGATGCTTTACAATTTTAGAAATATCTACTAAGTTCAAACAAAAAGAGTTATTGATTATCTTTCTGATGGTACCACATTTTTTTGAATTCATTCTAGTTTTGAAGAAAAATTTTTTTTATGGAATCTCATCACTTATCGCACAACCTAATAAAAGCTCTAGTAGTCTCTGTTGAAAATTATGTCACAATTAAATACAAATCAGGCTGCTTTAAAAGCAGCTGAGATCATTAATCTTTGGAAGGAGGAAAATTTGAAGGGGTCTCTCAACTTGAAAGATACAAAAGCTATTTTAAAAAATATAACCTTGTACGACCTGAAAAAGGGTGTAACTTGAATTAGTTGTTGGTAGCTTAAAGATTTTTAGTAGGTTACAATACTAAAAGTTTTTAACAGAACAGTTTGATGATTTATTTTATAAATTAAAGCTTAGAAATATAGCCTAAAAATATTTCAGTAGCACTTTTAACAAAATAAAATTAATTTTCCATGGAATATTTTAGGGGAAAATTCTCCAGGTTCATTTTTGGAATTAACCTATTCAAAAATATTAATTTTTCTTTAAAGCTTCATAATAATCGTAATCAAAAAATTAAAATTATGTGCGGCTTCAAGGCTTAGAATAATTTTAATTAAAGAAATCTATCTGCAAACAATACAAAAGACTTTGTGTTCTAAGAGATTTCCCAGATAGAATTCATTAACCCTTTCGATAGCAGAGGTCATATATGACCTCTATGTTCAAACTGACTTTTTTCAATGATTTTGAAATATTTTTTCATGATTACTTTTTGATAGCATATCACAAACTATCTTAGTTTGCTATCATGCTATATTTTTGTTAGCCAGGCATAAGAATAGATATTTGAACTTTTACCGAAGGAAGTAGAATTCCTTAATTCATGATTCTTTTTGATCGAAATTATTATACTTATCAATGTTCAGAGAAAATAAGATTAATTTCCGTAGAAGCTAAATAGTTAATTCAAAACAGGGTATATTTTTTATGCATGAAATCAATGAGCAGTTCCATCAATAGTCTCGTCAAAATAGGGCAATTTTCAACCCCATTTTTATCTTAGATCTTCAATATCTAGGTTATCTATATAATTTAAATCGAATGAAATTTAAAAGATATCCTTTTTGACATTAATTGAGTCAAATAAATCCCTTCATTGGCAAAGTTTCACTCTAAATTACTCACCAGTAGATGGGAATTTCAATATAAATCAGACCCGGATGAAATTATGTGTAAGAAAAAATTTTCATAAAATTTTGTCCTAGTGAATGTTTTTATCATCACATTTTTTCTTTTGCAATAACTATAGTTGTATCTAAAAAATAAACCCTTTGTTTGATCCACTCTTGCACATGCATTCTCTCACATCTTAATCTTGATTCAGACAGACAGACAGTCATAAATCAATAATTATTTTGTTAAGCAAAATCAAAATTTTTTCTAAACATTATAATTTCAATTTCTAAATGAATATATTCTCAATGTAAAACGGACTCACTTCCTGGCTTGGTAGAATTCGAGGCATTTTTGGATTCATCGCCAAAGTTGAAGATTTGCGCAAAAAACTCTTTATCCTCATGTGAAACGGTTTCATTATTTAATAAATCTAAAATAAAATAAGTTTATTTGAATCTTCTAAAAATTTTAATTTTTTCTTGAAGAATCTATTTTTCTCCAAATAGTAAGGAATAATATTTTTATATAGTGGTCGACATAAAAAAGTATACACTTATAAAATATCTTCTAATTATTTAGAAAAAGGCATTATCAAGATGTAATATACATCATTCGATAGGGCAGAAAATTCTACACATGAATCTGTTTACACATGTGTATTTACTCTCACCGTTATTCATTCAAACTAAATTTACTATCAATCATTAAAAATAACAACGACAAATTAAAGTATACACTTTTATTTAGTGAAATTTCCCTCAGATAATATAACATTGAGGCATCTTTTTTGCATAGAGTTATACAGGCTATCTATGGTTTCTTTCGAGATTAAACTCCACTCCTCTAAAATTTTAAATATCAAATTCTGCCTATTTGAAAATGTTCTTCCATTTTCATAAACTTTTTGTGATAAAATCCCCCAAAGATTTTCGATAGGATTTAAATCTGGGCTTCTTGCAGGCCATGGCAATATCTTTATCTCATTTTCCGAAAACCACTTTCTAGTTGATTCAGAACGATGGCATGGAGCATTATCCTGTTGGAAAATCAGATCTTCAGCAATGATTTCCTGTTTAAACGCAAGCAAGTGGTCTTCAAGTAAGTTTTGGTAGGAAATTGAATTGAGTTTTTCATCTATTATAACTAAGCTAGATATTCCTTTGCTTGTTATACATCCCCAAATCATGACACTGCCACCACCAAATCCTCGTTTGATCTTTGTTGGTTTGGGTTGTTTTTTATCTAACCAGCAAGATGATAGACCATCAGGACCATCTAAGTTAAATTTTTTCTCGTCAGAAAAAATTATTTTAGTCCAATCCTGATTTTTGACAATTTTTTCGTAAGCCCATTGCTTTCTTGATTCTTTGTCATTTGAATTGAGATTCGGAACCATCTTAGGCTTACCCCAAAAGAGGTTCAGACTATTCTTCAATTTTCTCTCAATTGTCCTTATACTGACGTTTAAATTACATTCTGATTTAATCTGAGATGCACTCAAGTGATTTTTTATAGCCAAATCTTTGATTTTTTTCGACATAGAGTTTGGAATTAATGCCTTTGGACCTCTTTTCTTCAGGGGTTTTTTCTTCAGAAATATCTTACTTATGGTTCTAGTTGTCCTTCCCATAATATTTGCAATTTTCCTCATACTTAAGCCATCATCTCGCAGCGCTATTGCTCGATCTTTCTCTATATTTGTCAACTTCGAATAATTCGGTATTTTGTTCTCCATTTAGGAATTTATGAAAAAAAATTTGGGAATAGAAATATTAATGCCAGATCTTGAATCTAAGTTTCTCGTGATTGAGTTTCAATTGTTCAACTAATCAAAAAATGATCGAAATTAGTGTATACTTTAATTTGTCGTTGTTATTTTTAATGATTGATAGTAAATTTAGTTTGAATGAATAACGGTGAGAGTAAATACACATGTGTAAACAGATTCATGTGTAGAATTTTCTGCCCTATCGAATGATGTATATTACATCTTGATAATGCCTTTTTCTAAATAATTAGAAGATATTTTATAAGTGTATACTTTTTTATGTCGACCACTATATATTCAAAATTACAACTTTTTCAACAATTCAGCGCAAAATTTTCATCGATTTCGAAGATTTAAAGCAATTAAATGCAGATATGGTTCATCATTAGACAAATGATTCGAATTTAACCAATGGATTTTAAAGAATTTCTTCATTATTGTAGGAAAATGTAACAATCTTAATTTTCCAATCGCCATAAAGAAGAAGAACGATCCAAAATTTAAAAGTTAAACTTCACTAGAAAATGGTGAAATTCTCTTAACTTCATTGGTCAAAATTGAATCATTTTTTATCCCAAACATCAACATTTAATTGCATCAAATCTTCGAAATCAAAAATTTAATGAGCGGAAATTTGGCGCCTTTCAGAATTTTTTATGGACTCATTTCATCGTGGAATTCAATGAATAAATTTCCTTTAAATTCGTATCTTCATGTCAACTAGTTTCATATAAATAAGACGATAATTAACTATTGAACACCAGATACGAATATAAATGACTACAGAAAATCGCTCCTAAGAATTTAGATTACCATGATGAAAAATATACTCGAATATATAGACTGAAGAAATAGAACACAATCTGGTCCAATTTTTCGGGTACTGAAAAAGTTACAATTCATTGAAACTTTAGGGGGTTACAAATGTGAATTCATGCAGTGAAGTACATAATTTTTTAACTTTATACTCGCTAGCTCGGTGCATTAAAAATTAATGGTTTTTATCTAGAAGAAGAATATTTTCTTGCCTCCTTTCTACAGCTTTTTAAGATTTTATAACATGAATGAGGCTGAATATTCTTAATTGAATCTTTATATAAAACCATTTCTGAAGAAAGACCTTCTTTAAATTTTGATATGGTATAATAAATTAAGAATTAGACACTGCGGACAGTGTTTTAAAAAATCCTTCGTTTCATAAAAATGAAAAAAACAATTATCGAGAGCAGAAATGATTTCAATTCGATTCTTCATATACCTATCTTCTAAAGAATCAGAGTATAAAAACGAATCAATGGATGGTCTTAAATGAATGTATTGTTGTAGTGTTTTCAGTAAATGTTTTGGGTCAGCAATTTATTTGTTATTAAATTAGAGGATAGTTGCCCCTTTTTTATATTTCTCTAAATTCTTTTGGAATTGTGTTGGGGTTTTTTATGAAAATGAATTACATGACGAGGACTGCTTTTTTCTATTGTTTAAATTAAAAATAGTCGTGAACTTAAAATTTAGCCCAAATTTTATGTATTTTCACAGTTTTGATAGATTTTTTTCAACTGTAGCATTCAAGCTAACATAAGTGCAGAAATAATGCCACCAAAATTTATACTGAGAAAATCATAGAAAATTTTGACCCTGTATTTGATAAAAAGTGATCAATTATTAGAGTTTTTAACAGTCTAATAAATATTCTATTTAATAATACAACTCTTTTTCATCAGTTTTACGACTAAAAGTCGGTGCTAAACTATTGGTAAAACAAACTAATTAGACTATAATCCTAAATTCAAGTTTCCTATTCTGTCGGAAAGAATTTATGTGATTTAACTCATATATATGGAAAGAAACACTGTAGTTCTATTTTCAATGAATTCGCTAACTCCATGTTTTATAAAATTGGCTGATCAAAATATATTATATATAATTAGAAAATTCGATAAGTAAGTAATTATTAAATAACAATACAGACATGGATTACTTGAGATGACAACAACTCGTTGGATTTTTATTTTTCATTAGACTTACCAATGATCCAATCTGAATATTTAAACATCAAAAAGATTGTCTATTATTCTCTCTCAAGAATAAAATTATTCAAAATTTTACAATTTTTAATTTTTACATTAACTTTTCTTATTTGTTAACAGGTTGGAGCCAATTGTAAAACTATAAAAATTTTGACCAATAAGGCCATCTCTTTAAATTCGTTAAATCTGTACTTATATGGAACGTGTCGCCCGAAAGAGAGATCTTTATTTGTGAAAAAAATCTGGCATCATTTTACTTGATTCAATATCCCTATGTCATCGGTAGTTCAACTCAAAAACAATGTCACAGAAAGCTTTTCTCAATTTGTAAAACTTTGAATTAAAAAATACTCACTTTCCTGATTAATTTTTTCATCAAAATCTGATTTATCTTGTCGGTTATTGGATGAATTCTTGGCTGGAGACTCGAGACCCAATGATGCAAAGTAATCAGAGCTGAGACTACTGTTTTTCATCATTCCGATTGAGGAATTTTCCTTGTAGGTTTCATCGTCATCTTCAGATTTAAAATCTCCCAATAGGTCATCAGAGTTGTTATCACAGGATGATGGATTTTCCTTCTCTTTTGAGTCGAGACTTGTCTCATCAGCCAGTCTTTTGGTCTCAATATTGAGCTCTTTAAGCATGGAAAATTCGTAATACTGATAGCCCTTGAAGCTGTCTGAGATGATGCTCATGGTTCTAAAAAATTCCGGAATGTAAAGTTTTACCATTTTTTTAATATAGCATTAATTTTTTCACTAAAATCAATATTTTAGCAAAAAAAAGTTAATAGACAATTATAAATCAATTTTCTGTATTAGTTAAAATCAAGAGAGAATAAAAACCAGGTAAATTTTCAAAAATGAAAGAAGAAAAAAATCAATAAATAAATCGGTAAAGTTTAGAATGAGATGTAAAAATGGTTGAGATCGTCAAGTGAATATTTTAGAATGAAAACACGATCTGAATATTATTTTTTATCATTTTTACTTTACTAAGTTTACTTTCAAATTAAAAATGTAGTAAATCTCCAGATTAATTCTAGTTCAATGAAATCTTGGGGAGAATATTTGACAAAGAGAATCAAGATCAAGATTAAATTCAGTGAGACCTGTAAAATACATAATCAACATGACACATAATTTTTTACTTAACCTTAGAATAAACATCTATATTTGGCAGCCATGTTAATAGAATATTATTTAGAAAAACCACTCACTTTGAAGTTTTATCCCAGAAATTGATCAGAGCATTTTGATATCCGACCAAAGCCTGGCTAAGCATATTACATCTGCTTGCGGATAGTAAGTCAATTTTTTGCATGGAATCTATTTTTATTTTGTCAAAGCTGTCTTTGGACTTTTTAACTTGTGCTTGAACCTTGCGAAATTTATCCAATTCCTTGTAAGTATCTGGATCTAACTGTTCACTGACTTTTTTCATCCACATAAGGGAGCCACGATAATCTGTTCGCTTTGATTCCATCTTTTTTAATGTCTCGTTTGTATCAGCGACTGCTCTGTGTCGAAAAGTGTTAATTTCTTGATAAAATCGTTCGAGAGGAGCTCTCAAGAGTAATCTTTGTTGCGAGGAATGGCCCAAACTTCTTCCAGTTACACTCATCATATCGCCAGCACGAGTTTTATCAAGATGACTTTGCTTCTTGAGAAATCTACCAAATTCATTTTCAATTTGGGAGAGAACTTTATAAAAAATTAGAATAGAGTTATAATGAAAAAAAATCAGAGATGCTTACCACAGATACATTCCATGTATTTATCCGTAAGATAACTTAAATCATTACACGTTTTCTGAATTGATTTGTACAACTGAATCACAAATAATGAAAGCCACTAACTTCAAGTTTAGCATCAAGCTGAGAATCTGAAGCAACAATGTGTTCGTCTTCTTTTTTTCCTAGCTTTTTGAACACGGCTTGTTTTGTTGCCCAATAGGCTGTCTTTAATTTGTGTGTCTTTGAATCATCGTTGCGTTGTAAATAACGCTCATAGGACATTCCGCCGTATGCATTACTTGAATTAGGATAAAATCTTACTCCATTAGCAAAATTGCGTTACTTTACGAAAAATTATTTGAATTTGTTCACTTAATATATATAGTAAAACAGTTATTGTATGCGTCAAATTTTTTAAAATGATATTTCGCATGATTTCAAAGAATGTTTGATTTCAAATTTTTAACTTGACTTCAGAATTTTTCAAGGTTAAAAGATGATTAGTATAAGATCGGTAGAAAAACCTATTAAAGATTAATAATTTTAACTTTTATCTAATTTTAAAACATGACATATAAACGGTGATTCATATACAATAATTTATGTACACGTAATTTAGTTACTTGATAAGTATTTGTTATAAAAGAAATATTTATTAAAAAATAGTAATTAACATCTGCAAAAATATCCAAAATTCTAATTACGTCCAAAATCTTTGCGAACTTCGATCAATACGGTAATTCCGAGGCTTAAAAGCAATAAAATTGGGAATAAAAAGAATATATGTCCCATGATGAAGAACAGAATGAATCTTTTCGTAAAAGGACCTTTTTCCCCGGAAACTGTTGCATATTTTTTCGTCTCTGTGGATTGCATTCTATTTGTATGTTAATCCTTTAGAATTGCCATAATATTTATGTGTATATTCTGTAAAATTTTAATTATTGAGTGTAAATATCAAACAAAATAATGGTGATCTGTTTTTTCTTGATTAATTGGCAATTGGAAAGAAATACTTCTGATCTTGCAGTATTATCTGAAATTATTCAAGATTGAATATTTATCAAATTACAGCGTGTTACAAAAAATGCAAGGATAATCTAACCAATCTTGAAATATTATCAATAAAAATGTTTTCAAGATTATTATTTCTTCTTTGTATAAACCAATCTAAGGACTATTTAATATATATATACACATATATACAAACTACATGTGATCTATATATTCATTTTAATACGGTATTAGGGTATTTACTACTGGACTATTACACTATTTACTATTGGAATATTACTTCTTAGTAGTGATTATTTTTCTTCATCCAAGAAGGATATTAAAAGTAAACACACAAAACATTAGAAAATAATGATCGAAAAAATAGTGGGAAAGAGAACTAAACTCACAGCCTTCTTCTATTTATAATAATTACAATTTTTTCTCAATGAATTTTATAATTCCATATTGAATACTATATTCATTGAAAATAATAATATCAATGAATTCTTGATAACACGAAAAAATAAATAACCTTCTGATTGGTTAATTGAGACATGCATAGAACACAATCTCCAATTAGACTTGAAATTATTGCTCAAACATTGTACAATCGAGGTTTATTCTTATTCTAAACTTCTGTATTCTTTTTTGTATAATTGATAACGGAACAGGGATTATTATATGTATCTTAGTGTGATAGTCTCAAAAAATTAAAGAGTATCATTTTATGTATCATTCGTAAATAAATTATTTGCACTTGATGTAGGACACGTTTTTTCTAAAAAAGTGTGTATACATTGAAAATTGGCTTGCTTCTTGTGTAAACTAGTGAATTCAATGAGAGAGTTACAATCGAAACAGCTACAATGAATCTTTGTGAAGCACCAAGTAAGATGGAAAAACAATGCATAAAGAGAGCACCTGATCCTTAACTCTTTTGTCAATAGGATTAATTTGATGGAGGAAATGTATGAATTAGCTCAAATTTAAACATTGAATGAAAAAATTATGGTTATCTGGGATAAATTGATAGAGATATCTACAGATCTTTAAAAGTAAATAGATTTATCTGGAAGCACGATCTTATGTGTTTTTTTTCACTGAATTTTAATTTATTTAAATCTGCGTGGTTCACTGAATTACAAACTGAGATAAAAATTCGTAGAATTTTCTTCATTTTAGTTGCCAAACTCTAATGAATCATTAGATTAGATTCAGCATCATTGATTTTCTTGTCTAGTCTAAAAAAACATCTTTTGATCATCTGGCCAATTTCATTGTGAAATTTTTAGGTCAAAGTTCGAAAAAATGGGATAGATTGAAATTTGAAAAACGATCATATTTTTCCTTAAAATAATTTTTTATCCTTCAAAGGGTTAAATCATGCGTCATGATCTGGATTTTTATTCTTAAACCTTTCGGTGCCGATGGACGTATGTGTCCATTTTCCAATTTTTTTTAACCTTCATAACTCTACCAGTTTGATAGGTTTCTGGGTCAATTAAAGTTTAAATTGAAGCCCACAAAGTGAATTTGCATTAGTAATATTTTTGGCCAAATAACTTGGTATCTTCATAGCTAAATTTTGGTTTTTATAAAAATTGTGAAATAGTCTCGGCACCGAAAGGGTTAATGAATAAATTGAGAATTTTGTAAAATCTATAGATTCCCAACTTTAATTAGCTTCAAGATATTGAATGAGAGACGCTTCTAATCCCATTTAAGGCACAGAAATAACTTTGTTAACCACTAGGCTAATAAAAGTTTTTATTTTCCACGAACAACGTTCCATCCCTTAATCAAAAATTGATGTTTTACCCGCAAAAAACACATTTTTGAAAATGAAAATGAAAATTTTTCAATACAAAAATCCCTTTTTCCCTAGAATCATCAAAATTTCTTTAACTTTTTAGGTATTTCTTTTAACATGCGAAAAAGACTCGATTTTTACTATAAGCTCTTTTATTCAAAATGCTGCAAAAACTATTCAAAAAGCTCAATTTTGTCCTTTCTCGTAGTAAAATTCATTGAAATAATCTTGGCTCGTGTTCAGAAATTGTCATTTTCAATCGATATTTTTTATATCAGAATAAATTCAAAAATCATAGGAAAAAAGACTCAGTTTTCGATTATCTTCAAAATGAAATTAAGACTGGGAAAAGTTGAAAAGTTTGGCCTACTACGGGATTTAAGCAAAACTCGCAGCTCATTTGACACCTTTTTCAGGTAATCAGTTTTTGCCATAAATTATTTTTAAAATGTTATTCATGATAAATTAAAACTTTTATAAAAATATGGATATAAATTTCAGTATAGTACACAAACTTTTTTCTACAGTCTATCTCTCAGGAACAGGAAATCGAACGGAAGCAATCTCAAGTTTTAGCTCACAATCTGTTTTATTGTTTCTGCTAAAAACTCGTGAATTACAATCACAGTAATAAGAAATCTATATTTGGCGTAAATAAGTTTTATCTAGCTGACTAAAAATTGAATTGCATTTACTATGATATGAAGAAGGGGAAGATAAAAACTGTTTATCAAAGATATTCAGGTTAGTTTTAATCGGCATACAGCATATTCTTATTTCGATTTATTAATTCACAAAACCCGAACTCTGATTCAACTCAATGAGTACGACTGCTATCAAATTTCCATTAAAACCTTTTGTTGAGAGAAGAAAATTATATTTTTACAGAAATCAAGAAACCTTTGGCTTGCATATTTTCCTCTCTTTTATCAAATACTTACAAATATTACGCCAAATACTTTACGTGCCCTGACGACATCGGAATCCCGATTTAATCCCGAAATTGCACTTACAGAAAAATCTCTTTCCCAGATCAATCGATCACAAGTAAAAGTTATGGCTCTCCAGCCAGCCATTCCCTTGTGTTATTTTCTCTGTCATCAAAGACCTAGGACACAACTCTAAACATTATTGCTCACTCTAATAAAATCCCTGAAAAGATCTGCTCGCCTTTCTCTTATATAAAGAGTTATTTAGGCACGCTAACTTATTTCCTCTCTGGCTTAGACGTATCTCATCTTAGTCCAAGCATGCTTCCCATCCAAATGGCCAATACATCTTACGCTTAGTTTTAGGACACTCAATTCTGCTCAATGTTCTGCTAGATTTAAAATTAAATTTGCTCATTCCAATGATAGAAACATTGCAGAAATTTCTTGATTTTTATTTTTATCTTTTTTACCTGATATTATCATAAGTTTCTTATAAACTGTATTTCAAATAAAAATCTAGTATATATGCTGTAGCTAATTCGTACTGAACTGCCAACTCGTACTTATTAACCCTCGCCCTGGAAATGGGGTCCACAGAGACCCCATTTGTATTGATTTTCCTATGTCATTTTTTTCATTTCCAGGGCGAGGGTTAAGTACTACTCAAGTATAAATTAGCAGGGATTGTTCTGCTAACGCGTACTGAAAGAACAGAGGGGAATACTTTGCATAGACCAAGTGAATGCTAAATAATTTCAGTATCAAATAGCAGAGCAATCCCTGCTAATTCGTACTGAAAATGTTAAAAGTAAAAGAGCCATAATTTATTAATCTTCAGAAGATGATCAAAATCCAAATTTATTGATTTTTCTTAACAGAAAAGCTACACTCGCCATCATATATATTTCACATGGCTCATTGAAAGAGACCGATTGTTGAACAAAAACATAAGAATGTCGAGCAAACTCTTCAAGTGTCTCATCTTATACAGTATACAGCATAAACATAATCTTGACAGGTGATCTTATACATTTTTTCAAGCCTCACGTCTCTCACTAATTTACAGTTTGCAGTTGAAGAAACGATGGATTTTTCTGTTCATAGCACTACTCTCTTTCAACTTTACATTGACCAAAATATAGGCCTCTGTAAATCTTTGGATGTTTTTCTTTCTCAAAAAATTATTGAATAATCTTCTTCTTCGTACAATTTTATCTTCTAACTCTAAACTTTACAACTCAAATGGCCAATTGAAGTTTTATCGTGAATGTCTTGAAAGGAATCAATATCCCAGGTTTTACTGGGAGAAAATTCCTCGAGATGTCCGTTATCATAAAGAAGAACATGTCATCTTAAAAGTAAAAGAGGAAATTCGGAAAATTGAAGGAAGAATTCAAGTCTTACTTAATTTCATCGGGAATAAAATAGTACTTATAGACGTCGATCCTGAATTTAATGATGCATTGCTAAGATTCTTCGTTGAAGTTGGTGAATCTATAATGAACCATAAATATGATAGTCTATTTAAAGAATTTGGAAAAAGCCTTCGTTTTCATGAAAAAGGAATATTCAACTTCACAGATATTGAATTATCTAAGGGGCAGAAAGAAATCCTATCCCTCGGCCCCTATCCAGAAAAAATGAAATTGAAGACAAAGCGGCTTTCGAACGTTTGATGTATGAACTTGGTCTCACTAAGAACCTTAAAGACAATGCTAACACAGAGAAGTTTAAATTAGATCTTTTAACTATTTATAGAAGTTTTGTCCGAAAACCTTTAAGATCTAGTTTATTAACTAAAAAACATTTTGAGGCATTGAAAGAACTAAAATCTAATGAAAACATTTTCCTTACTAAACCTGATAAGGGTAAAGGGATAGTTATAATGTTTAAGGAGGATTATTATAGAGCAGGTTTAGTTTTTCTTTCTGATGAAAGTAAATTTATTAACACAGGGCAAGATAGATCAAATTATTATAAGGAAATGGAATCCATGGAACGTTCCATGTATAAGATAGCAAAGGGATTGTTTGATAGGAATTTAATTTCTGATAAAACCAGAAGTTTTATAGCTAGGAAACATACGAGAATGTCTAGATTATATCTACATCCTAAGACACATAAGATAGTAGATAATATCATTCCTGAGGTTTTTCCTATCCGGCCGATCTTGGATATGTCGTCATGTCCACAACATAATTTAGCCAAGTGGTTAATCGACGTATTGAAACCAATACATTCTTATTATGCTAAATACGTTGTTAAATATACATTTTCTTTTGTCGATAAGGTTAAGGATTTAAATATTGGTTTAAACGAAATGGTTTCATTAGATGTTAGTTCTTTGTTTCCTAATGTTCCTATTGAGAAGACCCTTGATGTTATTAAATCTTTTATTGATGAACATGATGGTTTTGAACTACAGAGTAATGAGATAGCAGATCTTGTTAGGATTTGCTGTACTAATGGTCCTTTGTCTTTTCAAAACAAGGTGTTTATTCAAAAAGATGGTATAGCTATGGGATCACCTCTAAGTCCTCTTTTAGCAGATATCTTCTTAGGTTGGTTAGAATTAAATAAAATGTCAATACTTTCACTGATTTATACATCAGATATGTTGATGAAACTTTTATTTTGATGAAGCAAAATGTTTCAGTAGACGATATTTTCTTAAAGATGAATTCGTTTCATCCTAATATTAAATTTACTATGGAAAAAGAGTCTAATGAGAGTTTGAGTTTCTTAGATGTCAAACTAACTAGGAAGAGGATGGGTCAATACCAAGAAATGTCTACAAGAAGAAAACTGATAATGGAAAATATCTTCATTATGCCAGTTTCAGTCCTTTATCTCATAAGGTTGGCTTAGTAATTGGTCTAGGAAAGAGAATAAGAAGAATTGCTAGTCCAGAGGAATGGCCAAAAGAAATAGAAGAGTCAAAGTTACGTTTAAATGAAAATGGTTATCCCAACAGATTTGTTGACAAATTCATCAATATGTCTGATGATGTAGATGAAAGGGTCGACAGAGATGAAGGAGAAAAGACAACTATCTTCATGAAACTTAATTTTAAAGGTGATGGCTTCAGTAATGATGTAAGGAGACGACTGGTTAATCTTATCGATCAACATTATGATAATATACAATTGAAAATTGTATTTAAAACTCAAAGATTATTCAGTTTGATTCATAAGGATTTACTAAAACCTGAAGAAAAGACTCTTTTAATTTACAAATTCCAATGTGACTGTGGAGCTTCTTATATAGGTCGTACAATTAGGAAATTATCAACAAGATCAAATGATCACCTCAAGAAGGATACAGCTGTGACCAGACACATCAAACAGGAGAATCATGAAGCTTCAATTTCCAATTTCTCAATTTTGTATAAAAATGCGGGTGATGACAGCACGGATTTGTGGGTGAAGGAGAAATTCTTCATCAATCACTTTAAGCCAAATCTGTGTGTTCAAAAGAATTATTCATTTAATCTTCAATTACCCTGGCCTATGTGAGCTTTTTCACCTTTCTCTCCACTGTTGTTATTTATTGGAGAGTTTTTGTGTTTTTTCAGCTCACATATAATCTAATTTTCAACTTTTACTATACTTCTTTCAAAATTTGTAAAATATTATTTTCAATGAATTCTTAACTTTTATCATTATTTATTTGTCACTACTGATGAACCATAAAGAAATGTACATTTAGTGAATAAAATTACCTTTTCTTATATACCTACAAATCTTGATAGTTTTAAGACTATTTGACTACATTGGTGTGTACACTGTACAGAGTTAAACAGATATTTTTAAACCTCCGAATTTTCAAATTAAGCTGAACATAACAAAAATATTTATATGATTAATTTTAACTCTAGAAGTTTTACACATTTTGGACAAGTTTTGCTCATTAAAAATTTTTCTCCTTAAAATTTGAAAATTTCAATACAGAATCAAATCTTTAAAACTCAATTTTATGCAAAAACTTAAAGGACACCATTGTATATAATTCTTGTAAAGTTCTTAACAACATATTTTACTATTTTTACAAAAATCAATATTTTTCTCTAGATAATCAGAAGAAAATTAATTTTGTTTTCCATTTACGAGCTGACAAGATTTTAAAATTCAAACTGACAAAAATTGTCCCCTATTTTGAATTTCAAAAAAAAATTTTGATAAAAGAAGTTTATGGAAATTTGGCATTGTCGAGAAAAGATAGACTCCTAAATTTTGGATCCTTATTCTTCATAATGATCAGAAAATTTAGATGGTTCAGTTTACCACGATAATGCTGAATTTCTTCTGTCCCAAAGGTTTGATTCTGAATACTTGCATTTAATTGTTTAAAAAATTTTTAATTGATAAGAATTTGAGCTTAGAAGTTTGATTATTCAAAATTGGGCCTGTCTTTTGTCAGTTTTTTAATTTTCAGTTCATTCAACGAGTATTGTACAACTCTTCTTCTAATATTATGAGTATTCACATTGACTATAATTGAGGATGATAAACGTCCCAGCCTTATCCGATCATCCCTATGTATTAATTTTCAAGGATTAAAAAAATTGAGTTCACAGATCTTCAGAAAATTGTGATGAAAAAACGAGATTTTCATAAATAAATGTATAATAAAATTCTCAAATTCATAGAGAATAGCTTTTTATTATTGATGATTCCGAGAATATAATTTCAGGAACCTTTGTATTTCTGTTCTCTTCACTAGTTCACAAAAAAGCAATCAAGTTTATTATCCCTATATTTTATCTAATAGGCCCAAATTCCAGACAAACCATATTTTGTATAGTGAAATTTCCAGCTACTACTTCTGCCAATATAAAAATTGGTACTAAAATTAATAAATTCATGATCCAACTGCACTTTTTTCTCGTGAATTCGCAACGAAAACCTCTTTTAGCAATTTCTTATACTTTATGATTATAGAATTATCACTATACAAGGAAACTAATTTTTATTTTCATATAAATCGAATTTTATATTGTAGAAGATAATCAAGAAATAGAAAATCAATATTCACTAAGCACCAGAATTCGATCACCCTTTCACTCAATCACAATTTCGAATTGCATTGTTTAAAAAGGGGAGATTTTGCGCCGATATCATATTTGGAAAAATTAGTTAAACTTTATTAAGGTGGTTGGTTATTAATCTATTGTATACTGTTACCTATGAGCCAGATATTATGGTTCAACTAACTCAGGATCCCAGCCCAATACCCACATGCTAGACCATAACAATTGACGACATGGTCAATCAGAACCTTGAAAAAGATTTTAACTACAGAGAAGAGTGGAATAATACCATAATACCTCAATTGATCCAATAAAGACTCCATGCCTTCTGTCAAGCCCACCAACAAAAATGGCGTCGATGAACTGCATAATTTGCTTTCATTTAAGAATAAAACGTCCATGAAGGAAAGTGACGAACGAGCATTTCGCAATCTTAATAAAACTAGACTTATATTGTTACCTATGAGCCAGGTATTATGGTTCCTCTAATTTAATAAAGTCCCAGCCCAATACGTCTTCTCTTTTTACATAACCCATCACTGTTATATCAACCAATAAATATGATGAATAGGATTTATGTGTTTGTGCGAATCCCAGGATTGGTGATCAATGATATGAATAAATATGAAACTATTAACTAAGAAAAGGGGTAAGAATAGAAATCTTGAATACATATAATTCTCTCTCTAAGCATGTAATAATAACAGAATGTGTAAAGAGTGTTTTGAACAATAGTAACCAAGTTGATGTCCTCCATCTTCTTCCAGTATTGTTAAATGTCAAAAGTAAATGTCTCTCCATTTTTTTACATGAAGCTGCGAATGAATAGATTTTGATGTAATTCAGCGTACAGAAAAATGGTGCATTGTGATGCAATGCAATTACTGAATTATAATCGATTTTAATACAATTTAAAAAAAGATTCTCCTGTCAAGGTATATACACATAAAGAGTATTGCATTTTAAAGTCAATTGAACTGATAATTGCTTATCAATTACAATTTTGTTCTTCAAGTTTATCCTTTAAAAAAAATCAGCTTATTCAATGTTGAACTTGTAAATGATCAAAGAGAAGGTTTGGTTTTATGGGAGGGTTTTGAAAAGGTCCCTTGAAATATGGCTTGATGAAAATTGTCTTCGAATGAGCAAGTGTCAAGAAAGAAGTAAAATTTTATTTTTAATAATTAATTACTATGGAAAGTGAATTTTCCAACTTTCACCAACCACAATCTCATTTTAAATAAAATTTGAATTTTTGAATTTGCGCAAAATTTTCTCAATAAACTTTACTTAAGTAAAGAAGAAATTGAAATTTATGAATAGATTTTTCAAAATTTCAAATAAAAAGTATAAAAGTAAAAATTTAATTGATTCAGTAGAGTATTTTTTCACCTGTTGAGGAAAATATCATTTTTCTAGTCAAAACGTGAATATTTGATCACGGCATGGGGGGGGGGAATAAAATTTTGGATTACCCTATTAACTAAAGGTTTAATAATTACCCCTCTTATTTTGGAAATTATAACAAGAAAATCGACAAGTCGTATTCTGATTATCTGTTTTCGAGTTATTACCTGAATGTGTCAAACTACATTCAAATCAGATATAAATATATTCTGCTCAAATTAGAACTCTATATTACGCCATAGATTGGATTCAGATCTGAATCAGTCGACGTTGTTGGTAAAACCAATCTAAATTAAATAGATTTTTATTTAAAATAGCTAAAGAAATAATTATGGTATAAATTGAATAAGATAAATGCATATCTGTGATATTTTCATGCTATTGAAAATTGATCTGAAATCTCTTAACCCTTTTCGGTGCCGAGACTATTTCACAATTTTTATAAAAACCAAAATTTAGCTATGAAGATACCAAGTTATTTGGCCGAAAATATTACTAATGCAAGTTCACATTGTGGGCTTTAATTTAAATTTTAGTTGACCCAGAAACCTATCAAACTGGTAGAGTTATGAAGCTTCAAAAAATTGGAACATGGACCATATGTCCATCGGCACCGAAAGGGTTAAGGGGAGTATGGTGTGATCAGAAGCGAAATGTATCTCATTGAATCCTCTCTACTTCACCTCGGTCTCTCTCTTAATCATTCGAAAACGAAGATTATGATCTTATTAAATATAGCAAGATAGAAAACCCACTCGCTTGTCTGAGGTTATATCTTGATTGAGGCGTGGAAGGTCGTTTACTGAAAAGAGATGCTGCAGTTGTAATTCTTCTGAGCCATAATGGATACATATTAGCCATCTCTAAGAGTTTCTTGTAAGAATGAGGGCCAAGACAGTAGGGGACACAAAGGTATTCAATCCTTTCCATCTTCTTACATATTATCTGAGGAATTGGACATATAAGTCCTGCAACATAGTCAAAATGTGGAAGAATAACACTTTTGAAGAAGGTTAGTCTTATGTTAAAAGACATGAGGAAGTAACACTTGCAGTTCATGAATTTAGATATTATTAGAGCATGATCTTTTTTACCAACTTTAGAGTTTTAGTTAAGCCCGAGGTCATTTACTATTTGATTATACGATGGTTCAATTGGGATTCTGTTTGATAAGATCATAATCTTCGTTTTCGAATGATTAAGAGAGAGACCGAGGTGAAGTAGAGAGGATTCAATGAGATACATTTCGCTTCTGATCACATCATTTCCCCTTTGGAAAGGGAGGAGAATTTTGATATCATCTGCATATTTAAAGTATTTGATGGATTCATTAGAAGGTTTAACATGTGAGAATATCAGTTAAAAAGGGCTGGGCCAATAACTGATCCTTGAGTGACACCTGATGTTATCTTTTTTGGGATGATGAAATTCCATTGAAAGTTACATATTGGCGCCTGTGATATAGGAATTGAATTATTAAGTTAATTATGAATGTCTAATTAGGGAGTTGATTATGACATCGAAGGGGAGTTTATCGAAAGCTTTAGATATATCGACATAAATTACCACACAAGGGACATTTCTATACATTAGGTCACTAGCATGATCAAGAAAAAAGAGTAAATATGTAGAAGTACTTCTTCCGTTAACAAAACCATGTTGGAAGTAATCAATTTGTATCATGTTAATATTTTCTAAAATTTTCTCAATAAATCTATCTAATATGGAGAGAAAAATTGGAATGTTTGAAATTGGACGAAAGTCTTGGGGGTTTGAGGGATTTTTAAACTTAGAAATCGGAGTGATTTCTATGGTTAACCAATCATATGGAATATGAAAATTTGGTATTAAAAAGTTTACGTAATTGGCAAGGGATGTAAAAATTGACATTGGAAGGGAGAGTAATAATTCCCCTGAAATGAAGATGTCTTTTCTTTTTTAGAATTAAAGTTGAGAATTGTATGAATGATTAGATCATCTGTGCTCACAGGAGGGAATGAATTTGAGCAATCAATAAAATTGGGAGTGATCGAGATAGACTAAATGCTAGTAAACAATTTTTGATATCTTCTGGGTTAAATTGTGAAGTTTGGTCTCTAGAGGAGGTTCTGTTAGCAAGGAAAATAATTTTTTTCCAGACAACCTTTGGATTAGATTTAAAATCTCCAGTAATTGACGCCTCAAATAGTAGTTGTCAGGGTAGAAATTCTCATTCGATTGAGTTCTTAGATAGTCTTTTTGAGGATTTTATAATATTAAAAAATAAATTGAAATCAAAATATGAATTTCTAAAGAGTACATCTAGAAGAGGAATAGCTAAAGACACGAAGCGTGAAATGTCAGTGACAAAATGTGGGGCGATTGGTGTCATACGGGGATTTGTTGCGGTCCATATAGAGAAGAATAATATGGTCAGAGTCATCAACTGGTTCAGCTAAAGTATGATCCACTGGATCATTGATCAAGGCAGATAAAATCTTTGAATAAAAGATTAAGGTAATTATTAGAGCATAATTACTGTATAAGATAATTAATAATTTAAAAAGTTTAAATTGATTGGAAAAAAATATTAAATCCATGAATCATAAATAAGTCGGAGATCATTATTTTAGCTACAAATCAGTACTTTGTAATTCAAACGAATAGATTACCACTGTTAGAATTCGATAAAATAATGATGCAAATAATTTCTCCACTGATACAGTCAATAACCAAGAGAGAAACAAGAATAGTGGAATGACAAATCAGACGTAGCTTCTCAAAAATAGTGGAATGATATGGTGTATTCGAAGGTATATAAGGCAATTTCATACCCTCACACACATCCATGTGTTTGACTCAGAATCTTAACATTGAAGTATAGGGAGGGTAATTATGATTAAGTCGTATGCAATGAAACCAGTAATTAGCAATTGAAGTTAATTTTTTAACATTACACAACAGAAAACAAGAGAGTTTACATGTTTTTCAAGGTTTATGATATGAGTCATATCTTATTTTTCATTATTTTGTGTAAAATTGATAGAGTACTTTTTTTCCATCTTGGATCAACTGGTCAGGATGAAAAAATTTTCTTCTTGATCTGATCTAATTTTCTCGGTCGATGACATGAGTAAGGGTCGATTTTTATTTCGTTGATTAAACTCTCTGAGAAAACTAAAGAAACCCCGTTTGTGATCAACGTTTTGAGATCCGATCCTGATCAAAAATAATTTTTTCTTCCAAAATTGATTTTCATCTGTTGCTGCTTTCAAGATATCCTTTATTCGTTTGCAACAAAAATTAACGTTAAATCGAAGGGGAGAAATTTTTCCAGAATAGATTTTACACAAATATAATTTTTGTTTTAGAGTGACAACACAAAATTTCTCTTCGAAATTAGATCAGATCAAGAAGAAAATTTTTTCATCCTGACCAGTTGATCCAAGATGGAAAAAAAGTACTCTATCAATTTTACACAAAATAATGAAAAATAAGATATGACTCATATCATAAACCTTGAAAAACATGTAAACTCTCTTGTTTTCTGTTGTGTAATGTTAAAAAATTAACTTCAATTGCTAATTACTGGTTTCATTGCATACGACTTAATCATAATTACCCTCCCTATACTTCAATGTTAAGATTCTGAGTCAAACACATGGATGTGTGTGAGGGTATGAAATTGCCTTATATACCTTCGAATACACCATATCATTCCACTATTTTTGAGAAGCTACGTCTGATTTGTCATTCCACTATTCTTGTTTCTCTCTTGGTTATTGACTGTAATTAGAAAAAAGATGAAATATTTATTGAATTTAGTCTTGCATTGTATGATACAATTTGTATCCCATGATAAAATGTGTATGCTCGAAATCAAAAAGAAACTGTCACTGTAGCATTGAGAATATCAAGTTTATTAGTTCTTCCTTGATGATTCAACATACTGACAATTGTGAAATTTCAGAATGATTACATTAGCACAATCAACAGTATATCAGTCGTAAATTATAAGATTTTAGATGCAGAAGCTGGACTTATATGATTTGCCATCTGATTTAATCTATCAAATATGTCATTATCTGCCAATAGTTGATATACTCAACCTTTCAAAAACATGTGAACGCTTCAAATCTATCTTGGATGAAAATAAGATCCTTCAGGCATTTTCAAAGAAATTAACACTTATCACTTCACTAAGAGGACCTCTGGACGATTGGAGAGTCCCTTATCATTCAATAAAAATAACTGAGAATATTTTGAATTACTCTTCAAATTATCATCAAGTCTTGAGTGGAAATTCAAATTTTAACTTATTCATATCTGATTGGCAGGAGCCGAGAGCAGAATCCAGCTTCTTCGATAGTATATGGTGTTCAAGAGCAGCTTCGTACCGATATCATTCTCTATACAAGGCATCTCAATATTTGACATACATCGTTCTTGGCAGTGGAGTTGACAAGAATGGTTCAAATCCCCTTTTTGATACCATTTTATCTGAGGATAACGGAAACTTTAAATTTGAAAAGCTGATTCAACCATTAATACTTGGTTCTGGACTAGAAGCTTCTCTGCTATTCAAGGCAGAGAGATGTCTCATTAAAAAATATCACGATGAGATTATTAAAATAGTCAAAGATCCGTTGAAAACTGTTGCTTTAGTTGCAAATCATATTGGCGCCAAAATTCCGTTTGAAAAGGTAAAAGATTTGGATAAATACTATGATATTATGAATATTTATGATAACTATGGCTCTTGTTTCAGGCTGATAAATTGTTTTACACCTAATTTTGAATCCGACTCGTTAGATCAGTTCAATCGGCTTAGTAATAGTGAACTATTCACACAAAGTGCATTCCGATTCGATACAAAAAAGAGAGATTTTCTCTCCAGGCTCAGTGTACGAGATTACCTCATTGAAACACTAAGCCTGTCACATGGTATTATATACACCATAAACGGTGATGATTCTATTGATGAGATTTCTCTTCTTCGTTATGAGTTGAATGCAATATTGAAAATTTTCAAGGATAAATTAGTACCAATTCTGTTTCTGTACATATTTGAGGAAAATTCCAGGTTAATCATTGATGCGGACGGAGATACAAGAATGCCAACAAAATTTTTAGGAGTACCTTTGATGGCTATGCATTTGCACACCCTAATAAATCCATGGCGCTTGCAAATGTGCGAAAATGGCAACGCTGAATCTATAATTGATGGACTGGTTTGGCTGAAGAATAAAAATCATCATCAATAATTCAAGGGAAGATTAGACTTTTCTTACTCTGTACAAGAATGCTATTTGGAGAAATAATTTTCTTATTCAAAGATAATTTAGATGTATTTTAATTGAAATATAAATAAGTATTCCAGCAAGACTAGAGTACAGTTCAATTTTTAAAACTGTCAACATCACTATTCTCGAACAGATTTTAGTAATAAGGAGAGACAAAGGATTTAATTTGTTAATATGTGAAAATCTATTCTCAGAACTAAGTCGAGGGGGGGAATAAAGTTAATATAAATCAAAGTAGGTACTGTATATTATACAGTGTATATCATCTGCTTTAGGAATGTTGAAGTATTTCTATACGACCTCTAGGATCGAATGGGTTAAAATGATTGTGTATACGGTTATGTATGTTACAATATACTATTCTGAAAATTAGTTTTTTATAAAAATCCTAGTATAATCTTAAAACCAGTATAAAACTAGTAAATCCTTAAAATAATCTTAATTTAAAGGAAATACTAATTTCGTATTGGCCTTGTTTACTAAACAATGTTTAGTTAGTCTTTTTACTTGTTCAGAAGTTTCAAGATACTATCACTAGAATTGGTCACATTTTTTCGTACAACCATGAAAACAAGCACTCGAATAGAGATTTGTCAGACTTTAAGAAAACATTGTTGAGAGAGCAAACCAAAAAACCCTATGATCTTTTTAAATCAGATTTTCACGTCGAATTAATAATAAAAATATTCTGAATAGACCCTGGAGAAATGGCAAATCTCTAATATATATTAAGGAGTTGGGGTTTCTTTAACATCTTTTATTCAGTCAATATTAAATTTTTCTGAGATAAAATATAAGACTCAGATCACGAGCGTACATTATATAAGAAAAACCAAGCGAGTTTTAGGAATAGTAGAATAATATATTCTATTCAAAGATGTATGAGGCAATTTAGTACCCTCACACTCGACATGTATTTCACTCACTATAAGTCATAGTATTAACACTAAAGTATAGGATGGTTAAAAATTTAATTACTGGTTACATTTATTATGAGTTGATTAACCTTCCTATACTTCAGTGTGAATACTATGAGTGAAATTGATGTTTGTGAGGGTAACAATTTTAGATGCAATACAAAATTTTACAAATCAAGATTTTATTTTTGTATATTTAGTATATACTCCTAAGTAGTAATGGCATAGTAAAATAAAATTTGAACGGGAAAATGACAAAATAAAAAGATAAATATCTTTTAATGAAATCCTATACAATGTACGGTGAACAATTGAAATTAGAAAGTTAATTAAGAAAACTTCAAACAATCATAAATTTATTTGTAGCTAGATCATGTAATGAGGGACTAGAGGAATTGAACAGATCGATAATAGTAAATGATTCCAGTCCAATAAGAAATTAATTAAACAAATTGATTGTTTTAATAAACAATGCATCTAAAATGAAAATAATCAATAAACCAAATCTTCTCAATGTTGATGTGAGAATTAAACGAATTCTCTCTTGAGATATTCATGGTAAGAGAAGGTCTAAAATTCATCTTCTGGATTCTCACACAAATTTTTTACGACGATAAATGAAACGTTTTGAGCAATAAATTTTCTCAAACCTTACTAAAGAGTAAGAATACAGAAAGGAGTACAAAATTTTAAAGAGATAGGAATTTTCAATCTAGAAAATGATTTTATTTCTCATGCATAAAGGCAAAAAATATTCTCGAAAGTTCAATTTGAAAAATTCTCGATTAAGTCAAAAAAAGACAGAGATATTCAATCGAGTTTGTTGAGAAGAATATTAATATTTACCTCAGGTTTTGAGAATAAAATTGCAGCATCAATATCGTAATAGTAATATGTACACAATAAGTTAAAATTCAAACCAATCGTCAAATTGGAGGGAAAATATCTCTATCCTAGATCGCCAATCCAAAAACACTGACTATTAGGAACATGGTCTGATTCTCCCACTTTACTGTACAACAACCTAAGAGAGAAGTTGGAAATCAATCACTTGTTCTCGAATCAAATTGCAGAGCAATCACTCACCATCAGTAGTGCTATCCCAGAAGCAACTGCTCGCAGTGTGGAGTCCTGCTCCGGTCTTCTGCATGATCGCACAGTTCACAATGTACTTGTAGGGCTTGTTCATCTTTGTAAGGTCCACAAGGATCTTTTCGATCACCGATGTTGTCCACTGCTGAACGTTCTTGTGGATGTACGCATTCGTTCCGACGACTGAGTTAATTGCCTACGGCGTAAGAAACGAACCTTACCTCATGGATGATAGTGGTCACTTCTGTTTCTGAGAAATTAACCTATAAATAAGAAAAAAGAGTCTCACTTCACTGTTTTCATTCATTATTCTACCAAAGTTTAGTAACTATGTTTTGTATTTGTGAATTGCAAATTTATCATTCAAACAAAACACATACTATTGTATATCGAAGTAATGGCCGTATCATTATAAAAAAATAATTAAAGGAAAATTATTAGTACATATATTTTCACAAAAATAATCACTATGATCATTCAAATATTTAAAAAATGTTTTTAGTTACTCACAGGTATTTTTATTTTATAACTGGATTCAACGCCCTTAGCTTTCTTCTCATCTGGAGTTGAATAATTTTCTACAGCCATACCTAGTAGGTATTACCTACTCTCTTATCATCTTTGTTTGATTTTTATACTTCTCATCATTCATTTACTCAATCAACTATGTTATCAATGATTTTTCAACGAATGAGCATCTTGTCATGCTGTGAGAATGTTTATAAATTTAATTTAAAGATTCTATTGAATTACTCTTAAATTGTGTATAATAGCATGAATCCGATATTCTTTTTTTTTAAGCCTCTTATATTAGAGCAGAATGCACAAGATTCTTTTCATTCTCGATTAAGACTTTGGCGACAATAATCTCAGTTTAAAAATAATAATTGAGTAATACTTATAAGTAGTTTTTATAAATAATAACTACTATTTATGATAATTCTATAGAGACGAAAATGAGTCCTACTCAGAGTATCAATTATACGATAAACAGAGAAGTCAAAAATTCAATTGACCCAGCCACAAATTATTCGAATACCAACTTTAAGAAAAAAACAAATTGAAAGAAGAAATAGGATAACAGGTTATTTTTCTCAAATTCATCAACCTACGGCTCACGATCTGAGCTTTGTAGCACCTTTGCGAAAAACATGATAGAACCCCTCCCCCATTAAAACCACTAAGACACACTAATAATACCCACACGCGCGAGTCTGATAAGAGATTAAGACAAGAAGAGCTATTTATTTTAAAATTAAGATTACACCGATTCCAAAGATATCCTCTCGCAAGTGCTCAAATGACTTTCGCCCTATTTCCAACCTTCCCATTTTCTTGTCCATCATTGATAGGATATTGTTGAACTATTTTTAAAAAATTGTCCCTCAGGAACTTGATCCAATTTGGCTTTATCAAGACCTGGCAATCAATGTGGACTGTAACTCCGGATGGGTGGAAGCATCAATGCCTGCAATGTATCTTGTTAGGCTAATTCGGTCTAGTGAATACTCCTCCACTTTCATCTTGTTCGACACTACCCGAATACGGTCGACGAATTGCAGGTGCGTCTCATCCGCTCTTTGGGCTAGTAGATTAAACTCGTAGCGGTAGCGAAACACTGACTTCCTGTCTTTGAAAGTTTTTGATAGATATTTGATGACTTCTTCAAAATCATTTGAATCAGGGAGTTTAGGATTTTCGGCATATATAACGTTGAGAACTTCATCGGGCATAAACGAAAACAGAATCCTTTATCTCGCGGGATGTAGTAGTAATTCATGTATAAACACTGACTTGTACCTCTTGTACCAGTCGTCAAAACTTGGATGCATTTCTCCGTATTGAAACGGCTTTATCGACTTGAGGACGTCCTTGGGCCAAGGTCTGTCGGCAACAAGAAATGGAGGTAGATTATTAGAAGGTAGTTGATTATCATTAACTTTTGACGAAGTAGACTGTGACTGTCTTATAAGCTCGGTAAGTTGTTCTGAGGCGGGAGACACGATTTGCTACCTTTAGGAGGCATTCCGACTCATAACTCAAGAAACAGAGAGACAAGAAATTCACGTGCTCGTATATTCAAATTCACACTAAAGTGTTTCTATTTTAATAAACAACACAACCATAATAATATCATTTAAAACATAGATTATTGTTTAACTCGATGGCGGTAGGGTGAAGGTTTTAGACCAATACCAATACAATACTTTGGCGCCCAAAAAATGAGATATCAATACTTCAATACAATATTGAATTTTAAACATTCATCTTTTTCATCATCATATAATTCTTATTTTGTTACCTGGGCGGAGGTTTGAAATTAAAGTTGAGAAGGCAATAATGGACGAAAATGCCTTTACATCCCTTAAAAGTTGCTTCATTTACAATGAAAACAGTATTTTTAACATTTTTAATCTTAATAGACACTGCAACTTGTAAAATGTGTCAAGCTATAGTCTCTAGACCAAATAAAGGTACTTCGGGCATCTGGATGCATTTAAAAAGAAAACACACTCTTTTGCATGACCAGCTTAAAGGACAAAAAAGAGCTGTATGCAAGAAATCCGAAACTTGCAAGCATCCAAACGCATTTCAAACAACTCAAAAAATGCAATCTCAATCCCGTCCCAACTCCTCTTTGAAGCTTCAATTACTGGACAAATTAACTCTAACCCCAAGGTCGCATGGAAAAAAATAAACTTTCTTGCAAAACGATCCTCCACAAATGGCCTCAGTCTGGACTTTGACCCTAACAAAATTAATGAATTTTTCACAAGTATCTATTCCAACAGTGAGCAAATGTCACTTCTAGATTGCTCTGAATCTTACCCACCCCAAATTTCATCCAGTATTATTATTGACTTGCTACTAAACTTCAAATCGAAGAAAAGAAAAGACAATTTCTTTATATCAGGAGAATTACTCCTCTCTCTGCCTGTTTCTTTTTTTGAATCTCTTGCAAACTATTTTAACAACCTTTTATTCAATTGCTATATTCCTCATGATTAGCTAAAGATAAAAATCACACCTATTCCCAAATGTAAAAGTCCCTCATCCACTGCTGACCTTCGACCCATCTCTAACATCCCTATTTTCCTCTCAATTATTGACAGATTTATTAACTCTCTATTGTATAAATTAAACTTGCCCATATTAGACCCCCATCAACACGGTTTTGTTAAGAAAAGAAGCACATCAACTAACCTTCTATCTTTTCTAGATATAGCCAATGACTTTCTATATAGAAATATCCCTTGTGTTGTTATATATGTTGATATTACCAAGGCATTCGATAAACTTCCCTTCCCTGCCATTATCAACTCCCTCAAAAATCATGGTATCAATTCCTACATAATAAATTGGTTTCTCTATTTCCTTGCTAATAGATACCAATACGTCTCACTGGATGGAAAATCCTCAACCCTAACAAAAATCACAAAACTTGAAAGAATCCAATTTATCTACCTCAGATCTTGCTTTGGACCTCACTCATACAAAACTCTCCTGGAACTATCAAACATGCACCCTCTTTGGCTTCGAAGAATTGCCGCCTCAGCATTCCTCTACAGTAACCGAACGCCAAATGAACTCTCCAGATATAATCTCAGATCTGGCTCTGAATTTTCAATTCTACCACTTAGATCGCGCTTCCAGATTAACTTATGCATTTTTAAAGACATGAAAATAAACCAGATATGTAATCATCTTTATCAATTTAAACCAGATAACCACAATTATTTTTGTAATTTTTTTATATAATCTTATAATTAAATAAAAATCTATTATATATAAATTATTTTTTTCATCACACAAATAAAAAAATTGGTAACCATACCAAAATAATTACGCTAATTCCGAATCTGAATTCCTTTATAAAAGACGACTTATCATTTCAAAGAAAATAGAGAATAAAATCGGCCTTTTAGGCTCTAAAAACGACTTACCTTCTGAGCTATCAAAGATATTGAGAAGGCGATTGCTTACTTGAAACAGCTATTTTTTCATGTAAGTTATTTTATTTTCTCCTAAGGTCGCAAGGAATAGGTTTTTTAAAAACACATTCTTAATATTTGTAAAATATTTGATTAAATTTTCAAGAAATCACCAATAAATTCAAAAGAAATCTTTTTGAAAAATATTAATTAATGAATAATATTGAGTAAAATTGTTAGGTTTTATTTAAAGGTTACATAAACTTCTTCGGTTAGTTTTCAAACGGAAATTTTACTTTAGAAATGCTCGATAAAGTCAAAAAAAGACAGAGATATCCAATCGAGTTTGTTGAGAAGAATATTAATATTTACCTCAGGTTTTGAGAATAAAATTGCAGCATCAATATCGTAATAGTAATATGTACACAATAAGTTAAAATTCAAACCAATCGTCAAATTGGAGGGAAAATATCTCTATCCTAGATCGCCAATCCAAAAACACTGACTATTAGGAACATGGTCTGATTCTCCCACTTTACTGTACAACAACCTAAGAGAGAAGTTGGAAATCAATCACTTGTTCTCGAATCAAATTGCAGAGCAATCACTCACCATCAGTAGTGCTATCCCAGAAGCAACTGCTCGCAGTGTGGAGTCCTGCTCCGGTCTTCTGCATGATCGCACAGTTCACAATGTACTTGTAGGGCTTGTTCATCTTTGTAAGGTCCACAAGGATCTTTTCGATCACCGATGTTGTCCACTGCTGAACGTTCTTGTGGATGTACGCATTCGTTCCGACGACTGAGTTAATTGCCTACGGCGTAAGAAACGAACCTTACCTCATGGATGATAGTGGTCACTTCTGTTTCTGAGAAATTAACCTATAAATAAGAAAAAAGAGTCTCACTTCACTGTTTTCATTCATTATTCTACCAAAGTTTAGTAACTATGTTTTGTATTTGTGAATTGCAAATTTATCATTCAAACAAAATCGAATCATATGAACATCCTAAAGTAAATAGTATGAGAGAATAAGGTCTATTTAACACAACTTCTCCTATCACTTTTCGATTTGTATTTTATTTTGTCAAAAGTACGTTTTCAAAAATACTCACTTGTTTTCTCAGATTTGGCTTGTAATTTTCATATGCCACTGGGTTCTCAACCATCATAACAGTTGGCGTTGGATTCTCAGGCTCGTCTAATTTTGTTGCAACCACATTCTGAGCGTTCTCTATCGCCATTTAATTTCGATTAAGCTGCACCTAAAAATATTTATTAAGACCTTAATCAATCATGTATAAATTTTTTAGAATGATTCTTAACGAATGAAAATCGTTGATAACATGTATTGAAATTCAATGTAGACTCTGTTAATACTCATATATTGATAAATCAATGAAAAAATTAGCAAGATTATTCAGAATAAATTACTGCTAACCCAGTTCATAAAGTGTTGAATATGCGAGAATCTAGCTCATACGAATATTTTCACCCGAATGAATTACACAGAGCTGATTCTCGATACTAAAGGTCTTGTTCCAAATTACATTTTCTCATCTGGATTTTTCTTTGCCATTTTCGTTGACAGTTTAAATCTATCCCTTGGCAAAAACGAATTAAGAAGAAAAAATTCACAAAAGTCTATCAAAGTTTTCATCATCCTACAGTTATTATGTATAATTGGGATTCTGATTGAACTTTTCTCGTGGAAATTTCTCTATCGAAAATGGTACACAAATCTGGTCCCAGTCTACTTGGTATTTCTCACTTCATTTTTTGTCAACATGGTCTTATCAAGGATTTCCATACTCAAAGATGTCAACTTGAACGATTTGACAGAATTTCTTTCCTATGGTTGTTCTGCAGTTTATTTTAATGCAAAATGTATTTCTGGCCCTTATTCCATAACTACAATTAGGTATTTCCTAGAACACACTTTTTTTCTGATAGTGATCGTGAGATTGTCACGGAGCCTTCTCAGACCATCACAAATAATTTGCATCCTTAGTGATGGTCTTGACCTGATTTGTTCCATATGGTTTCTATTTTCGAGTTTACTTCTTACAAGAAATTCGTACTCAATGAGTCATACTTTTGATAATGTCATGTATATTTCCATATTCTATTGCATAATTGCCTTGACGTCTCTTTTCATAATCATGATTTTGTATGCAATCTTTATAGACAATTCTGATGACGATCAAAAATCCTTTGGGAAAAATATGGACTACATTAAAAAAGGGAGATTCATTAATAAAGGGTATAATCTATTGACAAGATCTGAAAGTAGTGAAAACAATGAAACAATATCTCTGTACGAATAAATATTATAATAAAATTGTAGTTTTAAATCTTTGTGTTTGATTTGTCCCAATATTGATCCGTCTCAATTTCGTGAAGTCTGGATAGAGTTCGGGAAAAGGCGAATTTTTCTTCCTCATTCGTGATTACAGATTCTTGAATGTTCTTCTGTTAAATAATAATAATGTTTATTATTAAGTAAAGGTTTTTATCATTGGTTAAATGGTTATTTAATAATATTCTACTTTCAATAAGAACCGGATATCAAATAGACTTTTATTCAAGAATTTGTAATTTGCTCTTGTCCCAGATAATCATAATTTAAATTTAGAAAATCTACTACATTATTAATTCTCGTGATCCTGTGATAAATCAAATACTCATTTTATTTTATAAAATAATCTCCTAATTAAGAGGTTATAAGTGAAACTCACATCGGATACATTCAAATCGTCAAAGAGTTGTCTGTGTGATATAGAAGCCTCCACTTTTGGGCCATCTTCTGGATTGAACAAGGATTCAATTGGCTGTTCACTAAATATGACAAGTCTACGCATTTTGTCATAGATTACATCAACAAGGCTGATAAATCTGCGAGTCGCACTCATCTTGGATATTGTCAACTGTGGCACTGAGTGCAAAATGATTGTATGAAAATTTTCACAGAGCCTAAGATAATCTGTAGGGCCGAGGGGCTAAATTATAAGAAATTAAACAAACCTTTTCACAAATATCCTGGAATGAAAGAAATACAATTCCATCGGAACAATTATGGAAATTCAACTCTCGTCCATTAACAGTCAAAGTTCTAGGTTCTGATTTGCCATTTATTGAAATGCTAGTAAAATATTCACGAGCTTCTTTGACGTCACATGATCTTTAATTCATAATCAATTGAACTTACACAAAATAGCGCTTATTATAATAGGAGGATTTAGTTGTTTCGAGTTTATTCTCGAGGCGATAATCAGTGGAAGATTTCATGTCGAAAATGGTGCATTTTTCTTTGAGCAAATCGATAAAGGGGAGGAAATTTATACGTGACAATCCATTCTTGTAAAGATCTGTAAATAATTTAGAAAAAGTTTCTTTATTTCACCTTCAGGTTTTCGATTCGAAGTTGCAATCATGATAAGATTACGATCAAAAAGATGTTGAAAGAAAATCTTCAGAATCATGGCATCTGTAATATCGACAACTTGAAATTCATCAAAAAGAATTATTTTGTATTCAAGGGAGACTTTATTTGCAACAATTTCAATGGGATCTGTTTTCCTTTGAGTTGAGTTTTGGCGTATTTCATGAAGATCCTTATGAATTTGACGCATAAACTCATGAAAATGTATCCTTAACATTCTTTCCATAGGGTAGGTTTTATGAAATAGATCCATTATCATTGTTTTTCCACATCCAACTGAACCATGGATGTAAACTCCCTTGGTAGTTTGATAACCGAGCTAAAGTTTATAGGAGTAATTGAATACTTTTGAAAGAAAAGAGGGTCGCTGAATTTTTCCAACAACAGCTTCTAAAACAGAAATAAGATTCCTTTGATATTTCGAGTCTTTGAGTCCTTTATCCTTTATAAGCTGTTCATACGATTGATTTAAAAGGGAAAAATTTCTTATTCTAAATTTGAACATTTGACTTAGCTGACAATTTAAAGAATAGACAATTGGTTATTTAAAACGACATTAATTTCATGATGATGTAAAAGATTTGTTATACTACGGTCATTGAGGAATTTTGAATTTTTGAATGGAATTAATTAAATTTTAATTCTAATGAGAATGATTATAGTTATAGATTAATATATCATAGTATTCAATATATTTTCGTATAAGAATAATTTATAAATATATGTGAATAAATGTGCTGCTCTATCAATAAAATTGTGCGACAGTGGCTGTGCTTTTAAAAATCTTGTATTTTCGTAGAAATATTAATTTTTCATAATTATACTCCTTAGTAGTCAAAAGTTTATCTTGTCAATGGATAAAAATTAATTATGCCATTTTCTTGCCCAGCATACAAAAGCCTTTTTGTAAAGTAGGTGTTGTGTAAGAAATTTGCAACAGAGAATTTTTCTTTGCCCATCGTAGAAATATAGCCTATGCTGGTTAAAAATTATTATTGTAATTAAAGTAACCCGGGTATTCAAGCTTACTTTTTTCCATCAGTAGCTGAACAAATAAAAATTTTATCTTGTTCATAAATCTCTCTTTTCAAGATTAGAACGTTTTCATATTTTCGGCCAATAGGAAATTGGTAATTTGAGTAATCAAATACCTCCTTGAATGGTTTATCTCTTGCTAATTCTGACTTATTGTATTTTTCTATATCAAAATAGTATAATTATTGGAAAATACTTTGAGTATAAAGCTGTTTCACTGCCATATCAATGAATTTGATGAAATCATCAACAGGATATTTCATGTTGAGGTGACACTCCAGGACTGGCATTTTATCGCTTTCTAATTTCCAGACAGACGTCTTTGTTTCACTAATTGCAATCATGTATAAAGATGTCAGAGAAACATTTAAAACTGGAGTTTGAAACAGATTAGTGCAGAAAGTGACGCAATTAAAGGCTTCTTTTCCGCATTTTAGCAGCACAATACGACCAGAGAATGTTCCATAGGCGATATCAAAATCAGTTGTATAAGAATCTATGTATAAGAAAATCGGTTTACTACTTGAGTGAGTTTCATTAAAAATTAAAAATATGTAAAAATACTATCATTCATTGTGATATCAACATTTATGACAAGATTCTTCTAGATTCCAGGGAGAGGTTCGTCAAGAACTCAAACAAATTAGCAGGGGAAGTGAATTTATGAATATTCTTTTGTTTTGAAGAAATAATAAAACGTGATTCATCAATCAAATATCAAACGACAGACCAACGCAAGGTCTGTAGGCTTTGCTGTTGATGATCTGATCGAATTTCTAACTAACACATCGGATACTAGTAATCTGAAAATAACATCATTAAAAGAACAAGACATGATTGTTTTATGCAATATGACAAGAAATATATTAATGAGCCAACCAATGTTATTAGAACTATCAGGTTCGATTAAAGTTTGTGGAGATATTCATGGACAATTTAGAGATTTAATAAGACTTTTTAATTTATGCGGATATCCAGATTCCACGCCCTATCTTTTTCTGGGTGACTATGTGGATCGAGGAAGACAAAGCATTGAAGTTATTTCATTACTATTTGCTTTTAAAATAAAATATCCAACATCATTTCATTTACTTAGAGGTAATCATGAATGTCAGACAATAACGAGAATATATGGATTTTTCGATGAATGCAGAAGAAGATTTAGTGTTCGACTTTGGCGAACATTTTTGGATGTTTTCAATTGTTTACCTATTGGGGCTATAATTGAAGATCAAATATTCGCATGTCACGGAGGACTGTCTCCGGAATTTTTTCAAAATGACTGTAAAAATCAGTATGAGTTGATAAATAAAATTAATGGTATTGTCAGGCCCTTAGATATACCAGAAGAAGGAATTGTCTGTGATATGCTTTGGTCAGATCCTCTTTCAAAAGAACTATTCCAATCAGACGAATCAGAATATTTGTTAGATTACGGATTTGCAGAGAATGAAAGAGGTGTTTCTTTTGTTTTCAATGAGGAAACAGTTGAAAGATTTAATAGAAGATTTAATTTTGAATTGATAGTACGAGCTCATCAAGTAGTCCAAGATGGTTACGAATTTTTTGCAAACAGAAGATTAGTAACAATTTTCTCAGCTCCTAACTACTGTGGAGAATTTGATAATGCTGGCGCAGTATTTTCCTTAATAGTTAAATCATCAACAAATCAAGAATCTGGAACTCAAAACACTAAGAATCTTGAAGGCCTATTCCAAATTTTACAGCCAGATAATTTTGATGAAGTTGCATAGAGAAAAAAATACTGATTTATTTTCAAATTTTATTTCCTACTTGATATAATAGAACTGGGATTCAATAAATAATAGGTCTCAAATGTGTTTTTTTCATAAAATTTATGAAAACCAGTTTCAACCAAACTGAAATGGAACTGATGAAGAGATGCGTTAAAAAAATCAATTCTACCTGATCAAAAGGAGTCGAAGAGATAGATATATATATATAGATATAGGAGAATCTTTGACTCTTCACCCGAATTATCGAATGCAATGAAAAAAATGACAGCTTAAGATTATACAGGCGACTCTAACAAAACCTCATCAAATATGTATCTTCTATGGCTTGAATAGACACCTTAGCCTCCCTTTACAGAAATCTCAAATAAGCAGAAGTGACCAAAAAAAATTGTTCATCTTTCTGCTTTCACTAATTGCCCTTCTACAGATTTTAAAATGTCTCTAAATACTAGAGTAAAACAAAGTAATCTTCAAAATTCTTCTTATTTTCTCAGCATGTGATAAAAGACTAAATTTTTACTACAAACCTTATCTGGAATTTTTCAAAAATCTTAATTTTTTCATTTCTCGTAGTAAAATTCATTGATAGCCATAAATAATTTGAGTTTACTCACGAGAATTCGATATCGCTATCGTTGTGATTGGATCTCTAAAAGGATCTTGATAAAAATCTATCAAATCCTTTTCTGAACAGTACATATTAATTTTACCCTCTATTGTACTG
The DNA here is from genome assembly GCA_012064415.1 of Gyrodactylus bullatarudis. Classification (NCBI taxonomy): domain Eukaryota; kingdom Metazoa; phylum Platyhelminthes; class Monogenea; order Gyrodactylidea; family Gyrodactylidae; genus Gyrodactylus; species Gyrodactylus bullatarudis. The sequence goes on from SSNU01000246.1 coordinate 55,153, forward strand.
AGAAATATCAAATTCAAATATTGAATACATGAGGTTATAAAGGATAACGATTCAGTTTTCCAAACTGAATTTTTCATTTTGTAATAGCCCATGAGACCATTGTTTGAGATGGCCATAATAATGTCTTTAGTTGTAAAGATTTGATCAATTGGGGTTGCGTCAAGTTCCTTTGTCAAAAACTAAATCAAAATGAAAATTCTATGAAAATTATTGGGTAATAAGAAGGGTCTCAAAAAGTCCTATTTTTCATAACTGTTCCATGCAAGGATTTAGAATATCCTTTCAAGCCTCAATGGGTCATATATGGGACAGGTAACTTTCTCAAGCTATAATTCTGTTTTAAAGAAACTAAAAATAATTTATTGACCATTTTTTCTGAAAGAAGAACTTATATTCTTTAGAATGAACATTGACTTATCAAGTTACAATATTTTATTGAGAAGTTATGAGAATTTGAAAATGACTCGTTTTTGAAAAAAAATTCTGCAAATTTTTGAAAAAATACTCACAGACATTAAATTTAATTTAAATTAGACTAGTAGCTCGTAAACTTCTCTTTCCAACCATACCAAATAGAATTATTTTCGTCAAAACAGTAATAAAAAATATTTTGATACAATCTTTGTAGTAAATAGATTTTAAGGCTAAGATCAGAGATATATTAGCTATGGTGCATTTTCGAGATGTCAGAAATCAAAAATCATTTTACACTGCCTAAATACGGTAGAATTCTTTAAAAAGGTTAGGCATTTACTGAATCTAAATAAAAATGGGTGGAGAGGATAGTTTTCCACAAAGTACGTTCGTAAAGTGTTATTATATTCAAAAGAAGTTGTTTTGAAATCTAATACAGGACCTTTTGACCAACTTAAAATTAATTAAAAGACTTTTAGATTATTTTGAATAATTTCGGTTCGAGAAGGCTCAAAGTTGACAGTTGTGATAAAAACTTATCTAAAGATTATCAACATAGAATTTTTATCTACCTAATCATAGTCACTTAATTTACGAACTTACCAGTTTTGTTTTAGAGTAGTCACAAGCATCTAATGGACCAGTTTCACCATCTTCTATTTTTATATGCAAAAGAGACAAATTGTTAGCATTAGATGAGCTGAAATCACTGGCATGCAAACTTATCTCATAAGCAAAGAGTTTTGATCCAAAAGATATCATACAGTAAATATTCTTGCTATAATAAGTTGATGTTTGCATGACTGCAATTCGGTCGATTTTATGAGAAAATGCACCAATAACTTGAATTAGAAACCATCCAGTTGATTTTTCATGTCTATAGATGGCAATTGTGTCACTATAAACTGCAGCAAGTATATTTTCAAATGTGCATATCAAAGTGAGAGACTTTGTAGAACTGCCAGAGTCTTGGCCAATTTTCTCTAGATTAAAACTAAAATGTGCATAATGTAGGTTTACTTGATGCAGTGTAGATTGTTGAATTCTTGAAGTTAAAATAAAATTATTACTTGGAGGATTAATATGATCAATCATTGGAATTTCATTCTCTTTCGTGTGCGGAATTGTCTTTTTAGGTGATAATTCTTTGATAAGTGAAGGGATTGCATAGAATTTGGCTTCTTCCAAAAGTGTCCGAGCATCATGTTTCTTCACAAATATATTCTTGCTTCTTAAATACTCGAGAATAATTTTGAAATAACTTGGATTTCGATCGATAAAAATCTACTTTAGAATAGTTAAGCATACTAATGTTGATTTTTCCTTGTGATCTTTAAGCAATCTTACATTCATTAAATATTTAACTTACAAGTTTAAATACGAGTTTTCTCCTCCTGAAATGAGTGTTTTACGTGTCGAGGAAAATCTAGAATGAAAGAATTATCTTACAGTTTTCCTCCAACATTTAAATCTACTACATCATCCATGTGGTTAAATATTTCAAGCTTGAACTTGAGAACATTTGCAAGAATATAAACAAAAAAGTGCATTGAGATCGATTTGTTTAAAATTATTGTGGTTTTTTGAAATGCAAACATTCAGAGAATATGTTTTTTATCCCGGTTGTAATGATAAGACTTTAATTGAAAGCTGCATTAAAGAAGAACTAATTGCTCTATCAAAGTAGTTTTATTCAAATTTTCAATATATAGGTCTGAAACATGTCTAACAATAATTAACTCTGAATTCAAATTTATAGCCGATATACAAAATCCTACGTACGTTCGTTCTCAATTATCGAATAGTCCACTTAAAAAATATCACTGGTCATGTGATGGTGAATTTATTCATGCAATATTTCAGGATTCTAATAAGCTTTTGTCGTGTAAATTCTCTGAACATTTTTCAGTAAAATATTATATTTCGGCCAAGAATACCATTACCGATTTTACAACTTCACAAAATAAATCCGGGGATATAATTATATTTGACAGTGGTCATTTCTATCTCTATGAATATGAAAAGAAAGAGTGAGTTGAAAATGCTCATCCATTAGGTTTATAAAATTCTTCAAATTGGAATCTGGAACTTTTCTTGAACTATCCTGGAAATTTCCCAGTTATTTTTCTGTGAAAAGTTCAAAGTCCATTCATTTCTTCGCTTGTGACTGTAGTCCTATCAAAACTTTAAAGAAAGAAAAAGTTTATTTACTTAAAAATTTATCAGATTCCATTGTAAATTGCTCATTTTGTAATTTCTAGATAGCCTACTGTAACAGATTATCAATCTTTCTTATAAACCTTTATGATTCAAGTGAAGCTCCTGGGGAGATTTCTTTGAAAGATGATGAAATCTGTCTAGACTATTGTGGTCTGGACAAAGATAGAATTATCATCTTCTTCAAGAATGGCTACTTGGTCGTGAGATCACTGAAAAGAGAAACGTTTAACCAAGTACTATTTACAAAAAACTATTCAGAAGACCAGTCTATCCGTTCAATTTATATCTCTCATAACAAAAAATTTTGCTCTTCAATCTCAGATCAAAACAGTATTTTCATACAGGATATTTCAGAGTTTACTAGCCCCATTGAAGTCTACAAACCGAGTTCGAATCACAGTCCCGATTTTCTTTTAGACGCAAAATTACACTGGGCTGGAAATGATAAAATTCTCTTCCTACTCATTGGAGACGAGAAGAAAATATTTTTTTTCCGAAATCAAGTTCGAAATTTGCATAGTTCATGGACCAGAGTAGAAGACTGCCAGACTTTTGTTGACATTGCCACTATGAAAGAAATGAATTCTATCCTTATCACAAGCTATCAGATTGATTTTGAAAATCTCAAAGTAGTTAAAAAAATAAAGTCTTGATTTCGAAATTTCAGGGCCCGACAATAGCAAAATGTGTAAAGTTGCCTTGTGTCAACGTTGCTCGTCTCCAGAATGTTCATTTCTCCTCAAAGTTTCTGGCCATTAACCAGGGAAATAGCCTTCTAAAGATTTATTTTAGAGATCAAGAGGATAGCTTTAAGCTTGTAAAGAAACAATCTTTCCCGGGTATTGAAAATATACAGATCAACGAAAACTATTGCTTGGTCAGAGTGAAGAAAAATCTATATGAACTTATTCATGTACGTAGCGTTTTTTTTCAAAATTTGACACTTTGCATATTTCTAGATAAATATGAAGAAAAAAATTATTTCTTCAAATGAAATATCAAACAACGACGAAGAAGAGGATATGATTCTGGGAAACCATTGCCTGATTCGAATGAATAAAACCGTTTGTTGATTTCAATGATTTTTCATTTTTAGAAAGGTGAAATTTCTCTTCTAAGGTATGATGATCGGGAAAAAATTCTCATTAAAAAGGAAATAATTTCGAAGAAGATAAAATTCCATTCTGTTTGTAATTTGACTGATAGTCAGCTGCTTACTCAAGATTGCGATGGGGTTATAGCATTTACTAATATTGTAAGTGGTTCTTTGGAATGTTTTATATACTATACTGTATAGATTTATTTAAAAATATTATTAAAATAGTTATATATCTCTGGTACAAATTTAATAAGAATTTCACAAATTCTGAAAATGATTTTGGATTTAAGAATATTAAAATCAATTCGAAATCTGGTTCTGAGAGAAAGAAGGACACTAAGTAAAATTGAGTATCCTCTTGAAGCTCTCAGATTGTACTGAATAGTGGTACTGGGCGTAAATTTTGAGTAGAGGACAGCAGAAGAGGCCGTTCTTCTTAGCCATAGGTGTTGTAGATTGGCTTTGTCGAGGAGCTCCTTGTAGGGAAGTGGACCAAGACAACCTTTGAGGATTTCTTTAGAATGAAAATACTGGTTTTGAGATTATGGTCGTATGAGAGTCTTAGATCTTTGATGAAAGAAACTGTGTCGAAAGGTAAATGATGATTTGTAAAGGAGTTCATAATAGGCATGACTTTAGTTTTATTTTGATTGATCTCTTGAGACCTATTGAGGAAAGAGACTGTTTTATGTGTGTTTTATTTTACAGTTGGGTTTAATGTCTGAGGATATCAAATTAAATGTGAATGGGCCAATGATAGCGCCTTGAGGGAAACCCGAAGAGATTGGTGAGAGAACAGACTTTTGTCCATTGAGTACAACTTGTTGGTTGATAAAAATGACATCGTAAGCTTGATTATAGAAACCCCTATTCTATGTAAAAGGAAGAGAACAGTGTGACAGCTTTGATTGACATGTTTGTATTCACACCTATGTATGTACAATGTACAAATAGTCAACCCCATGACTAATCGTGGGGAGGGGTATGGGATTGGGAAAACGAAAAATGACTTTTTTGATTTTTCATCAAAAAATCATTCAAAATCTGAGACTGATTTCAAAATCGAATTTTTGCCATATATTTTAGAATAGAAGCTTGAAAATTTCCAAGTTTACTCTAAATTTCATGCTGAATATAATGGCACTAAATTTAAGTCTGACTGACTGCTTTAGCTCTTTTTGCTACGGCCTCTTCCTGATAAGATAGAAAAAATATTCAAAGTGGAAATTAATCAGAATAAAAGATTGAGAACATCTACAAAATTTTATCAACCTATTGAAAAATTTGAGATTCTGGTAGCAAAATATATTTGGGACCTTGGGAAAATATTAGGAGGAATGTTGCTCGATTCTGATTGGCCGACAAATACTCAATTTCTATTGGTCTATTATTCATGAGATTTGGGGTAGAAATGGTATATAACTAACGTATACTTGCACATTCACACAACTCTCGTCACTTTACAGGGCTTTTACCTGTATACCAATTGATATTATAACGACAAAGGGTTTTGTGAGAGAGAATGGGAATCTTTTAAAAGCTCTTTCTATGTCAACATAGACTACTGAACAGGGATTTTTTTGTATATAAGATTTTAGTGCAGAGAGTAAAATAGTGGGAGATTTCCTCTTTGATCATGACTTGTATTGGAACTGATGAAAAACTTTATGTTTATTTCAGCGAACAGACTCAATTATAAACCTTGGAAAATTTGAAGAGAACATCAGAAACGTATTCTGGGATCATTGCTCAAATAATTTCATCATCCTTCTGATAGTCACTGACGAAAATCATTTGACATTTTATCAAATTCCAAACTACGATTACCAGACAGAAAAACAAACCTATCTGAAATGGCCCACAATTGGGCTAGACAAAAACATTGAAATAATAGGTCTTTCCTACCAGTTCATCTTAACGAGAGAGGATAAAAATTATGAATTTTATTCTATAAATTTATGGCCGTTGGAGAATCCGCTTAGGAATCCTGTCTTAATCAAGGACGTGAAAGATAAACTGGATCATTACATTTCCGCGTCCATTATTCTGGGCAGATTTAATGATTACCAATATCACTTGAGTCAGTTCAAAAGGATAAGTAACCTTGAAAAAGTTCGAGACATTTGCATTGAGTCTCTTGCTTTCAAAACAGGTTAGAATTTAAATTCTTTTAAATCAATAGGAAAATTGTTTTGATGGAATCTTAAATCTTCTATAAATATTGGTAAGACTAAATTTAATTTGAATTTAACGAACATTTTTCAAAAGCCTCTTCCAGACATTTCGATTCGTAAATGTTTAATTACCTTCTTCACTGGATGAGACCAAGGTTTTTAGATAGAATGGAAGAGAGTTAAGATTAAAAGCGTCTCATCCTCTAAAGAAGGTAATCTCAGTATGGAAACGTCTGGAAGAGGCTTTGGAAAAATGTTGACTAAATTGAAATTAAATTTACTTATACTAATTTTTATTGAAAATTTTGATTCTTGATAACACTAATTACTGAACGGTTTACTGTACTTTTAGATTGACTATCTGGCATGTATTGGTCTATCTATCTGTAGAAAAAGAAAGCGGAGAGAAAGGTTTAGTATTTATTAAAAAATAATTGTTTTGATAACCAGAATTATTAGAGTAATTACTTTGATAATATAATTCATCACTTGAAGGAAAATTAAGATTAGACTACCAAAAAATTATCTTAGTTTTCCTTCAAGTGATGAATTATATTAGGGGTATTTGCAAAATTGGTGACTTGGACCTTCCCATTTGCGGATATGGTGACAGTGGTAGGCCAAAATACAATTTTGGTTACTTTTTCACAAGGGATTTAATTCACTTTTGGTTCCATTTTACAATGAAAATTTTTAAGAATTGCATTTATGGACCCTTTTTCCTGTGTTGAAATTTAATAATTGCAGTCATGGTTAGTTTGCAATTATGGTTAAGATCTTGTAAAATGTGTTTTTAATAGCTGTTCAAATTTTTTTCATGAGTATTTTTATTCAGGACTATTCCTAAGTACTGATTTGTGCTAATTTAAATTAAGTTAATAAGTGGTATATGCGGATCTTATCGTTTGGTCTAACAAATTTACACGTTCTATAACTATGCATTAGAGAACCGTTTTTTGAAAAAGTATTTTATGCTGATAAATTTCCTTAATAAGGGTTGAATTCTGATTTGAATGGTGTATTTTACATGTGCCATAGCTTTTGGTTAAGGGATGAAAATTTCTCTATTGAAAAAGATAGGGTCAAATATATGCATCAAATATTTATCAATTGGCATATGCTTTTTGACGCTAAGTCTAAGTTTACAATATGAAAATGAAAGTTTTAAGATAAAAATAGTAAATAAGATTTATTTAGGCTACTGATAGCATCCTTCCCAAGGATGCGGTCAAAAGCGGAAAAAATTATTTGAATGATATTTTTTCAATAAAAACGCTAATTCTCAACTATTTTTCAAATTCTGAACTAAGACTAAATGTAAAAAATCTTAGGCCAAGTGATAAATGTTTTATGTATACTATACGAAAAATCTCTAATAAAAAAACAGAAATAAAAAAACCATTTCTATATAATTTTTTTGTCACGACACTACTTGTAGGTATGATGGTTATAAGAATGAATTGGAAATGGGTGTGCTCTAAGTGGAGGTACCAATGTATTTTGAAATAGGGAAGGATGCTATCAGTAGCCTAAATAAATCTTATTTACTATTTTTATCTTAAAACTTTCATTTTCATATTGTAAACTTAGACTTAGCGTCAAAAAGCATATGCCAATTGATAAATATTTGATGCATAGTTATAGAACGTGTAAATTTGTTAGACCAAACGATAAGATCCAAACGATTATACTTTCTGTAAACAGACTTAGGTCATTTGATAATAGACTGAATAGATCTTAGACTTTAGACCAATTGTAAAAAACGACTTTTACCCTTAGACTTTTTGTAATTAACTCTTAAAAATATCATGAATTCTTATAGGAGAATCACTAACTACCTAAAAGTAGTAGGTTTAGTTTTCGATATACAAGGGATAAATATTTTTATTGAAACACGAATATTTACCCCCAAATTAAGTATTATTTATCTCGACCTATCTAAATGTATAGAAATCACTTGCTGCATTCTGATTGGTCGAGACAATACTTGATTAGGGTTAAATATTCGTGTTTCAATAAAAATACAGTTGTGCCCCAGTTTTGTTGTATGAGAAATCGCACACACCTTGTAAGATGTTTCAATAGAAATATTTTTACTGAAACTTTATTGAATCGACATCACCAAATTCGAGTTAATACAAATCAGTACTAATTAGGAATAATCCTGAATAAAAATACACATGAAAAAAATCTTGAACAGCTATTAACCCTTGCATGCAAAATCATGAAAATTACATATTTTACAAGTGGAGTTTTGTATATTTTTAGTTATTTCTCACAATTAATTTTGCAAGTATGAAATGTAAAATATTGTTGTACAAAGGATTTTATTCATGACAATTTTCATCTATTTGTAGATCTCCTACATGAGTAATTAGTTACAAGTTGATCTAACGTGTCTACACCTCCTTTGGTTTCGTTATAGTATTGAATAATCTCCGGCTTAGGTCCACTGTCATCTGGATTTTGGTGTAATGATGACATCATGACAACTGGTTTGTTTTTCTT
>SSNU01000246.1:65294-76008 GCA_012064415.1 Gyrodactylus bullatarudis
TCCATTTTTAAACCGATTATGTTTCAAATGAAGTAAATTCATTGAAAAAGTGACAATACCCTTAAGAAAGCCAATGGGTATTAAAATATAAAAGGTATATAAAATTTGTATTAGTAGTATAAATAGAATTTCGTAGTGAGGGCTTGAACTTAATGAATCTTTGCATTTTGAAAATTTTCCTTCGAAAATCAATCCCTCAGAAATACACCTCCTTCAATTCACTCACCTTCTCAGTGTGTTTGGGTAATGAGGGCTTATGTGCTAGATTCACTAAAGTCACACTGATTACCAACATACACTAGTGAATTACCGACACTCACTGATTTCCCAGACTCACGGTAACATATATATTGGATTGTACCAGGATCAATATTTTTGCATTGAAATGATCCGGGTAAAAACTTCCTATTCTTCCGGCATGTACCCACTATGGCTGTACGGTTAGCTTTGAGATTTTGAGCTAAATCATATGATGTGAAAAATTATCACATGTAACTGTCCTACCAGCGTTTAGAAACGGATGAATCAATTGCTTCAAAACTCTTGATCCTTGACCAACTTCTTGAGCATCGCCGTCTTTCCCTATGTAAATATCTTCATTACATATGTAGGCTGTTTTTGCATCACATGCCGCTCATACTTTAATTCCATATTTACCTGGCTTGCTCTTCATATAAACCCTGAATGGAAATCTGCCTCGGAAGGAAATAAGTTGTTCATCAATAGTTATTTGCTCTGATGGAATAAATGCTTTCTGGCAATTTGAAATAAACTCTTTGAATATCATCCTTATTGGAGAAAGCTTGTCTCTATTTTGCCCAATGTTTCGTAATGATTTATTATCAAATCTTATGTATTGTTTGATAATTTTAAACCTTGAATTGCTCGTTGAATCTTTGACAATCTGTGCTCCAAATTCATCTCCCCACAGTTCTTCCAGTTGTATATTCTTTTGTTTACAAACTCCAAAATAGAGAGATATTCCAATCCACCTACGAATTTCGTCATTTTGATAAAATTTATTAAAACTTAAGTCAATATTAGAATTCTCAGCCATGGTCATCCAAACGTTTCGACGGTGATTGTCTTCACACGCCTTCTTCAGTGGTACGACAAGTTTGTCAAAAAACAAATTACTATTTATATACTTTCATGATCTCATACCTATCAGTTTTGTCCAATCAGATGAGAGAATAGAATAATACAAGAGGCTGACTTGATTATCTATACTTTATTATCATAGTTTTAATAAATTTTATTATAAAACTAATTTTAGGTCATTTTGAATTTCTGAGTTTTTGCAATTCATGCTCCGCATGTATAAATTTGTATACTTGGTAACATTTCCAATGATATAATCACTTATGAATAAGAAGAAAAATCCGCTTGGTTCACGCACCTTTTTGAGATCTTAGTAAGTCCACTGGTAAAATTGACCACATTGTGAATAGGGATTTGACCTTGATATGGTCGTGTATCCGAATAAACAATTCCACCACACTTAGAGAGATAGGCTGAATTGGCTGGGATAATATTTGCCTGTTCATCGTCTGTTGAATTTCAACACACGAAAATCTTTTATAGTCTTTATTTTCTAAGAAATACTACACCTTTCTCTCCGCTTTCTTTTTCTACAGATAGATCAATACATCCCAGAAGACAACACAGTCAGGTAGCAAGCGAAAAACGTTATATAAAATCTATGCCGAACATCTCCCTGAAGAACTACTTGGTTCAAAATTATGTACTTTTAGAGTTTGATAATGGAAAAATAAATTCAACACAAGGTAGAAGAAACCAGTTAAATTTGTTCACGATATCCGGAAAATAAATAAACTCATGAGCTAAGAAACCCAGAATAAAAACAAAAAAAATATTTTCTAGTTTCAGCCATCTACGAATGTCTTGGTGACGAGGAAAACTCTTCCAAGTATAGAAAAGTCAGTAAAATTTGTGAAATAGAAGTTCTACTCGGCTATTTTCTCAATGCCAAAGGCGAATTTACCCAAGCAGAGGAGAAATTTTTAAACTCTACCCAGCCAAAACATGCAATCTATCAAAATATTGAGCTGAATAATTGGTCGAGAGCCTTGGAATTGGCAAAAGATTTTGATCAAGAGAGCATTCCCTCCATTTTATTCAATTATGGCATACATCAGACAAATAATGGTAACCAGGAAGCAGCAATTGATACATTTAAAAAGGCTTCAAAATCCACAAAAGATGCTATCTTTATTGAAAAATGTTTGAAACAGATTTCCCTATGTCTCTTCAAGAATGGACTATTCAAAAAGTAAATAATGAAATAAGTCGATCTAGGATAAACATTTTTTATCTTGATTTAAATTAAAGTTTTTGAATCTGCCTCTGGTCTATTTTGCATTGTCAATGAAACATTAATTTAATAATTCTTCCAGAAAAGCTCTAGTTCATCTTATTTTTTTGGAAGAGAATTTTCATTTTCCATCTCTGGAAGATAACTCATAATTTAAGAGCATAGAATATGGATAAAATTAAGAAATAGGAAACTTGAATCATGATAGGATCTGAAAATTCTCAATAAATATTAGTTGGGGTAGATTTAATTGGAATCGTCTTCTAAAGCCTGTTCAAGACGTTTTGGTCCTGACGTAGTCAAGTGAGATGAAACGATCTCAATACCGAAACGTCTGGAAAAAGATTGGTTATATTTCAATGTAATCTGTTTTCAGTAATATTAAAAATTGAAGAATGGTTTAAATTTTCAAAATCTACTTATTTAACCGACAAGAAAGAGAACGCAAAGAATTCATGTAAATTTGTCTATTACAGAGGTATCAAGTTGGCTCAATCTATCAAGTCAAGAGAATTCTACGAGGAAGCAGCAAATCTCTTGGAAACACTCAAGGTAAATTGAAACTTTGAATCCAAACTATTTTTAAAAAAACTTGAGAGAACGCATATTTTTTTGTGACTAATGAAATCTATTTCATTTCGGTCAAATTTAAACATAATTATTTGAATTATTCCCTATTAAAAATTATAAATCATTTTCTTCATGTTAAAATAAAAGTATTTGCAGTATTTAAATTCTTTTCTCAATTAGGAGTACAAATATGCTGCGTACTTGTTCAATGAATGCGGACTCATAAATGAAACATTCACTTGCTTTTTGAAGAGTGATCAACTAGAAAAGGTAGAAAGCCTTTTACAATCAGAAAAGCTTAATTCAGACAGTTTAAATTTCTATGGGCAACTGATGGAGGACAGAAGGGATTATGAAAAAGCACTTGGGGCTTATAGGAAATCCAACAATCATACAGGAGTTATAAGGTAAGATTTTTGAGTGTACCAGACGTGGAAGAGAGGTTTGCAATATAAAAATCATTCAGGTTTTTTCCGAATTTCCAAAAATCCTTAAAAAACACCAAAAGTATTTAAATTTTCGTTACAAGTGTAATAATTTTTTTATTTTCCATATATTTTACCAGAAATATTTCGTTCTAGGTGCTTAGGTGCTTACGAAATATTTCTAGTACCCTTTGTAAGTATAGGTGCTCCGTATACTTACTAGAATAGTATATTTTACTATTCTAAAAGTTGACGATATGTTTAAAAATAGGAATCTCAGAAAATTCATTGATTTTGGCGCAATAATAAAAGCTTTCAAATCAAGAAATATTTTAAACATTAAGTTCAATGAAAGATTTCCTAAAACATTAATTTTGAATATACATAAATTTGATATATTTCATGGATTTGGCCATAAAACGTTAATTTACAATGTAAAATCATTAGCCTACATATTTTCCTTATTTAGACTCGAAACTAATTATTTATTGTCTAATTTTAAAACTATTTACTCAAAATTCGAATTGGGTGATTGTGAAAATCTTACGAATTTAAAATTAATAATTATTAATGTTCCATATTAGATCCAAATTAGACTATCTCTTCTTTATTCTCATCTTCAAAAGCCAGATGATTAACAAATTTCTCACAGACTTATTCGCATATTATTTTTTATATTTACCAAATTCCTTTGCCTATAAAACTAAATATTGACAGATTTACATTTTATATATTGTTTTCAAAAATAAATTTGTCTAACAAAAATAAGACTCAGGTTTAATAGATTTACATGTCTTTCTACTGCTCGAACGTAAAATATCTTTCTGGTCTCTAGGCTTTTGTTAAAGACTAAAAATGGAACTCATCAAGCAGAGGAAATTGCCATGAAAAATGATGATATCGATGGGTTTATTCAGTTGGCTGAATTTTACAAGCAACACAAGAATACTCCGAAAACAATCATGTTTTATCTCAAAGCAAAACTTATCGACGAGGCATTGAGATTTTCCTCTGAAAATGATGCTTTCGATGAATCCTATTACAAGGACTTTCAACCAACTATTCAAGAAGCTGAAAAAATTGCCACCTACATGAACAGTCGTGATGAACACCTTTTGGCGGGAAAGTTTTATGAGATGGCCAATCTCAATGAAAAGGTATTCTTACTTTCTGACTTCGTTATGTTTTTGATATAGCAAATTTTCTCGAGTATATGGTTTAATAGACAATTCGAAATCTAAAGCTAATTGATTTGAAGTTGGGATTCTATGATATTTTCAAGTATCTTAATTTTTACATCAAGAATTCGAATTAATAAAAATATTTTGGAATCTGAATGTATTACAGTATTATTGATTTTCAAGTAGTAAAAATGATCAAGAAATCGAAATTCAACTTCTGAGCAATGGAACAGATTTAGGATTGGGGTTCTTGTCTAATCTTGATTCTGAAAAAAATCTTCAGACCATTCTGCCACTTTCAAATCGAAAATAGGATTTTTGGGCCGAATTGATATTTGAAAAATTACGAAATTTTTCTTAGAAATGAATTATTTTTCTTCAAACGTTAAAAGAAGGCAGCATTATCTGGATTACAGAAAATCTTTTAACATATTCGAATTCTTAATGAAAAAATTGAGTTTTCTCAAAAAATCTTGGATTCCCTACTACATATAAATGAATAAATTAGAGGATAGAATGATATCATGTACAAAACAAGAAAATGCAGTCAGAGTTACACTTTTAATGGTGATGCCAAATATGCGCAGTTTTTCCCAATCAGTTTAAAGATGACTTGGTTGGTTGTGCAAGCGTTCAGAGCGTAATAAGTGGATGTTAAAATTTTGAGGAATACTCAACAGCCTCTTACATGCCGTGCAAAATAAAATTTAAAAGAGATCTGATTGGCTCTCTACCCTAGCACCTAACACGACCAATTTGTTTTATAAACTTTAAAATCACCAAGCCAAATATGATTGCTTGAGCAAAGAATAAGGTTATTTGAAGGATTTTTGGGTTTAAAATTTAATTATAATTATACTGAGTGTAAAATACTCAAGTGATGTTTTTCTATTTTCTTGAATTAGGCAATCGCTAGTTTGACCAAAATTGAAGAAGGCTCAGATTTCGAAAGAGCCATGGAGATACTGTTCCTCCTCATAGATAAATGTCGACAAGAACCAAGACTCTTAACAATGATTGGAGATTTTTTCCGGGAAATCTATTCTTTAAACTACGATAATTACAAGTACTCGTATTATTTCTGTTTGGTTACGGAAAATTATCAGGAATGCCAAACAATCATTGAAAATAACCTAACTAGGTTCTATGAAAATGGCCAACTCTCTGAATTGCATTCCTTGATATTTTGCCTGATCAAGAAGACGAGAAAAATCAGCAATTTCAAGGTTTCCGGAACCCTTGAAAATATTTTGCAAATAATTCATTTCTATTTATTGGCCGAAGTAAGTTGGATGGATTTCTATATTTTCATAACATAAAAATGAAAGCGGTTTGAAAATATCTCATAAGCTACTTAAATTTAAATTGTTTAAATATTTAGATACCATTGAATTCTATCAGCTCTTGTACGTGTTTTCAATTTATGAAGTTAAGAAAGAGAGATTCTAAAATTATTTCTGGTGAATAGATAGGTTTAAGATCATTCATGCTTAAAATTTTCGAAATCTCTTTGAATTTTGTCTTGCTTTTATAGTATATTTTTGATCAAATATACGCCAATTAAGGAAAAACTATATAATTTTCAGATCGTTTTCAAAAGTTTCCAATAGGATTTCATACTTTTGCAAATAAAAATGAAAAAAATATAGATTATCGTAAAACGGTTTCTATGGAAAGACCCACTACATTTTATATTGGTTATAATAATTTTCAATTTTACCAAAAAACCTTGGTATTTGTAAGGAAGAGGGAAGTACATGGAAAAAGGTTGGTTATATTTCAATTAAATTTACTTTTTACTACTATTTATGGAAAGAATATTTATAATTATTGAGCGAATATATTTTCGAATCATTCATGCGTTTTGGTTAAATAAAAGATCAGAATCAGGTCAGAGAAATTTGATCCATACAAATTACATTTTCAGATATACTTTTCACGAAACGATAAAGTCCATGGAGTGAGTTTACTCTTTCGCGTAGCAAAACGATTGGATATCTTTCCCAACCGTAAGTGACCGAACCAATAAAATCTCTGTATAAAACTTTTATTCGTATTTTTAGAAAAAATCTCAATATTGATAAAAATCATCGAGACGTGCTATGAAGTAGGCATGATTAAAATGGCTCAACACTACTCTGGGATAATTCTTGATCCGGAATATCGAAAATTGATCGATAGTGACATGGAAAATACCTTGAACAAGGTTATCACTACGGATGCTGTTGACCGTACGAAAAGTCTTGAAGGAAAGAAAAGCCCCTGTCCGTATTGTTACATTGAAATACCTGAATTCAATTTATTTTGTCGTGAATGTGAAAGACATATTCCCTATTGCATCTTGACAGTGAGTCTTTTTCTTTAAACCGATGAATACATTTTAAAATACAACTTGAAAGAAGAGTAACACAGAGTAGTTTCTTCCCTATCGAGAAGATAAGAAAACTTAATACTTGAAACAATTCTTCTGACAATCTCCATATACTTATAAGTAGATTTTTAGAATTAAATTTTATTATTTTCGATTTTTTCATAAAAGTTTAGACATCTTTGCTCAATTTCATTATCGTTAGAGAGTTAACCCTCGCCTGGATATGGGGTCTCTGCGGAATTTGAATTTATTTTCGTATTACATTTTTTTATCATATCCAGGGCGAGGGTTAAATTTCTTGATAATTTTCTCTACTTGAAAATCAATGAAATTTGGATTCCTAAATATCTTTAACAAGTTCGAATTCTTGATGGAAAAATTGAGATTTTCTATTTGTTCATCTTTTCTAATTATTATTTTATATACCCTTCTTTCAGGAGGCTTCTTATTTTTCAATATAGATTTTATTCCAACAAAAAAATCATAGATCACCAACTTCATATAATTTATATGATATAAACCAATTTTATAATTAATAAATTAGATGATCTTTACTGTTGATTTAAACAAATGAATAGAGATAAAAGTGAGGTAGACTCTAAACTCATACGGAAGGTTTAGAGAATAAAAAACGTATGTTAGAGTCTCTTAGAAACAGTTGGACTAAATCTTCAGAATTTACTTTATTTGTTTAGAAGTTTTTAAAATCTCTGGTCTTTTCTCTCAGAAGTAGATAAGAATTCGTGTTTTGAAAGTAACGTTCTTTTAATATATTATTCTCTGTGGTCAATTATAGATTCAGATTTCTTTCTTATATTTTTTCTCATGATTTTACTACTTACTTTGAAAGATTAAACTTTTTAGAGCTATCAATTTTGAAATTTCATTTATAGGGCGCTCATATCATATTTCATGATTACTCAGAATGTTCGGGTTGCCAATTTCCTCTTATTTATAGCGAAATATCAAAGTTAGTTAACAAAATCCTTTTGAAAAAATTGATCACGTTCATTATTCTAAATTCCCATAGATTTGGCAAGACCTGTCCAATGTGCGAATGTGAATTTAATTTTGAATTGATAAAGAAGAAAGCTTACAAAGGTGCATAATCTCAGCTATAACCAGGCATTAGTTCTTCCCTATCTGTTCAGTTGATATCGAAATTTGAAGATTAACTACCAGTCTTGTTGCAGCGTGATAAAAGTATTGTTATCAGAGACTAGAATTTTCATGTCAAAAAACTTTACGTATATTCATTGCATGGAATTCGTTGTTTGATCAAATTGAATAAAAATGAGAAAGAGAAAAATAGTTGAATAAAGAAATTATCTTATGAATTTTTATCTAAAATGAAAAGATTACAGTTATGCATGATTTTTTTTATGATGAAATTAGATTCAAACTGCGATCTTAGTAAAGTTAACTTTGAAGAATTCTATTTTTAAATGATCATGAGATTCGAGAGCAATTCAAACTTTGTTATTAGACATTTTGAAAATACAAATTATAATTTCACGCACACCTGAATCGTAAAAAATATAAGAATATTGTCAAACTTTTTCTTGCTTTTTTATCATTTCGATGCGGGGACTATTTCATAACTCTCATTAAACTCATAAATTATGAGTCATAATTTAGCTAAATTAAACTAAAAATATAACTTATGCAAAACTAATGCCAAACTAATAGTTTCAGAGATTGAAAAAACGGAAATTAGTCCATATGCACAGAAAGTGTTAAGGAATTCACAGCAATGAGCAACTCTCTTCTCATTATTGAGAACTTATTTTCATTCTCATTTTCTCAAACAGTTCTTTCTGTGGTAGAGAAATGAATTTGAAAGGATTTTCAGCCAAGGAATCCTAATTGATTATAAATCAAGTCGTGTAGATGTTAAAGCTATAACTACTCAATGTACGTTAACATGGTCTGTGTGACTTTTAACTACTAATTAGTAATTAATAAGTGTAATTAATAATTTCTAATTATCAAAAAAGTCAAGATGACGAATTAATTTCACCATTCGAAAATCAGATTTTAATTTTATTCATACTAAACGAACGAGCTTAATAGTGTTTAGGGGTACATATCGAATCAGGAGAAATATCTCTACAAAATGAGACCAAAAATGAAAATAATTGTCTAAAAGATTATTTTTCAAAATACTTGTCATACTTAAAAGTAAGAAAAACCGTTTCAAGAGTCAAAAACAGGGTGTGTGCCTTCTCAAGCACCAAAACTGATGAACCTCTTGGTTTTAGTCTTTTTATTATCGATGACACGAAAACTCACCGCAAGGAATTCGTTTTTGTCATCGATATTAAAAAGCCCCTGAGCTCTTTGTCATTCAGATAGATGCTGAAACAAATGAAAATGAATTTATTTCTGATTCAATATTTTTCTATTGTTATCAAATTTAATCATTTTGGATATCCTTGTAATAAATTTGGAAATCCCTAAATTCCTCTAACATATTAATAGCTGTGAAATTATCTGGATTAGTTGTTGTCACTTCTTGGGTAGTTCTATCCGGTTCATCTTGAATCTTTCTTTTTTCTACTACAGTAGATTCTTCTTCAAGACATGTTTGCTTGCATTCATCTAGTGTCTCAAAATTATTTTCATTTCCGCCACACCCACCATAAATAAACTGTTTACATGTTTGTTCCTTGTTGTCAAAATAATAGCGTTCAATTGAAGCCAGACATCTACCAGGATCCTCAGGATATCTACAAATTGCCTTGTGAATCTTTTTTGCTTTCATTTTCGGATTGCAGACTTTGAGACAGTCATCAATGGTCTCAAAACGATTTGTGTTACCGCCACAACCTCCGTATACAAAACTTTTGCATGACATAGTTTTAGGGTCATAGTAGTATCTTATAAAATAAGCTCGACACATTCCGGTCACAGGTTCAGCTTGACAATCAACATTATTTCCAACTACTGTTGTCAGGAGTATGGCAAGTAACAGTGCCGTCAAAAGCTTAAAAGGCAACTTCATTATTAGAACTCTTCACAATCGAATAAAAGGATTTATTACTCAAAGGTTTTGCGCACAAGATATTTCTCAAATCAATTTATATTACTAATAATAATAATAATCAGAGTATTTCATCATTATCAACTTCAGCATTTTTGTTTTGAGTATTTCATTGAATGGAAAAAATGATTATTCGATTGTGATAGATTTTTCATCCACGTAAAAGTTTCCTCATGAATTACATCTCTCTTACTGTTCAAGGAATTCTTTCCTACCCATTAGAGCACCGCTTTTTTTCTTAAGAACTTTTCTAAGTCGCAGAAGTGCGTTCAATTCTTATCAATAAAACTTAATCTATGTTTTAAAAGGCTCAAATATTTGTGGATTCCGGGTCAGATTAAAATTATAATATTTGAAAGGGTTAATCTCAAAAGTAGCCGAAAAGTGGGAATAATCCTAAAACTAGTCCCATTCTAGAAAATTTATCTCAGATTTAGCCCCAAAAATTTCCAAAATTAACCCCATCGTAATTCAGCTCATCGTTCTCAACTGAATTATAAAGATAATACTAAACTTAAGTAACTAAAGTGCACGAAGGATTCAAAATTTTTAACAGTACAGATCCAAATAGAGTTGTGCACCAGTTTTCGTGCTTGAGAATGTGCACACCCCATTTTTCATGTCTTTCAAAACTACAATTAATCATCAACCTACTAAGAAGCAGGACAAGTATACGAATAAAATAATTTTTTGGTCAAAATTTTCATTTTTTCTGATTTTGATCTCAATTTGTAGGGAATTTTTTTCTGGTCAGATCAGTACCCCCGCAAGCTAGTAAATTATTCATTA